>OY740804.1:30365702-30746407 GCA_963514005.1 Raja brachyura | reverse complement strand
GACGTTCCTGCTACGTTGATTGTACGTGATTACCGCGAGTGAAAACTCGGGGTCACCTGTGGGTCAACTCAAACCGTGAGACAGGGGTTTAACAAATTAAAGCGAACTAAAAAAAATAACATGTTCCCTTTCCTGACCCTACCTCATAAGTACTTTAACGCTGTGAACAGAGCAAAGGTATATTAATCTCAAGAATCAAAATGGGGAAAGTTGGGGCAATTTTGCTTAAATGGTAATGCTAAGCCCATTCAGATCTGCATAGAGTTAAGGGCCTGTCCCACTTGGGCAACCTAATCCGCGAGTCCAGAAGAGTGCCTTCGACCTTCAAGCTCGAGGGCACTCTCCTGGAAAACCTCAAGCTGGATCGACCGGGCGAGTTGAAACCGCGAGCTGCATCGACCGACCGCACACACAAATACATCGCGAAGGTGGGGGCCATGAAAGCGGAGGAGTGCTATCTGCGCGATGAAGAGGAAGGTAAACGGCTGCACTGAGCGGGGGGGGGGGGGGGGGGTAGAGAAGGGGAGAGAAGGGGGGGAGGGAGAAGAAGGAGTGGAGACACTTTTAAGAAGTTTGGTAAAGTTATCGGGTATTTTACCTACCGGTAGGTCTTCCTTGGACGTGGAACTCCAATGAGCCAATCAAAATGCCCGGTCAGCGAAGGAGATTGCCTACGGCCGCCCTCGAGTACCTGTAAGTAAATAGCGACCCCACTCCACTGCACTACGAGTGAAAACGACCCATGCCGACCAAAATTTTTACTCGTGGAAATATGTTCAATATACTGAAAAATTTTTGCAACCTAACTGAGGCCGCGAGTAGGCGGGAACTTCCCTCAAGCATCAAGGAGAGTTCCAGCCACCTCATACGACCTCCTAGGACCTCGTGTTGACCATGCTGCGAGTTTGAGTCCAGGGCAAACTTTTCTAAACTCGCAGCTTCGGTCGCCCAAGTGGGACAGGCCCTTTATCCAAGTACATGGCTGGCCCAATTTGGCTGCCAATGTGCGTGGGGGGGGGGGGGGGGGGGGGGGGGTGGGGGAGAGAATCCCGGGACTGGCTGCAATTTTCAGGTCGGCTCGCCTGTGGGCCATAGGTTGCTGAACCCTGTCCTGGATGATTGGCCTCATTGTGGTGTCTGCACCCCCCCCCCCCCCATGTTTTACAACCGATTCACCTGGTTAGTTCCATCTCCGGCTGCTTCATGTTGCAGGTGGCTGCACATCCGACCAGAGAGAAGAGAAGAGAAGAGACGCAACGTCACTCACAGCCGTCAACCGATGCGCTTCCCCAGACAGCACAGATCGCTGTCATGTGGTGCAAAGAGACAAACTGTGCAGGGAATGAAGACAGCGTGAGAATTCTGCCATCAGCTTGAGAGCATGAGATTTGGATGAAATGCGTGAGCTTCACGCACAATGCGTGAGAGTTGGCAGCCCTGTTGATGATTGTAGATTTCTGCTATCTTTTTGATGCTACAACTGAACCTGTGCCACCTTGATGAGGATTAACATCTCTTTGGTTGGTCAGTAATAGCAGGAAGCTCATTTTTCCTTTTCACTCTTCCTTCAGAATCTTATTCGAAGCGGAATTTTAGGCTTCAGTAGCTTTGCATCTGTTGCCAGCTGCACTCTGGTTTAGCTGCTTATCAGTCTCTCAACTGGACCACGTTTGAACCTTGGCGTTGCTATATTTCACATCTGTATGTGATATAATATGTGATATGGATCTGTATGTGCTGATGCTTTTTTTTCTCTCAAGTACAACGTGGCTGTATTCATGGCATTCTTGGACATTCTATTTGATGTTGGATAGTGAATGTCAATGTTTAATGAGTGAATTCCCATTTGGTCTCAAATTTTGTAAACTAATCTGCAGCAAATTGCAGATGGTTGTCTGTTATAAATGTCAAGAATAATATACAATCGACAAACTGAATTAACCTACCAAAGTGGAGCACATGGAGGTAGCTCACATAGTCACAAGGAGAACGTGCAAACTCCACATAAACTGTAATGGAGGTCAGAATCGAACCGGGGTCACGTGAGCTGTTAAGCAGCAGCGCTACTCTATGTGCTATTGCGCTGTAAATCTAGCCTTTGCTGAAACCTCGTGTGGTGCTGATTCCAGTGTGTTGAGCAAACAAATGTTCACTGTCGAACTCAAAGGGCTTAAATGCATTTTTCCCAAATCCATCACACTGAAGATTTCTGCTCCACTGGGTCTGGCAAAACACTTTCGATGTCTTAATTGGATAATGGTTCCTCTTCAAGCATTATTCTGATCATGTGGATTTAAACAGCTTGTCTGGCTTATCCATGCACACTAAGCTTGATGTGTGAATGGGAGAAGCATCTACTGGTGAGATGATCTCTCCCCTGTCTAACTTTTATGCTCAGCTTTGTTTCTCATGCACACCTTTAGTTCTAGACTAGATGGTACTTTTACTGTGGCATTTCCTTTAAACATGCACGCATTCATCTAACAGCTGCTGCTATTTGTGTGTAGAATATGTATGTGCAGTAAGCTGCAGACTCAAAAGATTTTTAATTTGTACTCAGTTTGTTGTCACTTACCAAGATTTGGGTACATTGTTCACCAAATACAACAATTGCAACAAAAACAACTGAAGAAGGGTCCTGACCCGAAACGTCACCTGTTCCTTTTCTCCATGCTGCCTGACCCGCTGAGTTACTCCAGCACTTTGTGTCTAATGTCAGATTTGGACTTATATCTAGTCTTTCCCTTATAGCTTGCACAGTGCTTTGACAGTAATACGGTTTATATTTTGTTTGCACTTTTCAAGCTTTTTAAGCTTCCTTGTAAACGTCTTACATGCTACTAGAACTCCACCTCCGTCATTTCTCTATCTTAACGTGTGGGAGGGGGGTGCCCCTTTCCTGGGATTTTATGTGCTACTAAAGAATGGTCTTGAGATCCTCAGTACAATGCCAAATGGCCATAATCGACTTTGAGCAGCCATGCATTGAGTATTCTGCTTCATAATTTTGAAGGTAGCAGAGAATTGTGTTGATTGCTTGGCCTCCTCTACTCCACCGACTTGTTGCTTTCTTTTCCTAAAGGACTTTCATCTCTTCCTGTTCTCCCTCAGATATTGTAATAGAATTAAAATCAGCTTGTGAGACATCATGGGTGGCGTTGCCTCTTTAGTCATATCCTTTTATTTGTCCTTTGACTGCCTTTCTCTGCACATGATTCATCTCACTGCATTTGTGACCTTACTTAGCATAAGGTGAGAATTCATTTGCCACTCATGCTATTTTTTCCCTCTGTTCCGTTTGACATCATGAACCGAATTGCGTTAACTCGTATTCAACTCATCAATTTGAGCTTGGGATTTCTTTGACTTCTTTGGTCTTGGATAACTTTGCAGGATTTTACATTCTTTAGAATTTTGTGGATCATCAAGTCTTTTAGATCTCCAGTTGTTATTCGCAGTCAACAACTTCAGTTCTGCCATGTGTATCTCACACGTCGCTCTATTTGCTTGATGGTTCCGTAAAATCTTGAATATGTTGTCTATTATGTCAGATGACGTTGCGCTGACATTTCTTCCAATATATGTCGATAGACTTGTAGCATTCTCTTTCTGACCAGCCAGTTACCATAGAATTTCCCTTTTTGTTTTATCCTGTTAGCAGTAGCTGACTCAATAAAGAGAGAAAATACCACCATCTTTGCTTTTACGAATGAATGTCTGAAAGCCCAGACATTGAGATTGCTTTATTAACTCCTTCCTCTAACAAGCAGATCAGTGGTGTAGTATCTAATGGAATAAAACTAAGTCTAGAATTATTGATCACTTGATTACTCATTAGTCATGCGCTATCTTATATCTGTCTAGTATCTACTCAGTGTGGTCAACTATCTTACATTCTTATACTTAGCATGATTGCACCTAATGTATAGTAGGATTGTAATTGAACTGTATTCAAAAAATAATAATTTCACTGTACTTAGTACATGTGACAATAAAGTACCATTGATGATCAGATTGTAAGGCTTTTGGCTTGTTCTCCTCACGCACAAATCTAAAATATTTTCATCAAGCCTTGCCTTTCACCATCTTTTTCCTATTGCAAACTATGTAGTGTTTTCGCAGCTGCTCGTCAGTGGTCTAAGCTGACTCAAACTACTTCTGACATCACGTTACATTATAGATACAAGAAAGTGCAGAAAAGACATAAAGCGCTGGAGGCGGGTTAGGCAACATCTGTGGAGAACGTGTATAGAACATGGGCCGAAACAGTGCCTATTCATGTTCTCAAGAGAAACTGCCTGATCTGCTGAGTTACTCCAGCACATTGTGTCTTTTTTCATGTTACATGATGCGGTCCTGATGCTGTTCTTTCTCTCAATGTACTTTGTCACATTTATTTTCTGTCCTTAATTAGCCATGCAACAGAATTCGGAGCTCATCACCAACCTGCAGTGTAGTGGTCCTTCGTGATACTGTTTGGTGCTGCACTTTATACAATTCTAAGCCTTTTTGATTCCTTGACAGTTTAACATAAGGGAAATGATTGTCTTTGAGAAAGAAGTAGAGGCGGTGGATGAAACTTGACATAAAGGTGCAGGATTTATACTTGTACGTGCTGCTTCAATGCCAACATGAGTACAAGCTATCCTCGATAGAGGATGACCTGATTCCTGTGACAGCACAACATCCCAATGGTCACCTTTGACCGTGGGAAGCAAACCCTATGCACCCGCCTCAAGGTTAGAAAGCACATGATGCAATGCAAGGGGCATAATTTAGAAAAAGATTAACAGTTCAATATAAAGCCCCCTGGTCAGTTGCAAGTGCTTTAAGATCAAGAATTAGAGGCAGAAGTGTGTTGGTCCCCATCCTAGATCCTTGCTCTTCAACAAGGTTTTTGTACAGGTTTGTAATTGTGCTCCATTGTTAATGGCTACATTTCACACTAACCTAGTGCCCCACATTTGCAGAGGGTTGGGGGAGGGGGGAGGGGGTGGGGGTGGGGGGTTGGTTGGGGAATAGAGTAGAAGAGCAATTCCAACAACATTTGCTGCAGTCAGAATCTGGCTACTATTTTGTAACTAAATCCTTCAATTTATCCTCTTCTCATCATAGGTACATCTTTGCTGACAATCTATACGGTGTGACCAGGCAATTCGGAATAAGTGTCCCCCATTGGCTAATGTGGATATCCATTATATCCTATGTCTGTCAGGATCAAGAATAATTTAATTTTATACCAAGGAAGTCTCACTTTATTGGATAAACAATAAAGACAATGTCAGAGGATAGTTGAAAAATGCTGGAGTAACTCAGCGGAACAGGCAGCATCTCTGGAGAGAAGGAATGGGTGATGTTTCAGGTCGAGACCCTTCTTCAGTCTCTGACACCAGACTCCAGTATTTTGTCTCTATCTTTGGTGTAGACCAGCATCTGCAGTTTCTCCCCACACAAAGACAATGTCAGTTCTGTTTAATTGAATATATTCCTTTGCAGACTGCGACCCATCTTTGGCAAACGGTATGAACCCAGTAAATGCCAATTTTGTAAGAAAATGGGCCTAAGGTAGATGATTGGAAAATATTTCTGCTGTATTTGTAGACTGCTGATGTTATTTGTTTTTCAAATGCACCTTTACTTCACAAATTGTGTAATCCTCCGATGTAATTGAGCCAAATTCAGGCTTCGCTAAGGCCTGTTTCCCACTGACAAGCAGCGTCAAGTAGGAAAATAAAACACATACTTGCACGCTAATCCTCTTCGTAATGTGGACTCTGCACTCCATATTGGCACAAGTAAAAAATATTCTTGATGTAATCTTCTGGTGAGATCCTGACCTGACTCATAGTGTTGCAGACAGAAGTTAATGTTTAGTTGCTGGCTACACTAACGAAAAAGTATGGGTAAATAAATCAAGCAGTGCATGCATTTCGAGTTTAGGGTTAGGGTTGGGAAATCTCAGTTCAGTTCATTGTCACATGTACTATGGTATAGTGAAAAGCTTTTGCTCAGTGCTAACTAGCCATTAGAAAGACAACGCATGATCTGTGAGCAAACAGCTGCTGGTTGTATGTGACACAGGGAGAAAATGGGCTTCAATTCATATCCTCGCAAGAGTGATACTTTTGGGAACCTGCTTATCTGAATGGTATAATTTCACAATTGCTTTCATTTTGTGTTGAAACATTGATGTACAAACCAAGTTTAAGAAGGGTCTTGAACCGAAACTTCTCCCTTTCCTTCTCTCCAGAGATCCTGCCTGTCCCGCTGAGCTACTCTAGCTTTTTGTGTCTATCTTTGATGTACAAACCAAGTTTAGTTTGGTGTCTTTTATGCTGAATTTTCTAATCCTTGTGGGTGGTTTGGGGTTTGTCTGTCTCGAGTTAAAATCCAAAAGAAATGATTGCTTTTAGCATCATTTCCATCTCTAGGTAAATTAAATAAAACAGAAAGTGCTAAAAGGGTTCAGCAATTCTGTCAGCACACGTGAAAGGCGAAACAGAATTAAATCAATGAAGGAAGAGAAAGGACAGGGAGCTGAGCGGACAGGGGGATGAGGTGAAGGGTGAGGGATGGGGGGAGAATGTGAGCAAGATTTTGTGTGTTTGTGTGGTCAGAGTGTTTCTTTGTGTGCTTTAAATGTGTGTGTGTGTGTGCACGTGTTTGCATGTTTGTTCAGTCTACAACAGCAGCACCTGTCCTCCAATTGTCTTGGATCTTGCCCTTGGATTCTGTTAAAGGTGTGCAATGGCCACCAAATCCACTCCTGAAAATTGAATTGGAGCAGCTCTTCGTTCTGGCTTTTTCTGATCTCCAGTTCCCTCCCCTATACTTTCAGTCTGAAGAAGGGTCCCTACCCATAACGTCACCCACCCTTTTCCCCCAGAGATGCTGCCTGACCCGCTGATTCGCTCCAGCACTTGTATCTAGCTTCAAGAACTAGGAATTTGGCTTTGACAGAGAATTTAACACTTGATATAATCTCTTAATACTTGCGTGCCGGTGATTAAATTAACCCTTGCTTATAGAATTCCAGCGAGAGGCAACAGTTAACTATTTGTTAACATTTACATGCCTGGGCAACTCCGCATTCCCATCTACTCCAGTCGCCTTTCACCCTCTTGCTTATCGTATTTATTCTCCTCTGCCTTAAAAATATTAAGAGACTATTTCTATCATCCTTTGAGGAAGAAGGTTCGAAAGATCAGTTAACCTCAAATAATAGTTATTTTGTCTTGTCTGTCTCCTACATGGATAGCTCCAGGCTAAATCACTCTGGGAACCGTATTGCTGTCTCCTAAGTGTTAACCTGTTGCATTTTTAATTTCATGGAATTTGAATGTGACAGCCTCTGTAGTCAAATTGCCTGATGACACACCATAGTATGGGCATGTAGGTGGCTCAGTGCTGCATGGAACATAGAGCAGTACAACGCCGGAACTGGCCTTTCAGCCCGCAATGTCTGTGCCAAGCATGAAGCCAAGTTAAATAATCTCCTCTGCTTGTTGGTCCGTATACATCCAGTCCCTGCACTGCATATCTATATAGGTTGGTTGGGGGGGGGGGGGGGGGGGGGGTGGTGGGGGGAGGAGTAGTGGAAACAGAATGGTTAGAGCTTTTTAGAGAGAATGAATCAGGTCCCTGAGAGACAAGTTCCAGGAGGAAAAGATAGGGCAATGGGACGTTCAGTGTTGCTCTACTTGGTGCAAGCATGGTTTCAATGGGATTATTGGCTTCTGTTCATTCCATAACAACCAGGATATTATTGAACATATGTATAAAAGGTGTTCACTTCTGGGAATTGTATTCCCTAGTCAGCTGTAGTTTGCATTTAACTAACAGAGCATTGATATTTTCACACAATTAGGCCAAGATACTAAACCAGTGAAAACACAAAGTGCTGGAGTAGCTCAGTGTCTCTGGAAAGCATCTCTGGAAAACATGGATAGACTATGTTTCGGATAGGAACACTTCTGCAGTCTGTAGTATGGTCCCTACTCGAAACGTCGCCTATCCCCATCCTTCCCATCTGTTTTCTGACCTGCTGAGTTACACAAGCACTTTGTATTTTACTCAAGATTTCACCATCTACAGTTCATCATGACTATATAACCAATTGCTTGCTTGGCAATCAGCTCTGTGATTGTTGAAAGCTATCCAAATTTGTGAATTACTGCTGTCATACTTTGTTCGATGCTTTAGTAAATGTAATTTATTTTCCTTTAAAATATGTATTTTTAGCTTTACTTACTGACTATCGTGGCAAAATAATAACCAATTGTGCTTCATGGACCACGAGGCCACCTCAGTTTTAATGTACTTTCATCATGAATTCACTAGAGGGCATCAGAGACAGTATTTTGAAAGCCATCTTTATATCTTTCATTCATTGTTCTAAATCTTTCTACATTGCAGTCTATATCTTTCGTCTCCCTTTCCCCTGACTCTCAGTCTGAAGAAAGGTTTCGACCCGAAACGTCACCCATTCTTTTATCCAGAGATGCTGCCAGGCCAGCTGAGTTAATTCAGCTTTTTTTGTGTCTCTCTTCAGTTTAAACTAGCATCTGCAATTCGTTCCTACACATCTATACAGCTAAGGGCCTGCCTCAATTACGCGATTTTTACAGCAACTTGCCGGCACCCGTCATAGTCGCAGCAGTTCGCCGAAAATGTTGAAAATTCAGCGGCGACCAAAAAAAGGTACGACTTTTTGGGCGACTACTCACGATCAAACAGGTGTCAGCCCACGACATGTCGTCTGTATGGTTGTGAATAGTCGCCCAAATAGTCGTACCTTTTTCTGGTCGCTGCTGGATTTTCAACATTTTGAAAAATTTCGGCGACCTGCTGCAACTATGGCGGGTGCCGACAAGTCACAGAGAGGATAGAAGAAAGAGAGAGAGAAGAGGACAGATAGAGGGGGTAAGAGAGAGGAAAGGAGAGAGAGAAATAATAAAGGGAGAGAGAGTGAGGAGAGATAGATAGAATTGGGCCCGTCATTAGGACAGGCCCAATCTCAGGCCAGGAGGACATAGTTCAATGAATGCAGGTGGCGCTAAGTTGGACTTGATACCACATTTTCTTGTCTTAGTTATGCAGTTACATTTTTCCAGCTAAAGGGATTGCCTAGGTTTTTTTTGGTTTTTTTTCTAAAATCACATTTATTGCCATTGAACAGGTGGTGGTGTTCCATCTCCTTGAATTACTGCTGTCTTAATGCTGATAGTTGCTGGAGAGTTGCTAAACTCTTATCAAATCGCGGTTAAGTAATTATTTTGCTTAGGCCATTAAGTGCTGGATTAACTCAGCGGGTCAGGCAGCATCTCTGGAGGATATGGATATGTAGCGTTTCTGGTCAAGACCCTTCTTCAGACATATATTGTTCCTCTTTTCAGGTATCCATGCTATTAGCCACAACAGAACTTTTTTTTTTAACCAAAAATAATCAATTATTTTTAAAAATGATATGAACAGTACATAGATACAAACAAACCCACCACCATAATACCAAGTAAAGCAAATATTTGTAAATACTGATTAAACGACGATACAACTATATCACCATCCTTATTGAGGATGCTTCCACTCCCCGCGGTGCCCAGTGACCCCGGAAATCCTCGAGGGCGCCCGTGGACAGCGCGTAAAACCACCCGGGCATGGACGTAAACCCGGAAAAGGGGCAGGTTCCAGGTGGCACAATGATGCAGCGGGTAGAGCTGCAGTCCCACAGTGTCAGAGACCTGGATATGATCCTGACCTCAGGTGCTGTCTGTGTGGAGTTTGCACGTTTCCCCTGTGACCGTGTGGGTTCCCTCTAGGTTCATCGTTTTGCTCCCACATCCCAAAGATGTTCTCGTTTGTAGGTTAATCAGTCTCTGTAAATTGCCCCGTGTGTGTTGGGAATGGATACAAAAGTGGGAATGGATAATCAATGGTCGGCATGGACTTTTGGGCAGAAGGGCCTGTTTCCACGCTGTATCTCTCAATCAATCAGTCTAGATTCCAACCACAGGACAAAACCTGTAGCAAAAACATGCATACCCTGGAACTCTGAAATAAAAACAGAAAATTATGGTGTATGAAGCAAAGGCCCATCTATGGATCGAGAAAAAATATTTATAATTTCAGGTTACTGACATCTAATCAGGCTGGAATGGTGAGCGAGCAAGTGTGTTTTAAGTAGCAGAGCGATGCATAGATGGGGGGGAAATTGAGCTCCCTGTAATGGGGTGGAGACCAAGGCAGGCCAACAAGCACAAGGAACTGCAGATGCTGCAATCTTGCATAGAACACAAAGTGCTAGAGTAACTCAGCTGGTCAAGCAGCATCTCTGGAGGACATGGATAAGTGATGTTTTGGACCAGAATCCTTGTTAAGACTGATTTTAATGGGGGGGGGGGGGAAGCGGGAAAAGAGATGGGGGCAGGACAAAGCCTGACGAGTGATAGGTGGATACAGCTAAGGGGGATTTGATTGGCAGATGGGTGGACAGAGGCTAGAGATGAAGAGGAAACTAAAGAGTGTCAGATAATATGGGAAGAGGAGTGAAATGTAAAGCCAGTGGGAAGGATGTAGGTGGTAGGGGTCGGGGACGATGGGGCTGGGATAGTGGTAGAAATGGGTGTGTACCATGGTTGGGGGGGGACACAGGATAAAGGGATGGAGTGGAGGGGGAAAGGAAAAAACAACAAAAATTGGGAAGGGGGTTCATACCTAAATTGTCCTGGATTGTCAAAGAGAGAGAGAGACAGTAGGCGGGGGGAGGGTTGAATGGAGAATCAAACTGATGGTGCTTTATGACTGTCGGCAGACCAATTTCCTCCTGGAATAAATAAAGTTCTGTCGTATCGTAAGACATTTCTCCTGAATTCCTTCGTGTTCTGTGATGTGGTGCAGAAGGGCGAGAGCATCTCACAGAAAAGATGAGGCTTTTCCAACACTCGATGCTTACAGACGTCCTACATGTGAAATGTTAGACTTGCAATAACTTCCTAATGCTTTAAAGTTGATGGCGCTGGAAGCCCCGTGAATGGAAATATGAGCTGATTTACTGGCTGCACCTTCGTCTTCCCATTTCCCATCTAAACGGATGCCCCGGTGAAACGGAATACAGTGCAATGCAGGAAGGCAGCGGTGACTGTGACCTTTGACTAAGCTCTCCCACCGCTATAAATTGTTGTGATGTTTAAGAGTGGAATTGGTGACAACTATCCGGCTTCAGTTCTTGTGCTTCTTCCTTATGATCTCACTTATCACTCGTAGCTCTCCATAGTTTGAATATGTAAATAAAGGTTTGAGTGTGAATGCGTAAACATCACGCCGCATTTGCTGAATGGTTGTCAAGTCATTGTAAAAAAAAACAATGGCCTGTATCTTCTTTTGTGCAGTGGAGCTGTGGCCCATTTGATTCTTCCAGGCATGAACTCACAAATGTATAAGGAGATGAGGAGCCGTGAGACTGCAGTCTCCGTTTCACTCTTTCCTTCCTAGTGAACTGCCTCGGCAGCAGAAAGTGGGTAATTTTACCAAGAGGAGGATTGAAGAGCCACGGGTTCTAAAAATGGAACATTAATCTCTTTTTGCAATCTGCCTAATAGACCGGGATGTGGCATTTGAAATTAGTTAAGTAACTAATTGGTCATTTATTTTTGCAGTGACATAAAGTTTATGGAAGCCGTTTAGTTTTACTGCCAAAGTTCCACACAGATTTCCACCAAACATTTCTTGATATATTTAAGCTCATTTCTCCCTTGGGACTCCACCTTGCTTCACATTCAAGGCCTTTCTGCGACTTAGTTTATTTTAATTTTAGTTTAGTGTAGAGATACAGTGTAGAAGCAGGCCCTTCGTTGCACGGAGTCAGAGCCAACCAACGATACTAGTTTGATCCTGCACATTCGGGACTATTTACAGAAACCAATGAACTTACAAACCTGCATGTTCTTGGAATGTTGGTGGAAACTGGGGCCCCCATAGAAAACCCACGAGGTCACAGGGAGAATGTACAAACTTTCGTACAGACAGCACCCGTGGTTGGGATCGAACCCGGGTCTTTGGAGCTGTGACAGCAGCTCTATCACTCTGGCACTGTGCTGCCTCTACTTCACTTTATGCTGATAAATTCCATATTATAATTACTTTTTAGTTAAAGATTTTTATCTTGATGTTCTTTTTTTACTGTGGATTGGTGCAGCAACAAGGGGGAGAGCATGGCATGGGAAAATTTCAAGAAAGTGACTGTGAGGAAATCCCAGAAATGTCTACCTTACTGTTATCCTTCTCCAAAATGGTTGCTTGGATGACTTGTGACATTGTTCATTTCCTGAGTTCAACAATTCATTTTGGAAAATAGTACAAGCTCACAGTTATAGGGCAAATATTCTAAAGACGTCGCTAACATTGTTGAAAAGTGCATATAAAATTTAAAGGCAGTGAAATTGATTTTATCAATGCTGGGAAGGAAGTGGGTGGGGATTGAACCATTGCCAAGGGATCATTTCTTACCGGATTTAAACGTAACAGGTTCACCTCAATGCTTTATACTGGCAATACTCCTTTCATGGTAATGTGATCTTTTTGGCGGATTGGATAGCAAGCATCAAAAAAGCTTTTCACTGTAGCTCGGTACATGTGACAATAATAAACTATAATGAACTAAAGGAAAGGTCATTCAATATAACGTTCCAAAGAGAGATCATTTACCTTGTAGTAACTGCTTGTCTTTCGTTTCAGCGATTTAGGGGTGACGACCCCCGAGACAGGTAGGAACACTCAGTGGTGCTTTACTGGTTCAATGGTGCTTTATTGTCACGTGTGCATTGCACAGTGAAATTCGTTTTGCATAGATCTCACATGCACGAGTCGCCATATTTTGGTGCCATTTACAAAAAATCCAACGCTCGATGTACTGGAGCGGCTCCCGACCCAGGTATACGTGGCTGCTGCAGGCCCTGCCCCTTCGCCTTCGACCAGTTCGGCCCATGAATCGACATCCCTGTCCTCGCCCGACCGCAGCTATGTCCCATGGGGTGCCGCCTGCAATGTTGGGAAAGCCGTGCTCCGCGGTGCCTGCTCCTGGGAATCTAGGATCTGTGTTGACAGGGAATCCAATAGTTTTTACTGATGGGATTGCAAGACCTTTGCTGAGACTGACTGAAAAAGGAAATGTCAGATCGTGTGTTAGAAAGTTAATTCAATGCAAACTGGGCACAGACGTCTTAGCCTATTGGGATTGAGGAAGACTTCCTTCAACTTCCGTTCATTGTAAGTAAGAATTTCATTGCACCGTTTCAGGACATATGTCAATAATACACTCTTGACTCTGGGTTCTGAGGCAGCTGCTGAGGGCAATGTGCAACCTGCAGATTCTACCACAAGTGGAGGAGGCACTTGATAGGCAAATGGCTGGCCAGTTTGGGAAGAGGATGAGTTGGGATGAAGGGTCTGCATCTATGTTGTAAGACCCCAAATTCACTTTCTGCTGCATTGCAGTAGTCCCTGCGCTCCTTTACGTTGCTGAGACGTGGACTACCTACAACAGGCACCTCAAAGCTCCTGAGAAATACCAACACTGTCTCCAGAAAAGTCTCCAAATCTATTAACAGGACAAACAAACGAATGCCAGCACCCTTTCCCAGGTCACCTTCCATCATTTACAATGTGCCTTTGTATGCTCCACTGGTCAAATGTTTAATTGCCATAACAAAATCATTGCTTGCTGCAGCTTTCAATGTTACTTTATTACCACGTGTACCTAGGTACGGTAAATTTCCTTTTTTGCTTCCAATTCAGTAAAAAAAACTTACTATGCATGAGCATAGTCATACTCCAGTGAAAGAGTATAAGAACAGTAGATTACTTTGAGGCAGTACACAAGAGTCACCACGTTTCTCAGCGCCATGTATCCTTCATGTTTTAAAGATCTCAAAATGCATGGTCTTAAGTTGGCCTTGAAGCCCTGTTGTCCTGTTGGCGGCACTGGGTCAGAATAGTGGGGGTCAGCCTGGCCTGGCTATGCTGTTGTAGTCCTTCACCACTGTTCTGTGCCACTGCAGGCCACGTCCCATCCACGTGCTTAACGTCAGGCAGCGGCGCCTGATCCAATTGTTTCCCAGGCTGCTTCAGGGCCTCCAGCGACCCACTCCACCGACACATCAATCTGGAAACTTCAACCCTCAAACATGCCGTCCCTTGCCTCATATGGCCACCACTCAGCCGCCATGCCCTGCAGCTCCTCCCGCATCCCAACCCCAGCGCATCCAGAGTGCCGGGCAGTTAGCCCCCAGCCTGCTCACCAGCGCCATTCCTCCTCCCACCCGCCTGACTCACCTACTTGCAGCCACGGCACTGCTGTTACCAGCACATGGCCTGCATCCACTGCCAGCTGAGTGATGTCTTCCCTGGGAACCACAGCACCAGTCCTGGTCCTAAACCTATGTCCAAGATACCTCACACGCCCTTCGTCTCTTTAACCATATAACCATATAACAATTACAGCACGGAAACAGGCCTTCTCGGCACTTCCAGTCCGTGCCGACCATTCATTTTACCCTAGTCCCATCTACTTGCACTCAGACCATTCCCCTCCATTCCCTTCCCGTCCATATACCTATCCACTTTACTTTTAATGACTTCCGATTTCCGGCCCCCGCTCCTTCATCATTACTATTTAAAATGAGTCTGGTCTCGACCAGAAACGTCACCTATTCCTTTTCTCCAGAGTTGCTGCCGGTCCCGCTGAGATACCCCAGCTTTTTGTGTCTATCTTCGGTTTAAACTGCAGCACCAGTCCCCACTCCCTGCTTCAAGGAGCTCTGAGCTTCTCCACTGGGCTATGCTCTGGTACACAAACTCGTTAAAGCAATGTCACAGAAATAAATATACAATAATCAACTAAACAATAATAATCGGTAGTGCTCAGTAATTGGAGCATAACAGTACAAAACTGAAGTTGGTAGTGCAGCCAAAACAGAGTCCACAGTTACTGAGGTGGGGTTGTGGCTAGTGTTGTGCTGAGGCTTAAGGGCCTGTGCCACTTGCATGCAATTGCATGCGTCTGTCGGCCCGCAGGCGCATTGAGGGCGTATGCAGCGTCTTGACGGCGTATGCCTAGCGCATGGCGTTGCGCGATTACGTCACCGCCCAGCGTGCCGTTGCGTAATGACGTCACCGCACGACGCCGTGCGACGCCCAAATTCAGTCGGCCCTCCTCCTGCCCAGCTGATTGGTAAGTATGATGCAAATTACGTCACGCGCGAACTTAGCGTGAACTTAGCGCGTATATACCGCGTACTTAGCACATTAGCGCGAACTCCGCTTCCGTTTGCTCGCGCCAAACGCATGCAGTCGCATGCAAGTGGGACTGGCCCTTTATTGGTCCTTGTCCATTTTGAATGACAATGGGTGAGGGAGCTCTTCCATGTTGCGGTTTTCAAGACAGCCTTGAAAATATCCCAGAATCGTTTCTTTGTCCATCTAATAATCACTTGACGTGGCTAGGAATCGAGTGGCCACTGTGAGGCTGGTGTCGGACAAGTGAGCGGTATTGCCCCACTATCAGAGACAGTGAGTGTAATTAGAACCTCTGCAATAATCACGAGCGATAAGCGTAATGATTTCATAATTATAATAACTTTTACTGCAAAGTTTGAGTCAGTCAGTTGTTGATTTTCATGAGTCATGAGTAAGTTCGCCCTTCGGAGATACCAACTGCATTTTGTTGTCTCTGTATTGTACACTGCACAATGACAATTAAAGATTGAATTGAATTGAATGTATTCACTGAGCCGTATTTGATTTCACCAGTAGCTGGTGCTGAAGGACCATATATTTGTTGTGAGCTTGCTTCAATATAAGAATTCACTGAAAATCCTAAAAAGGTGTTACAACTCAATGTTTAACTGGCCAGCACTCTACACTGGTGCCTGGTCTTAGACTGTGTGTGAACGGCAGGATATTGAGGCAAGCTGATCACACAAGCTGGACATGAAGGGCTGTGGGTTATTTTGGGGGTTTATTTGAGGCACGTTTTTAGAAACAGGCCATACTTTGGGATCCTGCAACAGTGTTTATGTGGGACATTCATGGCTGTTGTTCGTTGTCAGATTTCTGGGACATGTTGCGATGGGTGATAGACCCGTCCATCGAGGTTCATCTACAGCAATGAGACATCCTGTGCACAACCCATCTCTGCTTCCTGCAAAAAAAAGAGAGAAAGTACTGGAGTAACTCAGTGGGTCAGGCAGCATCTCTGGAGAATATGGATAGGGTGACGTTTTGGGGTGGGACCCTTCTTCCCACTGATTATAGGACAGGTGGGGGGAGGGGAGGGGGTGGGGGGGAGGTGGAAGAGAAGCTGGAAGAAAGGAAGGCCAGGACAAAGTCTGGCTGGTGATAGGTTGACAAAGGTGAGGGAGGTTTATGATAAGCAGATTGTTGGAAATAGGCCAGAAAATAAAAGACAGAAGGTGTGAGAAAAAAGGATTGAAGAGTTGCGAATTCCCATCTTCTGTCTTTTCAGCACTGAGTAACTCCAGTACCGTGTGTCTTTTGTTTTGTAAAACACTATCTGCAGTTCCTTGTTTATGCTTCCAGGGTGGCACTGTGGCGCAGCAGTAAGTTGCTGCCCTTCAGCGCCAGAGACCTGGGTTCGATCCTGACCTCGGGTGCTGCATGTATGGAGTGTGTACCTTCTCCGTGTGACCGCGTGGTGTTTCCCTGATGCAACGGTTTCCTCCCACATTCCAAAGGCGTGCAGGTTTGTAGGTTAATTGGCTTCTGTAAATTGCCCCCTAGTGTGTGCAATAGAACTAGTGTACGGGTGATCGTTGGTCGGTGTGTACTCAGTGGGCTGAAGGGCTTGGTTCCATGCTGTATCCCTAACCCTAAACTAAACTAAATTAAATAATTTTGGTAGTTGTTACTTCATGGTCCTGCCTAGCAGTTCACTTCATCCCTTGCTCGTTATTGTGTACTTCATTGACTGCAAAGCAGTAACTTACCAACTTTATTCATATTTGAATCTACAGTGAATAATGTCTGCAGATTGCATTGGAACTGGAAGCATGGATTCTTCATCTGATCCAAACCCAAGTCCTTTATCGCCAAGAAGAGCAAAAGCACCAAATCCATAGGAAATCACCCATTCGGCAAATCCTTTCATAGGTCCACATGTCCAGATGCATTGCCACACTTTCATTGTTGTCGAGTCTCCAAAGCTGAATTCAATAAAGTTATGGAAGTACCTTCACCACCTGGGCTTAAGTGGTTTGGGGAGATAACGCACCTGTTATAGATGAACAATGCCAGTAACGTCCCATGAATGTGCAAAGGAAACTGAGGCAGGGAATAGTAGTGAAGGCGAGGTCTGACTAGAGTACTGCACAGCTTAAGTTATTTCTTTCCATTTGTGCTTTAAGGGCCTGTCCCACGATGCGAGTTCACCCAAGAGCACTTCCGAGTTTAAAAAAAAATCAAAATGTGGTACCTCATCACGAGTTTTTTTTTACTCTTGGAAATTTTTCACACTGTTGAAAAAACTTCACGAGTTTCCGCGTTTCCTGAGTACCTGCCGTTAGCATTACGAGCCGCTGCGAGACATCCATGAGCTTCGACGTACCCGCTACGTACATTCTATGTGGTTACCACGAGTTGGATTTTGTTTCACACTCGGGAGAGCTCTTGGGTGAACTCGCATCGTGGGACAGGCCCTTAACCTATTGTGTCAGTACCTGACACAAAGAGCAGGCAGTATTTCCTGTCTCCTGCTCTTTAAATGCTTCTACATACTTATTGAATTTCTGATTATTGCTGCTTTAAGTATTAGATTAACTTTAGGGATCCTGAATAAGTCAGTGAGTCATTGTAATCAGGGTTAATCCCTCCTCCTCAATACCATGTCCCTGACAGGTACCTGCAGTAAGGAAATCTGTCAAATTAAATGGTTCTTTTGAAGAGCCAGCACTGCACAATAGGGTGACCATGTTTTGTTTTGTTACAATGGTTTATTTTCTATTAACTGGTGTTTCTGATATTGTTAGAACATAGGAAATTGCCTTCACCCAGCATATTCCTTTATTTTACCTGGTTTTGATTTCAGATCGAGTTCATTCGGTTCATTTTTTATCCTTGAAAACATGGGTGATGCATACCTTGTTTTGTACCTAGAAGGTATCTCTAATTTGCAACTTTGCAACTTATAATGTTCATGAAAATACCTAATGTTTTTCTGGTCTGTAAATTGCACAACCCCGGATGGATTTTATTTTTCTGTATAATGGATTTCCATGTGGCTACCCTTGGAAATGAAGCATTTGATGCCGCAAAAATAATGGAATTTTCCCTTGGTTGATATGGCTTACGGGCCTGTCCCACTTGGCGATTTTTTCGGTGACTGCCAGCGTCATATCAGCGTCGCCAAAGGATTTTGAACATTTCAAAATCCAGCGGCAACAAATAAAATGTTGCGACACTTGAAAAAACAGCGCGCGTCATACCTCATCCCACCGCGTCACCGCCACACCACGCCGCAAATTTTTCGATGACCTGATACGTCAGTCAATGATGCCGGCAGTTGCCGAAAAAAATCGTCAAATGGGACGGGCCCTTTATTTTACTGCAGTGGGATTTTGGAGCCAAACGATGACTAGAGGCTAAGGCCACTTCAAATGGTTTGATGAAATATCTGGTTAATATCTGGGCAGTTTTTTGCTGAAATGAAATACTTAGTGTAATTGCCTTGTCCCAAGAAAGCATCAACGTTGATTCAGTGCTGGCATGGGCTCAGAGTTCAAAACTCATTGAGTAACCTGCACACAAAATGTAGCTTGATTAATGAAGGCATTATTCAAAAGAGCAATGCTATTTGAATTGAATGAGAAGTTTAACTAAAGCTTTTGGGTAGATGCAAAAGAGAAGATTTTATCTGCCTCTATCTGTCAGTATCAGCAAAAACGTGCTGGAGTAATTCAGCGGGCCAGGCAACATCCCTGGAGGTCATGGATAGGCGATGTTTCAGGTCGGGACCTTTCTTCAGACTGATTGCGGGGAGGAGAGAAAGAAAGCTAGATGACTCTTCTAAATTTCTTTCTCTCCACCACTGCAATTAGTGTGAAGAAGGATGCTGACTTGAAAAATCACCTATCCATGTTCTCAAGGATGTTAGACACAAAATACTGGACTCTAACTCAGCGGGACAGCCAGCATCTCTGGAGAGATGCCCAGAGGCATCCAGAGATGCTGCCTGTCCCACTGAGTTACTCCAGCATTGTGTGTCTATCTTCAGTGGTAACCAGCATCTGCAGTTCCTTCCTACACTTCTCAAGGATGCTGCCTGACCTGCTGGGGTACTCTGGCATTTTGCGTCTTTCCGTGGTAAACCAGCATCTGCAGTTCCTTGTTTCTTCAGCAAAAACAGATATGACTATTCATATTGATTTGGTGATTTGTGGGATTTTGCTATTTGCTTGAACCAAAAATAAATAAAGTTCATTTCAGAAGCACTCGTTCAGCTGTTGAGAATGTTAGGATGTCCTGTGAACATGGAAAATGAACTCTGTAAAATCAATTATTAAAAAAAAGATTAATGTCGCTGTTACCCACAACTGGAGAAAAATAATAACATTGTTGATCCAACAACTCGATATTAAATGAAAACTTCAAATGTTTTCATCATTACTATTTTACTTGGAGTGATTAAGAATACTGTGAGAAAATTCAGTGTAAGTGCTGCAGAGATAATTGGGCTCCAGCCTAATCCCAGTCAAAAAAACAGTTCTGTCATATTCGTACACCATGGGGAAGTAAGCAGTATGCTATAATTGCACTATCCTCACCTGCGTAATGCTTCATTCAACAAAAATAGTTCTTGTTCAAGTTTAGAAATAGACGGCATGATTCAGTCCATCGTAATTTTGATCAGGCTAAATATTTTAAGTCTTGGCGTGACGCAGGAAGGAAGAGATACTCCTAATAGATTTTCCTGTAATGATCTGGGCAGTTATGCAAGTTCTGCAGATGACTCTGGCCGTGCTTGAACAAAACAACATGCTCGTTGGGCCAAGAATACTGTGTACAGTTCTGGTCACCATGTTCTTGGAAAAGATGTAGCAGCTCGACAAAGAATGCAGAGGAGGTGGGCAAAAATATTTAGAGGACAGGAGAAATACAGTGATAAGGCAAGACTGGCTCGGCTGTTGATGTCTTCTTTGAGCTAAAGACACTGAAGAGGTATCCAATTGAAAGTCTACCGAGTTTTAAGAAGCATAGAACATAAAACAGAACAGTATAGCACAGGAACGGGTTCTTTGGATAAACCGGTTCCGAATCCATATGACCAAGTCATCATGAATACCATACATCTTAATCTTATGTATTAGCCTACTGTGAGGGACCTTATCAAAAGCCTAATTAAAATCCATGTTTACAACATCCACTGTCCAACCTTCATGATTCTCCTTTGCCACCTCCTCAAAAACTCAATCAAGTTAGTAAGACACTGTCATATACAACGCCGTGCTGACTATCCCGTATTAAACCATTCTCTTCCAAGTGGGAGTAAATCCCACATGAAAGATCAAAATGAGTGACCCAATTCTTGACATCCCAAAATCAGCAGTGTGATGTCATGTCTCGATGAAAGGAGCTCCGTCAACACTCAAATCATGGTGTCATATAGGACAAAGCAGCCTGCTTGCTTGGTGCAGTCACATTCACTCTATGACCAATGTATCATGTTGTAGAGTGTAAAATGCACTGCAGTTACATATCAAATCGACTCCAACAGTAACTCCTAAACCAGCAGCCACTACGATTGAGAAAGATAACGGTAACTGGTGGATACAGTCATCAACACATTCTCCGTTATGGCATTATGTATACAAATGCATGAATTAAAGCAACATAGTTATGCAGCTGAGAGAGCCACTGCCTCACAGCTCGAGAGACCCGAGTTCGATCCTGACCTTGTGTGCTATCTGTGTGGAATTTGCATGTTCTCCCTTTGAGTGTATGGGTTTTCTCCCAGATCCCAAAGACGTGAAAGTCTGTAGGTTAATTGGCCTCTGTATGAGACAAAAAAAATGGAAGTGTTCCAATTTGTGAAGCCAAGGAAGGAATGTGGAGGGAGGGGGAGGGGATAAATAAGTGGCAGTCCAGGTGGGGCATAGGGGAAAGGGTGGTGGAGAAAGGGGAGGGAAGGGTTTGTTAGGGGTTGCTTAAAATTGGAGGATTCAACGTTCATACCATTGGGTTGTAAGCTACATTCATATCTACCCATAGTACATTTTCAACCCCTTGCTTATGAAGTAACTACCCTCTTCTGTCTCAGCAATATAAATTCCAAAAAATCATGATTCTCTGCGAGGATAATTTCATCTCATATTTGTCAAATCATTTAATTTTAAGCAGTGATTCCTAGTTCCAAGTTTAACCAGTAGAGGAAAGATCAATTTCCTTGTAAAAATCCCTATCTGTCTGAAGCCATATTATGTACACCATGCACTCTGAAATCTCTGCTTTCATGCTATTCAAATGTTATCTTATGGTATTTGCTTTAAGAAAGCTTGTATTTCATTTCACAGAACAACGTAGCTTAAGAGCATGTGCAATTGTGTACAAGGTGATAATGAACCAGTCAAGACCACCTCATTTTAATGATCACAGTGTGTTTTTAATCTCAATTTATTAGATGTCATATATTGCTCAGTAAAACTGATTGAATAAAATGTGCAATTGTATTTCTATGACATTTGAACATCAGGGGTGAGCTTAACTCTAAGGTAGACACGAAATGCTGGAGTAACTCAGCGAGACAGGCAGCATCCTTTCAGTCTGAAGAGGGGTCTCGACCCGAAACATCACCCCTTCTTTCTCTCCAGAGATACTGTCAGTCCTGCTGAGTTACTCCAGCATTTTGTGTCTACCTTTGATTTAAACCAGCCTCTGCACATTTCTCCTCTTTCCTACACATTTTGTGAGCTCGACTGTGAGTGAATTTCCATTGGTGGTGTCTTGGACAGTTTCGTGTTGGAGCAAGTCATCTCCTGTTACACTTTGTGCATCCTTCAGCTGAGAATTACTTTTACACTCGTTTGTTGGAACTGTGTGAAATAGGACATCTGAGACCTTGGTTAACAGCAGGGCCAACAATGAAATCTGAGAAAAAAAACGGAAGGACAACTACAGAGGGTGAATTAGTGAAATCATGTAAAGGAAGAGAGTGTCTCTTGTTTAAATTATTCCTTTCCTATGATAGAGAAATTGCCATTATATTTATCATGGCATTTAATAGTTGGTTACACTGTTATTCCCATTAACTTCCTGCATTGACTTTAATAGACAACAAACTCTGAAACTAACATTAAAAAATTGCTGCAACATAGAAACAAGGAACTGCAGATGCTGGTTTACAAAAGCAGACACAAAGTACTGGGGTAGAATCAAGGAAACACAGATGCTGGTTAATACAGTCTGAAGGAGAGTCTCAACCCAAAACGTAACCTATCTTCTCCAGAGATGCTGCCTGACCCTGTAGAGTTACTCCAGCATTTGGTGTCCTTTAAAGTACTAGAGTAACTCAGATGGTCAGGCAGCATCCCTGGAGAACATGGATGGATGACATTTTGGGGTGGGACCCTTCTTTAGACTGATTGTAGGGGTTGGGGAGAAAGCTAGAAAAGAGGAGGGGAAGGATAAAGCGTGGCAGGAAATAGGTGAACACAGGCCAGTGTTTTTTTTTAGATAGGCATATGATTGGACAAAGGCCAGAAATGAAAAAAAAAACAGATGTGAGACAAAAGAATTTAAGAGTTGCAAATTGTGAAGCCAGAGGAAGGAATGTAGGTGGAGGGGGATGGGGTGAATAATAGATGTGAGTCCAGGTGGGGCACAGGGGAGGGGTGGTGAAAGAAAGGGGGGTGTTGGGGAGGAATGAAGGGGAGAGAGAGAGAGAGAGGGGTTGTTAAGGGCCTGACCTACTTAGGCGACGACAGGCGACTGCCGCAAAATTTTCAACGTGTTGAAAGATATTTGGCGGCAGTGGCGACAATTTTTGCTGTTGTAGATTGTCGCAGGTTGTTGTAGGTTGATGTAGATGTTGTCGTAGGTGCTGTCGTAGATTGTCACCAGGTGTCGTCGATGAATTCCTTTAAAACCAATCCCTGGCAGCCGCCTGAAGAGTCGCCAAAGTGAGACAGGTCCTTTAGAGGTTACCTCAAATTTGAGAAGTCAATGTTTATATCATTGGGTTGTTAACCACCCAAGTGGAATATGAGGTGATGTTCCTCCAGTTTGCATGTGGCCTCACTCTGGCAATGGAAGAGGCCCAGGACAGAGAGGTTAGTCTGAGATAGGGAGTCAAAATGGCTAGCAACCGGGAGACCCGGTAGACATTGATGGACCGAGTGCAAGTGTTCGGCAAAGTGGTTGCTGTGTCTAAGTCTGACGTTTTCTCCAATGGGAATTCCATCCCATCAAACTTTCGAATGACATTTTATGTAATTTTGATAAAGATAATATATTTCCCTTTCTCCTCTGTGCTGTTTGATTTTTTTAAAGAGGCCAGGGATGAAGAGACAGGTGTGATCCCATCTCTTTGTGATAGATGGGACTAGGACAGAGGCCTGAGCGACTCCTGCAACATGCCCCGAGGCTGAGACAGTTGGCTCACAACATCCACAACACAGCGATAAATCGAGGCAGAGGAATAATTTGCTTGAGGTTCTTACAACTTCATATCTCCTTAAAACATAAAAAGATGCCATGTTGCTCATCGCGTCTATGATATTCAAAGAAAAATCCTGCCTATCCAATTCCTGCCTGTTTATTTATTTATCTATTTATTTATTTATCTATCAATTTATTTATGGATTTATTCTCATGAATTTTGTGAGAGGAATTTTTAATTTGTATCTCAGATCTTTTGAAAGGGTGAGTTTTTGTTACCTGAACTGCTGTAACACAGGGGTCTCCTGTACTCTGTAACCAATTCTCATGTGTATTCTCAAACAACCTGCCCAATTCTCCTACCCCCTCTCCTCCCACCACCTACAGCTGCTGTCTGTGCGGAGTTAGCATGTTCCCCCTCTGATCGCGTGGGTTTCCTCCGGGTGCTCCACTTTCCTCTCGCATCCCAAAGATGTGCAGAGTTGCAGGTAAATTGCCCTGAGTGTGCAGGTAGTAGATGAAAACGTGCGACAACATCGAACGAATGTGAACTGGTGATCAATGGTCGGTGTGGACTCGGTAGGCCAAAGGGCCTATTTCCATTCTGTATTTTTACATCAATTATAGAGTCATAGAGTGTGGAAATGGGCCCTTCGACCCAAAGCTCACACCGTTCAACATGTCCCAGCTACACTAGTCCCACCTGCCTGCTTTTGGTCCATATCCCTCCAAGACTGTCCTATCCATGTACCTGTCTAACTGTTTCTTAAACGTTGGGATAGTCCCTGCCACAACTACCTCCTCTGACAGCTTGTTCCATACACCCACCACCCTTTGTGTGAAAAAGATGCTCCTCAGATTCCTATTAAATATTTTTTCCTTCACCTTAAACCTATTTCCTCTGCACCTCGATTCACCTGCTCTGGGTGATCAATTAATCTTCACACGGGTCAAACTGGGGTCAGGGTCGAGCTCAAGGTGCCTTTGCTGTGAAACAGCAGCACTACCTGCTTCATCGTTACGCAGCCACAAAGCACCAAGAATGTAATTTCAGTGGCTGAGATTTATCCTTGACATATCCTATTGATAGAGCATTGATTATAAAGGACTGGTCTGTTGGGCAAAATCTTTGAAAACGCATTTTAAGTCCCTCAGCTGTAAATTTTAGAACTGAGGTTTTTATTCTTCTTTCAACCGTGGCAAAAAATCTTTTACTATGGTTATAAAACAAAAATCACCAGCAGTACCGGTAATCTATTACCCACTGTGTAATTATGTCTTGCAAAAGGATTACAAAAAAAGAAAAGGTACTGTTATGCAATATTTACATGTGCGACTTATTTGTGCAATATACTGCACTAAAACAGGACGTTTGGCCCAGCAGGCCCGCTCTAGTGTTTGCAGCTACCTCTGGTCACCATAGTTCATCTAATGCTATTGATTAGCTCATCTATTCTCTTAAAACCATGCCCAATTACTGTTCTCTGGCAGCCTCTTAATGATCTCCACCACTAATCAGGAGGGAATACTCAGTGAACTCACTGCATTGATTTCACAGTTCTGAGCATTGAAATGAGGAATCATCTATGGACAGCAAACGCATTTGACTTAATACTTGCATTGGGGTAATATATATCCAACTACATTATCACTGCAGATTTCTTGCAGCTTTCTTTTCAATCCAGGATCTCAACTCTCCTGGGGACCAAATCTGCCGGCTGAAATGTGTTGGACCTCACTTGCCTCAGGGCCTTATGTCAAGGAAGCCTGTCTTGAAAAGACAGGTTAGAAAGAATACTACCAGGCTTTTTGTAAGTTGCCAACTTCATCCCAGTAATTCATGGTTGGTTGCTGTCTCTTGCAGATCACAAGCCTGAACCTGACATTTTCTTCAGCAAAACTTTGCAATTGTTTGTATGTTGTTTGAGATTAGAGGCTGTGAAAGTTGGCAGATTTGACAATCACTGCTGATTTTGTAGAAGATTCATCCTTCTGCTGACTCTATTACATAGAAACATAGAAACATAGAAAATAGGTGCAGGAGTAGGCCATTCGGCCCTTCGAGCCTGCACCGCCATTCAATGTGATCATGGCTGATCATCCAACTCAGTATCCCGTACCTGCCTTCTCTCCATACCCCCTGATCCCTTTAGCCACAAGTGCCACATCTAACGCCCTCTTAAATATAGCCAATGAACTGGCCTCAACTACCTTCTGTGGCAGAGAATTCCAGAGACTCACCACTCTCTGTGTAAAGAATGTTTTCCTCATTTCGGTCCTAACGGAATTCCCCCTTATCCTTAGACTGTGACCCCTTGTTCTGGACTCCCCCAACATCGGGAACAATCTTCCAGCATCTAGCTTGTCCAACCCCTTAAGAATTTTGTAAGTTTCTATAAGATCCCCCCTCAATCTTCTAAATTCCAGCGAGTACAAGCCGAGTCTACCCAATCTTTCCTCATATGAAAGTCCTGACATCCCAGGAATCAGTCTGGTGAATCTTCTCTGTACCCCCTCTATGGCAAGGATGTCTTTCCTCAGATTTGGAGACCAAAACTGTACGCAATACTCCAGGTGTGGCCTCACCAAAACCCTGTACAACTGCAGTAGAACCTCCCTGCTCCTATACTCAAATCCTTTCGCTATGAATGCTAACATACCATTTGCTTTCTTCACTGCCTGCTGCACCTGCATGCCTACTTTCAATGACTGGTGTACCATGACACCCAGGTCTCGTTGCATCTCCCCCTTTCCTAATCTGCCACCATTCAGATAATAGTCTACCCTCATATTTTTGCCACCAAAGTGGATAACCTCACATTTATCCACATTATACTGCATCTGCCATGCATCTGCCCATTCACTCAGCCTATCCAAATCACCCTTCAGCCTCCACGCATCCTCCTCACACCTAACTATACCCCCCAGCTTGGTATCATCTGCAAATTTGGAGATGTTGCATTGAATTCCGTCGTCCAAATCATTAATATATATTGTAAATAGCTGGGGTCCCAGCACTGAGCCTTGCGGCACCCCACTAGTCATTGCCTGCCATTCTGAAAAGGACCCGTTTACTCCTACCCTTTGCCTCCTGTCTGCTAGCCAGTTCTCTATCCACATCAATACTGAACCCCCAATACCGTGTGCTTTAAGTTTGTATGCTAATCTCTTATGCGGGACCTTGTCGAAAGCCTTCTGAAAGTCTAGATATAACACAACCACTGGTTCTCCCTTATCCACTCTACTAGTTACATCCTCGAAAAATTCTATCAGATTTGTCAGACATGATTTACCTTTCGTAAATCCATGCTGACTTTGTCCAATGATTTCACCACTTTCCAAATGCGCTGCTATCCCATCTTTAATAACTGACTCTAGCAGTTTCCCCACTACCGATGTTAGACTAACTGGTCTGTAATTCCCCGCTTTCTCTCTCCCTCCTTTTTTAAAAAGTGGGGTTACATTAGCTACCCTCCAATCCTCAGGAACTACTCCAGAATCTAAGGAATTTTGAAAAATTATCACTAATGCATCCACTATTTCTGTGGCTACCTCCTTGAGTACTCTGGGATGCAGACTATCTGGCCCTGGGGATTTATCGGCCTTCAATCCATTCAATTTACCCAACACCACCTCCCGGCTAACCTGGATTTCACTCAGTTCCTCCATCTTATTTGACCCCCGTTCCACTGCTATTTCCGGCAGATTATTTATGTCTTCCTTAGTGAAGACAGAACCAAAGTAGTTATTCAATTGGTCTGCCATGTTCTTGTTCCCCATGATCAATTCACCTGTTTCTGACTGCAAGGGACCAACATTTGTTTTAACTAGTCTCTTTCTCTTCACATATCTATAAAAACTTTTGCAGTCAGTTTTTATTTTCCCTGCCAGTTTCCTTTCATAATCTATTTTCCCTTTCCTAATTAAGCCCTTTGTCCTCCTCTGCTGGATTCTGAATTTCTCCCAGTCCTCCGGTAGGCTGCTTTTTCTGGCAAATTTGTATGCCTCATCTTTTGTTTTTATACTATCCCTGATTTCCCTTGTTATCCATGGATGCACCACCTTCCCCGATTGATTCTTTTGCCAAACTGGTATGAACAACTTTTGTACTTCATCCATGCAGTCTTTAAATACCTTCCATTGCACATCCACTGTCAACCCTTTAAGAATCACCTGCCAGTCTATCTTGGCCAATTCACATCTCATACCTTCAAAGTTACCTTTGTTCAAGTTCAGAACCCTTGTTTCTGACTTAATTTTGTCACTCTCCATCCTAATGAAGAACTCAACCATATTATGGTCACTCTTGCCCAAGGGGCCACGCACAACAAGACTGCTAACTAACCCTTCCTCATTACTCAATACCCAGTCTAGAATAGCCTGCTCTCTCGTTGGTTCCTCCACATGTTGGTTGAGAAAACTATCCCGCATACATTCCAGGAAATCCTCTTCCTCAGCACCCCTGCCAATTTGATTCACCCAATCTACATGCAGATTGAAGTCACCCATTATAACTGTGTTACCCTTGTTGCACGCATTTCTAATTTCCTGTTTGATGCCATCCCCAACTCCAATACTACTGTTAGGTGGCCTGTACACAGCTCCCACTAGCGTTTTCTGCCCCTTAGAGTTTCGCAGCTCTACCCTTATCGATTCCACATCCTCCACGCTAATGTCCTTCCTTTCTATTGCATTAATCTCCTCTCTCACCAGCAACGCTACCCCACCTCCTTTTCCTTTTCATCTATCCCTCCTGAATATTGAATATCCCTGGATGTTCAGCTCCCAGCCTTGGTCATCCTGGAGCCATGTCTCCGTGATCCCAACTATAGCATAGTCATTAATCGCTATCTGCACCTTCAACTCATCCACCTTATTACGAATGCTCCTCGCATTGAGACACAAAGCCTTCAGACTTGTTTTTACAACACTCTTACTCCTTATACAATTATGTTGACAAGTGGCCCCTTTCACATCGATCCCTATTACACTTGGCCATACTCTCCTATCCCTTTGTGAGCTTTCTTTCCCTTCTTGGTGTCCAGGCGTTACAGAACTTTGCAAATGTATGTTGTTTGAATTTAGAGGTTCTCGAAGTTGGCAGATTTGACAATCACTGCTGACCTTGGAGAAGATCCATCTTTCTGCCGCTCCCTTCTTCTGAACCCTGGCTGACCTTGCACCGGTTTCTCCCCAACCCTTCCACCAAAAGACCTTCAACTAGCGTCATAGTACGCAACTATCTATCCCATTTTGGGCTCACAGCTGCTTCAATCTCTAGCCTTCGTCCAACAATCTACCTATCAGGGAACTCCCTCGCCTGGCGTCATCTGTTGCCAGCCGTGATTTGTCCATCACCTTCTCTCTTCAAGCTTTCTTTCCTGCTCCACCCTGTACTCAGTCTGAAGAAGGGTCCCGATGCAAAACGTGACATATCCACTTTCTCCAGAGACAATGCCTGACCCACTGAGTTACTCCAGCACTTTATGTCTTTGTCAAGCATTGACCATTGTAATACATCCTAAAATTGTAATTTTAGCCATGATTGGTAGCTTTTGCTGCACTCCCAGTCAGAATATTTTGTATCTATTTTGCCATTTGTTCACATTGATCATTCTCCTCTTTTTTTAATTGCCTTTGCCTTTGGAAAGCTATATCATGCTCATTATCTTTCTTTCCACTCTTCTTTTCCTGAACCTTTGTTTCACTTATTTTCACAGCTTGCTATCGGTGTTTGGAGAGCTAAATGGTAAAATTATTTTCTTACACACCCTTAAATGATACTTTTTTTTCTGTGAGGAAACGTAATTTGCGTTATTTCATCAAGTTACCGCAATGGAATTGGTATGAAGTGACGTGACTAATGATTTGGAATGGGGATAGATCAATGGTCAGAAAAATGAGCAGGTTATTTCTTGGTTGGCATATTCTAGATTAGATTAGATAGATTTGATACTTTTATTTCCCCCCCCCCCCCCCCCCCACACCCATGTTCTAACTAACAGAGTATTGGAAGGTTTTTTTAGCTGCGGAGAAATAAGGAAGTGTTATTTCTCAGTGTCTGTGTTCACAAATTCTGGATTGTGGACATTTAGGTGTGTCAGGCAATTAGGAAAATAAATATTTTGCTAATTTTCAACAAAAAGTTTGAAGTACAGGAATTAGGTCTTACTATTATTCTATAGAGCTTTGCTTGTTCCTGTACTAGGGGACCAAGGACAGTTCTAATCTCCAATGCAAGAAAGGAATGGAATGTAATAAAGGTTTGATGAAAGGAGGCCAAGTGCTGGAGTAACTCAGCGGGTCAGGCAGCATCTCTGGAGTACATGGATCGGTGACGTTTTGGGTTGGGACCTTTCTTCAGACGGGTCGATAGTCTGAATCCTAGGACCAATAGCTTGGGATGATGGAATTGTGCAAAGAGGATATAGTGAACAAGAGTAGATCTATCTTTTTATGTTTGCTTAGATCTTGCAAGATGACAAGAAAGGTGTTGAGATACTAGGATTCCTGGCTGTCAAATCCAGTACAATGATCTTGGTGACTGAATAAAGACCTGACTATTCATGTCAGAAATCAGATGTCATTTCTTTATTGATGGGGTTGTGGTGCTTTGGAATTTTACATCCCAGAAGCTGTAGATACTCAATGGCAATATTCAATGCAGAGATTGATCGAGACCTCAAAGATAGACAAACCCATCTGAAGGAGTGTTCCAACCCAAAACATCACCTATTCATTTTCTCTAGAGAAGCTGCCCGACCCGCTGAGTTACTCCAGCATTTTGTGTCTATCTTTGATCGAGACCTCTGTGTTAATAGGATTGGGAGATATAGGTACAGCTCTTTAAGAAGAAAAAGTAATCACATTACTATGGAAAGGCAGAGCTGGTGCAAAGTTTAGATCCTCTAAAGTCAAGTTAAGTGGAATTCTGTATCATAGCTGGACAAAAATCACAATCTGATGAGTTGGTTACTTAAGTGCTGCCAATGGCAGGCCCCATGTGTTAAACTGTGTTTGACCTTCAAAGGTCTTCTCTCACAGTGGAAACCAGGTTGTATCCATCAGTAGACATGGCAGGCGGCACGGTAGCGTAGCGGTAGAACTACTGCCTTACAGCGCCAGAGACCCGGGTTGGATCCTGACTACAGGTGCTGTCTGTACGGAGTTTCTGCGTTCTCCCCGTGACCTGCGTGCGTTTTCTCCGAGATTTCCAGTTTCCTCCCACGCTCCAAAGACGCATGGGTTTGTAGGTTAATTGGCTTGGTATAAATGTAAAATTGTCCCTAGCGTGCGTAGGGTAGTGTTAGTGTGCAGTGATCGCTGGTCGGTGGGGACTTGGTGGGCCGAAGGGCCTGTTTCCATGCTGTATCTCTAAACTAAATTAAACTAAACTAAACTAAGCAGACAAGTTATAGTAACTTTCTATGAACACATAGAAGGACACATCATGCCAAGCCCTGATACTTCACAATGTATGGTCATGTAGAATAAATATATCTCTACTTTCTCCTGGGTTTCTTTATTCATTTCCTTTCCCCTCAGGTACCTTTGTCTCTCCCAGCATCCTTTCACAAGCCCTCCATTTTCTGCTGCTCTTCCCCCAACTTATTTTTCCCTCTTTTTCAATCCCACCCATTACACATTCCATACCCAAAGTGACCAACGCAAGACTGCTTTGATAACAGAATTTATGAACTGTTCCAAAATACTTTAGAAATACCCTCATCTTTGTGTAATATGATGGAAATGGGAACAGTGTGGGTGGGACGTGACCATCTCGAATGAATAAGCTCAACTTCATTGTTGCCATGAATTTGTTGTAAGCGAAACGCATTTTCCTTGTCTCATCCCTTCAACCACCCCCCGCCATTCTCGATGATCAATATAATAATAATTACATTGGAGCAGCGTAATGAATCATTTCGAAGGGACCCACACTGCTGGACTATCTCAGCAGGTCAGGTACCATCTCCAGAGAACACGGATTGGTGATGTTTCAGGTCGAGACCCTTCCTCAGACTCAATCAGAATGAAAAAGATTATTCAGAATAATCTGACTGAATTTTCTGGTTAGTTTCCCTTCTGATATTTCCACAGTCAATTTGGCTAGTGACTATTATATGTTAGTTTAGGAAACAAACACTTACAGTGTTGTAAGTTTAAGGAAATAACCATTGGACAGCTAATTGCAAACAGTTTTTTTCGTGTATATGCTGCAAAGACATATTTAAAAATTGTTGTTAACTTACAAAGACCGATTTGCAGTGACCTATCTATGCATTGCAGCGTAAAGCCTGCACAGGGAACAGATCTTGCAGCTGCTAACTCTGTTGGTGTATGCCTCAATTTATTACGCTTGGCCCAGTCCCCGATGCACAATCCTGAAGCTTATTGCAATGTACTCACATCTGGAAATGATTGTTTTAGGAGATTTGATTGTGGTGGATTTGAGGGCATTCTTTTTCTGCTTAAAAAATAAATTTTATGCTCACATTTTGTACTTTGGCATCAGAAGAGGAGTTGCTGGGTTAAAACCATTTGTGGTTCATAATTTACCTTTTCATTATTCAGAAAACATTGTCATTGTACAATTGTGCTTAATTGTCATATGTACCGAAACAGAACAATGAAGCTCTTAGTTCCAGCAGCCCGCTCCTTGTGCAGGGCGGCATGGTGTAGAGTTGCTGCCGCAGCACTGGATAGAGACCCGGGTTTGATCTTGACTATGGGTGCTGTCTGTACGGAGATTGAACGTTCTCCCCATGACTGCGTGGGTTTACTCCGGGTGCTCTGGTTTCCTTCCACACTCCAAAGACCGACAGGTTTGTGGGATAATTGGTAAAATTGTACATTTTCCCTAATGTGTAGAATAGTGCTAGCCTGTGGGGATTGCTGGCCGGCGCGGACTCGGTGAGCCGAAGGACCTGTTTCTGTGCTGTATCTCTAAACTAAATTAAACTTCAATAACTCCTTTGATGAATACTTCAAAATGTGTGTGCAGGATAAAATTTCAGAATCCATAGATACCACTATACCTATAGGACCAAAACATAAAGGTGTTGAGTAATATACTAGAGTGGGATATTTGGCAGGCAGCGGGCAGATTTATTTACTGCAGAGAGGAGCGAAGAGAGGCAAGGAGCAATAATATGGTTAAATGACACAAATCTTGAGATATGGAAGGGTAAGGCGTGAAAACTTAAGCTTCACACCATACCCTTCCATATCCCCAGACACACTCTCCCCTGACTCTCAGTCCGAAGAAGGGTCTCGACCCGAAATGTCACCCATCCGTTCTCTCCAGAGATGCTGCCTGCCCCGCTGAGTTACTCCAACATTTGTGTCTATTTTCAGTGTAAACCAGCATCTGCAGTTCCTTTCCTACACAATACTGAGAGGCTGGTTTAGTTGGAATTTAGAAAGATTATCAGCACTGAACGACCTGTGGCTTCTCAGCATGTGGCTTCCCTTGGTACTCGTCACATTTGGTCGAGTCTGAGACATGCGTTAGGGGTATTTTTGCTCGCTTACACAGTGGGTTAAACCATAATTCTGGAAACAATATGAACATATTTTTTATATCCCATTAGAATGCTGTTTGAATTGTAAGTAAGTTGAATTGTAATGTTGTATCAGTTAGCTCCATCTAGTGTGTGCATAGTTTGAAAAGTACATGGGCATTTTTAATGTCATGATAGAGAGATTCAGCAGAGAAACAGTCCCTTCACCCATCACCTGCACCACCTCAACACCATTTTCGTGAATCCTACATTGATTCCATTTTTATTCTTTCCATTATTCCAGAAAATACTCCCAGATTTGACCATTCCTTACAGTGGCAGGTTAACAAATGAACGTGAATGTCTTCGATATGTTTGAGGAAACCGGAGCACCCACGTGGTCACAGGGAGAACGTGCAAACTTCACATAGATGGCACCCGAGGTCAGAATGGAATCCAGGCCCCTGATGCTGTGAGGCAGCAGCTCTATTGTCTGTGGCACTGTGTTGCTTGAATGAAGCAGTAACATTGGTGGTGGAACAAAGTTACACACCTGCCTCTTCCATACTGAAATGATTGATAGGTGATGGCTGTTATTATTTTTCCAATTAAAATGTACTTGTGATAGATAAATATATAAGGAAGGACTTAATGCAGTGTTTATAAGCTAGTGCGAGTCCGAGTTTCACAATTCACTTGGGACCCAGGTTTAAATACTAATCACAATTTGTATTGAAAGAGGTGTATTTCCATTTGGTCTTTATTTGCCGTGAGTTAGAATCTTTCTCGTGCCTTTCAGAACCATTATAGGACTAAAGGACTTTAGAAGTATATCTACTGGTGCAATATCGGAAATGTCGCCACCAATTTGTTCAAAGTAGGGCTTCACAAACAGCAATGTGCTCGTGAGCAGATAGTATGTGATTGTAATGTTGACTGGAATTAATATTGACCAGGACCCAATGAAATAATTCCTCTGCTCTTGAAAAATGCACCTAGGGATTTTTTACATCCTCCATAAGAGAGCAAATGAGGCCTTGGTTTAATGCCTAATCAGGTAGACGCTGCTTCTGGCAAACATCGGTCCCTCACTAATGAGAGAGTTCTGCTTGAATTTTTATGCTTAAATTCTGGAATCTATAACCTCTAACACTATCTCCTGTACTAGCAGCTGAGCCATAGCTGATAAGATGGAAATAGAAAATAGAAATAAAGTGGGTTAAGAACAGTTTAACATATTTTTTTTGCATAATTTCGTCCATCTGTGAGAATGATGTGTTTTGTTTTTCAGAATATAAGAATATAATTCAAAGACGTTATTTAGAACATAATCCAAGAACTTATAGATGTTATGTGAACATATAAAATTATAAAAGGACTGGACATGCAGGAAAAATGTTCCCAATGTTGGGCGAGTCCAGAACCTGGGGCCACAGTCTTAGAATAAAGGGGAGGCCATTTAAGACTGAGGTGAGAAAAAACATTTTCAACCGAAGAGTTGTGAATTTGTGGAATTCCCTGCCACAGAGGGCAGTGGAGGCCAAATCATTGGATGTATTTAAGAGAGAATTAGATAGAGCTCTGGGGGCTAGTGGAATCAAGGGATGTGGGGAGAAGGCAGGCATGGGTTATTGATTGGAGACGATCAGCCATGATCACAATGAATGGCGGTGCTGGCTCAAAGGGGCGAATGGCCTCCTCCTACACCTATTTTCTATGTTTCTAACAAGGCTACAAAGGCATTCACCTTTGTGGTATTGTCAATATTACTCCATTGGCGAAAGGATTGTTGATCGAAGCTTGAAGAAGGGTCTTGACCCGAATCGTTACCCATTCCTCTCTCCAGAGATGCTGCCTGTCCCGCTGAGTTACTCCAGCATTTTGTGCCTACCTTCTGATTATTGAGTTAACAGGTGAAAGAATGCCAAGGACTGCCTAGTGATCTGCTCTCATTTCTGAACGATGCAGCCTCCGCTTTGCAAATAATTACAAGAGGGTTGAAACCTCAATTTATGCTGAATTTTCACTGCGTGAAATGATCTCGAAAGGTCACTGGCAATCAGTTGTGAGAACATTATTACGATTGGCAACACAGTGGGTGGTGTTAATTTTTTCCAAGCTTTATCCTGGTGCTGGATTGAAACAAGTGAACTGCTCCAAAGATTGAGACTGAAGTTTATTGTGAGACATTCACATATAGCAGGGTGCATTATTCCTCAGTGTCGCTTCATGGGAAACATTGATCGCTTTAGTACATCATTTTGGTTTGATATATATAATAATTTTAAGATTACCTGGGATGATGTCATTTTCCTGAGGAAGATTCCAGTAATTTAAGGATGTTAAATGGAAAGTTGTTAAAATTGCTTCCCAGGAAATATGACTTCTTAGATTGAAAATGCTACCGAGCAAATATTCATATATCTTTGGAATTGGTTTGAATTCAATAGGAACAATTTCTTGACAGTCAAATACATATATTGAAAGTTCATTTTCAACATTTATGTGTGGTTTGGAAGAGATTGGACAATCGCATAACTCCATCCACATTTCATGCTGCCCAGCATGTCATGGCCACCAGCATGATCAAGGATGAATCTGTAATAAATTTGTAAGAATTTAAGTTGAAAGTATATTAGAAAGAACAGATATTAATTTAATGTTTAATTCTGGTAAAGGAGGGATGTCATGATGATGAGGCATGATGGTGATATGCAAATATCATGACCTTTGTATCAGCTGACTTGGAGGTCAGATCGCATGTGCACTGTGGAAGCCTAGGCAGGAGGCCATGGCTGAGTGAGATAATGAACACGGAGACCAAGGAATGTAACTTATAAATATTGTGTCAGTATCAATATTATTCCACATTCTTTCATTTACCATCTCTCATCCCTGCAATGAATCAAGTAAACTTTCTCCGTCTTACCAAATTATTTGTTAAATATGGAGATCAAAACTGTGTGCAATATTCAAAATGCAGTCTCAGCACTGTCCCGTAAAGTTGCATTTAAACTTTCTTGAATTTTATACCCTGTGCCCCATGTAATTAAGGCCAACATTTCACCAACCAGCCTAATTAATTGCGTTATCTCATTGATCTTTCATTAACTTTTGTTCGTGATCTCTTTGTACTGCAATATTGTGAAGCCTCACTCTTTTATACAATAATTTACTCATTTGTTCTACCTTTCAAAATGGATAATGTCATGTCCATTCCCCTCCCCCCTCCCCTTCCCCCCTCCCCCTTCCCCCCTCCCTTTTCACCCCTCGGCCCTCCCCCCTCTCCCCTCTTTGTAGGTTAAATGGCCTCTGGAAATTGCCCCGAGTGTGTAAGAAGAGGATAAGAAAGTGGGACTAGTGTAGATGGGCCTGCTTGTACTCGGTGGGCCGAAGGGCCTTTTTCTATGCTGTATCTTTAATTAATTAAAAATATATATATCCTTCATGTGACACATTATGGAGTGCAGTCTGGAAGTCCAAATACACAAAATTTACTGAAAATTTGAATTAAAAATGGAAAATGCTGGAGCCATTCAGCAGTTACGGGAGCACCTGCAGAAAGAGGAGGGGAAAATGGTCTGAGTAAAAAAAGCTGTTGATTAAGCCACAAAGATCTATCAACCAGGTGGCATTATCAACAATTTATCACCACAACATCCTGAATCTCAGAGATATTCTCCCTGCCCTAAGCAATCCTCACCCACTCTCTCTGCAACTAAAACCTTAACTTGATTAATCTCTTTCAGGTCTTCAGCCTGAAATGTTAACTCCGTTAACATTAAAAAAGCAAGGTAATCTGACTGATATTTTGAGTGCATGATGGCATAATTTGATTGAGATCATTTTAACAAAGCCCATTTTAGCTCTGGAGACTTTAGTATTATCTGGATTTTAAATCCAGCAGGCATTTCATGATTGATTTTAAATTATTTACAAATTAAATAAAAATATAATGATGAAAATAGTACAAATCTACCATCTGAATTGCTAAAATATAGAGTTTTTAAATTGTTGCAATATCTATTTCATTTTTGGGGGCTGCACGAAGAAATCAAGTGAATCAAGTCATTCATTTCATTGCTTCACCAATGTGCCCAATCAACTGAGTGCCACAATGTGTCAGAAGGAACTGCAAATGCTGGTTTACACTGAAGTCGGCGAGAGGAGAACTTCATCAAATTAGTTTAGTTTAGTTTATAGCTCACGTGTACCGAGGTACAGTGAAAAGCTTTTGTTGCGTGCTAACCAGTCAGCGGAAAGACAATACATGATTACAATCGAACTATTCACAGTGTCCAGATACATGATTAAGGAATAACGTTTAGGTCAAGATAACTTCAGTAAAGTCCGATCAAATATAGTATCCAATGAGGTAGATAGTAGTTGAGGACTGCTGTCTAATTGTAGTTGGATGGTTGGCAGCTGTGAAGAAACTGTTCCTGAATCTGGAGGTGTGCATTTTCACACCTATACCTTTTGCCCGTGAGGGGAGAAGAGGGAGTGGCCAGGGTGAGACTAGTCCTTGATTATGCTGCTGGCCTTGCCGAGGCAGCGTGAGGTATAAATGGAGTCAATGGAAGGAAGGTTTGTTTGTGTGATGGTCTGGGCTACGTCCACAATTTGCTGCAAATTGTTGCTGTCTTGGATGGAGCTGTTCCCAAACAAGCTGTGATGCATCCCAATAAAGTGCTTTCTATGGCGCATCTGTAGATGTTGGTGAAAGTTGTTGGAGACATGCCAAACTTCCTATGCCTTCTAAGGAAGTAGAGGTAGAGGCGTTGGTGTGCTGGAGTTGGAGTGAGGAATAGAACTTCAAGGTAGATCCATCTCCAAAATGAAAAATATCCAAAGCACATCCAGAGATGCTGCCTGACCCGTGGAGTTACTCCAGCCTTATGTGTCTATCTACAGTTTTGAGCTAAGGTGGGATAGGTTTAGCTTTATTATTGTCATGTGCACCGAGGTACAGCAAATCGCTTTGTTTTGCATGCTATCCAATCAGAACAGATAATACTGTCAGAAGGAACTGCAAATGTTGGTTTATACTGACGTCGGAGAGAGGAGAACTTCTTCAAATTAGTTTAGTTTAGTTTTAGTTTATAGCTATAAATACAATCAAGTGAAACTCAAGTAGAATAGGTCGAGCAAAGGGGAAGATACAGAGTGCAGAAAATACTTTTCTACGCATTATAGCACATCAGTTCCATGGACAAAATTCAGTGTCCGCAATGGGGTAGAGGTGAATCAGACAATAACCTAGCTTATGGAAGGACCGTTCAAGGCCGTTCACGATGTGGGCATGGATTGATTCAGGGTAACTGATTTAATTTATTCACTACTATGACACATCCCCTTGTTATCTCACTTTCATTCCACCCCATTCCCCATCTCACTCTCCTGTTTAAATCCATTATTCCATCCAGGCTTGGCTCAGGAGCCTCAAACCGTAATCCAGGAACCAAACCTGGGGTCTTCATGTAATGAATGCGCAGGTGTCAGAGGTTATGGGGAGAAGGCAGGAGAATGGGGTTAAGAGGGAGAGATAGATCAGCCATGATTGAATAGACATGATGGGCTGAATGGCCTAATTCTACTCCTATTCCTTTTGACCTATGGCTGTGAATATCCTTCAGGGATAACAGTTACCCAAAGCTCTGTTGCAAATTCCCTGCTGAGCTGGTCAATTAGTTTTTAGACTCTGACATGAGTTTCAATGAAGGAGGATATCTTAAAGAAGGTGTGCGGGGCAAATCTTTTTTACACAGAAGGTGATGAGTGCCTTGAACGTGCTGCTGGTGATGGTGGTTGAGTGTCATAGAGGAGGCTTTTGGATAGGCCAGGACTGGAGGGATATGGATTATGCACAGATTGAAGAGTGATGGTCTTGGCATCATGTTGGACACAGACATTGTGGGCTGAAGGGCTAATTCTCGTCTTGTACTGTTTTATGTCCTATGGGGGATTGGGTATTAATATGGCTACGACCATGCACACTATCCTCTTCAGCAGAGGACTTTGGTGCCAGACTCCTTCCAGCACGTGTAACCAACAAAGCATTCAGAACATAATACTACTGAAGCCTCTGGTCTTAATACTTGAGGCAATCCCCTCGTGGCCGTTAATGAAGGATTTTGTTGTTAACTGCTCACTGCCTGCTGTTTGCTATTTCATTATCAACCCAAATCTGTTCCATCTAATCAAGTCATGCAGAATCAAATCCTCAGAGGGCAACTGGGCAATAGGGGGAAGCAAGATGGAAGCTGGTTGCCTATGATGTCTGATGAAGGTTTTATATACTTTGGCCGCACGAGGAGGGGAAACATGTCATGCGACCCACACATAGTTGATGGAAACTCTGGGCCAATTTTGCAAGAAGCAAACTTCAACAATGGGCAAAGTGGACACACAGGCTAATGCCCTTCCCAAGGTGGCTTCACTTAAAAGATACTTCATTGACTGCAAAGTGCTTTAAAAATGCTTTTGAGATTTGGAAGGCACTCAATACTTTTTGTTTTTTTTAATGTACATAAAAACAGTTGTTCAAGTTAAGGAAGCCAAGCCCAAATAAAACATGTATTATTCCTCCTCCAAGGGATTTAGTGGAACGAACATGCCAGGAGTTCGCAGACAGCTGCAAAGATAATAGGTTTTAATAGTAGGGAATTTCAACTTTCCCAATATAGACTAGGAATGCCATAGTGCCGAGGGCATAGATGGGATGGAATTTGTCAAATGCGTTCAGGAAAGTTTCCTCAGACAGTATGTTGAGGGACCTACAAGGGGAGAGGGCAAAGCTTGATCTACTTTCGTTAAGTTTAGCTTATTGTCATGTGTACCGAGGTACAGTGAAAAGCTTTTGTTGGGTGTTATCCAGTTAGCAGAAAGACAAAATATGATTACAATTGAGCTATTTACTGTGTATGATAGATACATGATAAGGGAATAACGTTTAATGCAAGGTAAAGCCAGCAAAGTCCGATCAAGGATAGTCTGAGGGTCACCAATGAGGTAGATAATTGTTCAGCACTGCTTTTAGGGAATCAAGCAGGGAATGTGACTGAAGTGTCGATGGGAAAGCCTTTTGGGACCAGCGACCACAATTCCATTAGCTTTAAAATAGTTACGGGCAAAACGTTAAAGTTCTAAATTGCAGCAATGCTAATTTTGATGGTTTCCATCCTACAGCATGGAAACAGGCTCTTTGGCCCACCGAGTCCATGTCAACCATCGATCCCTTGTTCATAATAGTTCTATGTTATCCCACTTCATCATCTACTCCCCATACATTAGGGACAAGGATTACAGAGGCTGATTAACCTGCAGACCCTCATGTCTTCAGGATGTGGGGATGTGGGAGGAAACTGGAGCATTCGGAGGAAGCCCACGCAGTCACAGGGCGAATGTGCAAATTCCCCACAGACATCATCCACGGTCAGGATTGAACCTGGGTCTCTATGAGGCAGCATCTCTACCAGCTGCACCACTGTGTCACCCTAATGTAATAATACACGAACATGCAAACAACAAAACGTCATGGGGCTAAGATAAAAACCTTAAACAGGAATTGCTCAAAAATGCAGCAGTAATAAGAATAAATATTCTGAGAAATAGATTGCCACCAGTACTGATTATTCCAAGAAGGATGAGATCAGCGAGGCTCCTCTTATGTTGTTTGGAATATGAAATATCTTGGAGCTGTCGAAAGTCATAAAATACTTGGGCTATTCTCAGTTACCTCCTGGTAATTAGAATCATAAATCGTGATCAGTAAAAGTAGTAGCCTACTACAAGAGTTGTAAAGTGTTAGATTTGCTGTGCCCTTCAATTAATCATGCCACACTGCGCATAATTCTGGTCTCCTTTTCAAAAGGAAGAAATATGCTTAGATTCACTTGACTAGTTCTTAGGTCGGTGGAACTATCATATAAGGAGACCTAGAATAGGTTGATATTCTATTTTTCTAGAGCTAAGGAATGCTGAAGATGGCGGCGCCTGTTGGCAGCGGCCTCTGCAGTCCGTCTGTCATTTTTTTTCTTTTGTCTTCTTAAGTGGATGCCTTGGTTTTGTTTTTATATTCTTTTTTCGCTGTGTATATGTGGAGGGCGGGGGTGGGGGAAACTTTAAATCTCTTCCCTGTACGGGGACCCGACTTTTTCTTGTTGAGTCTCCGTTGCCGTTGTCGTTGGGACCTAACATCGTGGAACCGGCGGCCTCCAACCAGAATCGACCTGTGGCTCCAGTCGCAGAGCCTGCGGACTCACCATTGCGGAGCTAGCCGACTTCGGAGTGCTGTGGTGGCGCGTGGCTGCGACCCGACTGTGACCCGACTTCAGAGCCCGTTGGCTCTGGCTGCAGCCTGTGGACGGTAACATTGGGAGCTCGCGGGTCCCTGGTGGGAGACCGCTTTTTGGAGCTCCCGCATCGGCAAACTTCGCCCGCCCGAGTCGAGGGGTTTAAATCGACCCGGAACGGGGCCTTACATCGCCCGGCGCGGCATAAATGGCCGCGGGATTTACCATTGCCCACTGGGCGACTCCAACATCTAACATCAGGAGCCTCGATCGGCTTGATGCAGCAGCAGAAGCTAGTGCGACTTGGGTGGGGGAGAGATAGAGAGAGAAGGAATGCCAGGACCCGAGGGCTGAGGGAGAGGTGGGAAGGGGAGGAGGCAGCCTGGGTTAACAGAATTGAGAAAATTCAATTGAATTTTCTCAATTCACACTACAAACAGCTTACAATGGCCTGTTTCCTTTATCATTGATACTTTTTTGCATATCTTTCATTCATTGTTCTTTATCTCTCCACATCACTGTCTATATCTCTCGTTTCCCTGATCCCTGACCAGTCTGAAGAAGGGTCTCGACCCGAAACGTCGCCTATTTCCTTCGCTCCTTAGATGCTGCTGCACCCGCTGAGATTCTCCAGCTTTTTGTGTAACCCCAGCAGTTTGGCTGCTTGACTGCGGGAGATGAATGGAGACAGAGAACAGGGAAGAGATAAGACTTTGCCTTCCATCACAGTGAGGAGGTCTTTGGGTGATGGATGGATTTGTGTGAAAATGTGTTAATTGTGTGTTTTGATTATTTTGTTTGATGATGACTGCAGGAACGCAATTTTGTTTGAACTTATTTATTCAGTTCAAATGACAATAAACAATTCTGATTCTGATAAAATACTCAGTGAACTCAACAAGAAGGATGGAAGGATAAGAAGGATGGACTGAATAACACGGTCGGGGAGAGAGAATGGCCAGAATGTTGTGTGTCTTTGATATTAGATATCCTTGTGGCCCTTCTTAAATAAAGCCACAACATTGCCATCCTCCAGTCTTCCAGTATCTCAACCGTGGCTAACAACGGTTCAGGAATCTCTGCCAGGGCTCCTGCAATAGGTTCAAAGGACAAACAACATTTATTGTCACATACACCAATTGGTGCAGTGAAATTTGAGTTGCCATGTAGCACACAATTAAGAGATGGATTTAAGAGAGAGTTAGATAGAGCTCTAGGGGCTAGTGGAGTCAATGGATATGGGGAGAAGGCAGGCACGGGTTACTGATAGGGGACGATCAGCCATGATCACAATGAATGGTGGTGATGGCTCAAAGGGCCGAATGGCCTCATTTTGCACCTATTTTCTATGTTTCTATGTTTCCAAAACTATACACACTAAAACTATAATATATTCCCACTATAGAATTTAACATTAAACATAAAAACATCACCTACAGTGGAATTATCGTTTCCCACTGTGAGAGAAGGCACCAAAGTTCAGTCCTCTTCCTCGATCACCCGTTCATAAGCTCTAGGAGCAGAATTAGGCTATTCGGCCCTTCAAGTCTACACCATTCAATCATAGCTAATCTATCTTTCAATTTCAACCCCATTATCCTGCATTTTCCCCCATAATTCCCTGACACCCTTACTAATCAAGAATCTATCTATCTCTGCCTTAAAAAAATATCTATTGACAGCCTCTACAGATGCCTGTGTCCATGAATTCCTCCGCCACCTGACTAATTCCTCCTCATCTCATTTCTAAAGGTACGTCCTTTTATTCTGAGGCTATGACCTCTGGTCCTGGACTCTGCCACTAGTGGAAACATCCTCTGCACATTTACGCTATCCAGGCAATCTCCTCCCTTGCTTCTCCCCAACATCTACGATACACGTGGTTAAGCCCCAAAGATTTAACCACCTTCATGCGCCTTAAATCCGCCCACGCCTCCTGTTTCATAATCACCGTTCTCTTCCCTGAACTCTCCAGCTTCCATATTCCACCCCTGCCAAGCCCTCAACACTAAGGTAGTCTCTAGTTAATATTGAGGACATTGAAATCCCCTAGTACATTAGCTTTACCTTTATTGCACCTCTCTGATGTCTATCCACATAGCTGTTCCTCCATCTCCCGTTGACTGCCGGGTGGTCTGAAGTCTCCGCTCAGTGAAGTGATGACACCCTCTGCTTTAAATCCCTACCTATGTGGCCTCTTTTGAAGAGCCTTCTAGGTTCAATAAAGTAATGCAAACTTTGACACAGTGGCGCAGCGAAAGAGTTGTTGCATTGCAGCACCAGAGACCCGGGTTCAATCCTGACTATACTGGGTGCTGATTGTATGTAGTTGGTATATTCTCACTGTGACCATGTGGGTTTCCTCCTGGTGCTCCGGTTTCCTCCCACATTCCAGAGATGTACAGGTTTGCAGGTTAATTAGCTTTGGCAAAAATTGTATATTGTCCCTAGTGTGTAGGATAATGTTAGTGTATTGGGGTGATTGCTGGTCGGCGCGGACTCGGTGAGCCAAAGGGCATGTTTCCGTGCTGTAGCTCTAAAATGTAGTCAAGAGTGTTGTATTGTCATATGTTCCAGATAGAACAATAACATTCTTACTTACAGCAGCACAACAGAATATCTAAACATAGTACACTGTAAACAATATAATAAACGAGACAAAAAGATCAGTGTGGGTGTATATATATATTTAAAAATAAATAAATATACACACACACATATATATATATATATACATATATATGTACTGTATATACACACACATGTAGAGACATAGAAACATATATACTCAGACACAGGCTTTTACTCCCCATCTGTCTAGTCTGATAACTCTGTACCTGTGACATTGAGTTTCCAGTCTTGGCCATCCTACCATCTGTCATTGGTGCAACAGTATCGTGGGCCCTGTATTAATTTTGAGTTAATCTATTTTACTAGATATATTCCTGTGTATTGGCGGCTAGAAAACCCTTGGATGTTTTCAAAGCTGTTCTTAAATATTAGTCATGGTTTAGGAACTATTCACAGCTCGAGTCTGCAGGCGTCAGGCAGCTTCAGCTGTTGTCTAATGTTTGTATCTTGTTAAATGCCAAACAGTGTCAGAACTTCAAAGAAGATTTTGTGCTGTACAATGTTGGGGCATTTGAGAAAGTCACCGGTGAAATGTTGGTGAGCAAAGTTGCAATTCACGGAATTAATAACCGCATTTATAACTGAGTGAAGAAAAGGATAGGTGACGTTTCGTGTCACGACTGACAGTAGGGGGCGGGGGGTGGGAGGGAGGGGGGCGGGGGGAGGAGGTGAGAAAAGACCAGGAGCAATCAGGGGGGCAGCCACAAATGATCTCAGGCAGGGAGGTGCCCTGATAGGCCGATTGTTGGCCAGGGAAGGTGTGATCTCAAGAGAGATATAATATGGTGAACTGTGGGACTGGTTAAATGACGATGGTGCAGGAAAGGGGCTCTTTATTTGGCTCTTTTATCCAAGTTCTGGATGTCGTGTGAAACGAGGGAAGGAACAGCTCCTGGTGAGGTGCAGAGGACACTGGAGGGTGCCTAATCTCTTCAGAATAAGGGTGCTGACCAAAAACACGTCTGTCTGAGTCCTTCAGAGATAGTGCCTGACCACTGAGTTACTCCAGCACTTTGTGTTTTGCTCACGCTTTCAGCATCTGCAGTTCCCTTTTAGTTTAATGGTCTCAAATCTTAAGTATTGTCCTGGCTTGTTCAGTGAATTTAGGTTGTTAAACAAACCACAAATTGTTCCGCATGCTCTGCTAGATTATTGGAGAGAAAACACTGAGAATAAAAGAAAAAGTGATCGACATTTTACTAAATAACAATGATTATTTGACACAAGATTTGCAACACTTATGCAACGTCAGCATCTTATGCTAGCAAGCAGATTTTAACTCTTAAAGATTGGTGGAAGTCTTTAAATGGAGCATTCTCTCTGTTCCAAGACTGCACCTGTTTGATTTATTGACTGACTCTGTTGTAGTTATTTATTCTTTACCAGTTATACTCTTGTGCACTGTGCTTTATGTCCTCAGTCAACAGACTCGGGTTTAGTTGCCTCATCTAATTTATAGATTGCTAAATAGCACAACAGCAATATGTACCAAATAACATAACATTTATTGTCAATCTGTTTTCCCCTTAGCTTTACAATTAGTCTTCTGGATATCCAAATTGAGAAATAAATCGCTTTGCATTGCTTTCAATTTTGCAGTGTTTGCAGCTACTTACTGGGAGAATAATTACATCCAAAAAGACTTCCTGATAATGTTGGATTCTTTATTCATTCTATTCATTTCTAAACATATTTCCACATTGTTTATAAGGTGTGCTGTAAAGCAATTCTAACATCTTCTTGAACATTCATTGGATGTTGCAGTACTGTTCGTACCAGCAATATTTTGTACAACATTTTAGAGGACGTTACCAGGACTCGAGGGCCTGAGCTATAGGGAAGCAGGCTGGGACTCTATTCCTTGGAGCGCAGGAGGATGAGGGGTGATCTTACATAGGTGTACAAAATCATGAGAGGAATAGATTGAGTAGACGCACAGAGTCGTCTGCCCAGAGTAGTGGAATCGAGAATCAAAGACATAAGTTTAAGGTGGTGGTGGGGAGGGGGGAGATTTAATAGGAACCTGAGGAATAACATTTTCGCACAGAAGGTTGTGGGTATATGGAACGAGCTGCCAGAGGAGGTAGTTAAGGCAGGTAGTATCACAAAGATTCAGAAATATTTGGACAAGTACATGGGATAGGACAGGTTTAGAGGAATATGGGCCAAATGCAGGCAGGTGGGACTAATGTAGATGGGATATGTTTTGGTCAGTGTGGGCAAGTTGGGCTGAACGTCCTGTTTCCAAACTGTGTGACTCTAATTGGAAGTGGGCCTTGAGAAACATCTTTGGTTTTTCAATTGGAGCTGATCTCCAACAGCCCTGGCGTAATATGTAGAGTTTGTCTAGATATGTAGAGTTTATCTCTGAGTCTCGCAGACTTTGTTTTTTGAGTTTTTATGTCACACCTGATCAAACGCTCTGAAGAAGGATCCTGACCTGAAATGTAACCCATCCATTTTGTCCTTTTATTGCACTCCATTCTTTTCTTGCATAGGAGAAAGGAAGATTATATGTCCAGTTCTGATCCCCACACTACTTGAAGCATGTGCTAGCATATAACAGAATATAGACCCACCAGGATATTTTCTGGATTGTTATAAGGAGAGATTGAATAAGATGGGTTTAATCTCGACTGGAGCGCAGGTGTTGTTATAGAGGTTTGCAAAATGATGAGGCACAGACGGGGTACTCTTTTCCCAGGATAAGAAACTAGAGGGCACAGGTTTAAGTTGAGAGAAGAGAAATTTAAAGGAGGTTGGAGGGGTACGTTTCTTTACGCAGGAAGTGATGAATATTTTGCACAAACTGCCAGAGGAGGTCGTGGCATCAGTTACTATCACAACATTTAAATCAGGCCAGGTACTTCGATGAGAATGAAGTAGAGGGATACAATCCTAATGTGGTCAGATGGATTAACGAAGACAGATATCACAAGATGGGCCCTAAGGGCCTGTTTCTATGCGCTATGGTCTCTTCGAGATGTAGACTAGTTGATGTGATTTCTATATTGAATCATTCTTGAGTGAACAATCTATTTTTGAAGACGGATGCCTGAAGAAGTGTCCCAACCAGAAACAGATTCTGAAGACGAGTCCCGACCCAAAACATCACCTATCCACGTTCTCCAGGGATGCTGCCTGACCTGCCGAGTTACTCCAGCACTTTGAGTCTTTTCGACAAGTCCTTGTTTCGATAATCTATTTTTTGCCATTCAAGTGCTGACTTCCAGTCACATGGAATGAAACTAGATGTGTGTGAGCATGTGGTGGAGAAGATAGACACAAAATGCTGGAGTAACTCAGCGGGACAGGCAGCATCTCTGGAGAGAAGGAATGGGTGACGTTTCGGGTCGAGACCATTCCTTTTCTCCAGAGATGCTGCCTGTCTCGCTGAGTTACTCCAGCATTTTGTGTCTATCTTCGATTTAAACCAGCAGTTCCTTCCTACACATGTGGTGGAGAAGGATGGAAATATCATACCAGTTGAGCTTTCAGCTTCATCTACTGAAATTCATTAATTTGAAGAGAAGCTTTTTATTTTTTCTTTAATCTCCGAACTGTTAAACCTTCAGCAATTTCTCTATTCATCACATATAGTCTGGAAAAAAAACCACATCCACAGAATTCATTCTGGACTCTCAATGTGGAGGAAGAAAACCTCTGACCTGACCATATTTTTGTAATGGTGAAAGCAAATCTGTAAATCAATACAAATAATTTATGGCACTTGATCATTAGCAAGCAGACTTGATTAGGATATCTACTCCTATTGGTTTGCATCGTTAAGCTATATTGCGAACTATTCATCAATTATGTCTGATTGCCACTTGAACGCTATTAATTAAACTAAAAACCTGAGGACCAAGAAGTGTTCATAATATTAACTGCACCATATTGTAGTGATGTCAGAACCTAGGCATTTCTAACAGTGTAGGAGGGAACTGCAGATGCTGGTTTACACTGAAGATAGGCACAAAGTGCCAGAGTAATTTAGTGGATCAGGCAGCATCTCTGGGGAAAAGGAATAAGTGATGTTTCTGGTCGAGACAAAGAACAATTATGGTCTTTCCTCTTATTGAGCATTGCCACTGTTCAGAGATTCTATTTGTTCAGCACTTGCTGGTTATGTACCAACCGAGGGTTGTTTTAACTGCTCCTTCAGCCCCAAGTTGTGAAAGTCTGTAATAAGAATGTAATATCCCATCAAGGTGCGATTGGTTTGGAAGGGGAAGGGAAATCTCCTCCAACTGAGTCTTCAAGACAAAATGCTCAAAGCATTGTTTTGCCATCGCCAGCACAGTATTCTCTTGGAGAAGGCCTTGTGGGAAAAGTCACAATCCAAACTCTAGACTTTAGAGATACAGCGCAGAAACTGGCCTTTCGGCCCACCGAGTCTGTGCTGACCAGCGATCACCCCGTGCACTAGCACTATCCTACATACTTGGGATAATTTACAATTTTATCTGAACCAATTACTGACAAACATGTATGTCTTTGGAGTATGGGAGGAAACCGGAGCACCCAGAGAAAACATACGCGGTCACAGGAAGAACGTACAAACTCCACAGAGACAAGCACTCTTTGTCAGGATCGAACCTGGGTCTCTGGCTTTGTAAGGCCGCAACTCTACCGCTGCAACACTGTGCCACACACTGGCAATTTCATTTCGGAGTCACGTGAGTGACTTCGTGAAGAACCCGCCAGCACGCATGCGCGACATATCGTCGCTCGCATTTGCAGTCGACCGCTGGAGGAGGAGCGCGGCTCACCACCAGCCCTCATAAGGACCAACTCAGGTAAGTATAATCAACCTTGAGCTGGTTGGTTTGTCTGTTAGTAATTTTTTCCTACAGAGAAACATGGACAGAAGAAGTAAGGGCCGCAGGACGTCCGGAAGGATCTGCAGGCCACCAAGCCCGGAGCTCCCTTCTACAGCGCCCGCTGGAAGGACCGGGAAAAAGGCGCGCAAATCGGGGAGCCCTGTAATCACAGGACCCGAATCACCGGCACAGCTGAGCTCTAGCGGGGTTCCCGCAGAGCAAGAAGTCGGAATAGCGCCGGAGCAGGTGGACCCTGACTCCATTTCCCTCTCGCCAACTGGATCATTGGCAGAGGCGAGCAAAAAGGGTTTACGTGCTGCTGCACGACCCTTCTCCCTGAGCCCTCATAGTAGGGCCAGGGATAGAGCTCGAGAGCCTAGCCCTTTTCGGGCAGAGGGTTCACCAGGTGCCGCTAGATTGCGGCCTGGTGTAGCAGCGAGACCTGAGTCCACTGGCAGACCAAGGAGGGCCAGTAGAGACTCACCACCTAGTCGGACCAGGAAGAGTCACACAGGTGGAGGCTCGCCACGGTCACCGCTTCCCCCGCGGGGGGATGGACGGGACCGTACGCCGTCTGGGTCCAGAAAAAGGACAGTCGGCAAGCCCGCACGGATGTCGGGTCACCACGCCGGAGCGTCGGGTGCCGACTTATCACCGCATATGCCCACGGAGGCAGCCGGATGCAGCTCAGCCAAAAGGAGGCGTATGAGCAGATCCGCACGGGAGTCGTTCAGTATCGCTGAGGCGGCTGGAAGCGACTTACCGTCACGGCACCGACATTACCTCGACGAGGTACGGGCCGATGATAGGAGCCTCAGAAGTTCCTTCGGGCATGAGGACTCTAATCGCCCATTCATGCATGATGAAGGGCGCATAGACCGGATGGAGAGGATAATGGAACAACTCCTGCTTAATCAAAGACAGGAAGCCCACAGTTCCAGGGGACTTATGGACATATCCCCATCATCTATGGGCAGCATGAGGCCAGAAGAGGAGGAAATTTTGGTACATGCCCCAGTTGCACCTGAAGTTCCCCAGGAAGAGCTCCTGGACGTGCCAGCCAAGTTTGGATTACCCGTTTCATCGGGCCAACCCCTCGATACCAAGCTGGCTGCTACCATTGATTTCCTCACGAATCATCAACTACAGGAGGAGGTCCTTGCAAAGGCCATGGATAGACACAAGGCGCCGGGCAATTGTAATTCACTCAATGTGCCTACAGTCAACATGCCGATTTGGGGCAATATCAGCCCGGGCATTCGCACTCAGGAAGTAAAATTACAGAGGATCCTGAAGTTGCTCACATCTGGGATAACTGCGTTTGCAAGGTCGGTGGATGGAGTGGACTTGAGCATCGATCAGGATGCACTGGCTCTACTTTGCAACACGCAATACGAGATTAATGCTTTTAGGAAAAGTATTATCAAGCCGACATTAAACCCCAAATTTGCGGGGTTATGTAGAGCACCTCCTACACCACCACCCAGACAGCTATTCGGTGAAGACCTCCCGAAGCAGGTCAAAGACCTAGATGATCATGCCAAAACAGTGGGTCTGATGAGGTCACACCCCGTGACCAGACAGACGGCCAAGAAAACACCATATTTCAGGCCACGAGGTCCCACTGATAGGCCAGCAAGGACCTACGTTCCAGCGCCTCCTATGTACCAACAGCCTCAACAGCCCAGGCCTTTTTTAGGGCAGGGCCCTCAACGGCCAGCATGGAAAATGCGGTTTCCGTATTTCCAGCGCAACCCAGCACCTCCACGTCCCACCAAAAACGTCAGGGACCGCCGATAACCATGAAGGTAAGGGGGTCTGGGTTTCATACACTGGCATGTCTAACCTCACATGTTGGGGGTAGGTTGCGGGGGTTTAAGGAGGCATGGGAAACCATCACCTCAGATGAGTTTATTCTACAAAGTATTCAGGGTTATGAGATTGAGTTTACAAATGGCCAAATTCCTCCACCTCAGCATATGCCAAATCGCAGATTTGCACTTTCCAAGAAGGAAACAGCAGTAGGCTATGCTGAAATCTTAAGACTCCTGGAGAAAGGTGTGATAGAAAGAACTACACATGAGCCGGTTGAGTTTGTATCCAATATATTTACTAAAACCAAAAAAGATGGTGGATGTCGGGTCATTATAGATCTAACCCATTTGAATATCTTTGTACAATACACCCATTTCAAAATGGACACGTTTGAAACAGCCAAATCTTTGATTTCTGAGGGCTGCTTCATGGCATGCATTGACTTAAAAGATGCATACTATTCAGTATCCGTTCAGAAACATCACAGGAAGTTCTTGAAATTCATCTGGATGGATCAACTTTGGCAATATAAAGCTTTGCCCAATGGGCTTACCACAGCCCCTAGACTATTTACCAAATTACTCAAGCCAGTGTTAGCCACACTGAGGAGGGCAAATCACACGGTCATGGCTTATCTAGATGATATCCTCATTATTGGGCATACATTGGAATCAGCAAATTTGGCAGTTTCAGCCACTGTGGATATATTCCAAAAAATGGGATTTATTATCCATCCAGATAAATCAAAGTTCTGTCCTTCACAGATCATGGACTATCTGGGGTTCACCATAGATTCCAATCACATGATTGCCACCATACCAACTAACAAGGTTGGGGATGTCATCCAAACATGCAAAAACCTGGTCTGCGCCAGTATGCCATCAATTAGACAAACTGCTAAGGTAATTGGAAAAATCGTAGCAGTTTTTCCAGCTGCTCAATTCGGACCTTTACATTATCAAAATTTACAAAGATCCAAGATTTCAGCATTAAAATTGAATGCTGGACATTTTGATAGACCTATGCAGCTGCCACTCAAGGCAAAAATTGAGTTACAATGGTGGATTGATAATATCCATAACTCATTTAAACCCATCATTGTGCCTCGTCCGGTGGTATACTTACAAACAGACGCAAGCTCCCATGGCTGGGGAGCTACGGACAACAACACAAGTTGTGGGGGCAGATGGGACTCACTAGAATCTACCCTTTTGTTAGCACAAGGGATAAATTATTTGGAGATGCTTGGGGCATTCCACGGACTTAGAGCTTATTGTTCAAACTTTACTGACACTCATGTCCGTCTCCAAATAGACAACACCACTGCGGTGGCATATCTAAATCATATGGGTGGTACCAGGTCAATTTCATGTGATGAATTGGCAAATACAATTTGGCTCTGGTGTATTCAAAGGAATATTTGGATTTCAGCTACCTATTTACCAGGTAAGCTCAACATAGTGGCGGACACCAGGTCACGGAAATTCAATGATAACATCGAGTGGATGTTGAATTCCCAAATATTCAAACAAATTACAGCCAAATTTGGTAAGCCGGATATTGACCTTTTTGCGTCACGGTTAAACCATCAGGTACCAACATATGTATCATGGGAACCAGATCCTGGGGCTATAGCGATGGACGCTTTCTCGCTAGACTGGGGGAAATGGTTTTTCTATGCATTTCCCCCATTTTGCCTCATCAGTCGGGTATTGCGGAAAATCCAGCTAGATGCTGCTAATGGCATCCTTATCATACCCGACTGGCCTACTCAGTCATGGTATCCGGTGGTCCTTGGGATGATCAGTCAACCATGGGTCCTCTTGGAGGGTTGCCCAATATTGGTGACGAACCCCGTTACAGGGGAACCACATCCCTGCCATAGTCATTTGGATTTATTGGCTTGCAGGATTTGAACAGGCCATTACTGCAGTATGGCCTATCATCAAGGACCATGGACACCATAGGAGCATCATGCAGGGAGTCCACAAGACGGCAATATTTATCGCACATCAGGAAATGGGAAACCTACTGCGGCCGCTTGGACATTGCATATGACTCCGTGTCAATCACAGATGTGCTGGAGTTCCTTGCGGGGTTACATCATGACGAACACCTCAGCTATAGTGCCATCAACAGCGCCAGGAGCGCACTATCATACTACCTCAATTTGGAGGTAGGATCCAATACGTTGGTGTCCAAACTGATGCGGGGAATATTTAATTCCAATCCGCCTAGACCGCGTTACAACGTTACCTGGGATATTGTGAATGTACTGACCCTGCTCAGGACGTGGTCGCCCATGATTGGGCTTGAATTGGACAGACTCACCCTGAAGTTGGTGATGTTATTGGCACTTACTTCGGCACAAAGGGTACAGACTCTTCATAAGATCAAGATTGATAGAATGATCTCTACCCCAGAAAAGGTTATTTTCTTTATTGATGAATTGCTTAAACAGCACAGGCCTGGGTTTACAGGTCTGCAGCTGGTGTTTCCAGCATACCCCGCTGATGCCAGGCTATGTTTAGCCACCCACATCCGCCACTATATTAAAGTGACGCGGAAATTAAGGGGAATGGAGCAATACTTGCTAATCAGCCATAAGAGACCTCACCATAGAGTGACGGTACAGACTATCTCCAGATGGCTCAGAATCGTTTTGAACGAAGCAGGTATAGATACTAATGTATTTAAATCCCATTCCACCAGGGCTGCATCTACGTCGGCGGCAAAGGTCATGGAGGTGCCCATGGACCATATTCTAGCCGCAGCGGGATGGGCCAGTGAAGCCACCTTTCAACGGTTTTATAATAAACCTATTACCGCTCCTGGAATGTTTGCAGAAGCTGTACTGAATGCAGGCCGAGGTCATTCGGCTGTTCCCCAGTGAGGGGTTTTTTCTTTTGTTATTATTAATAAATATTATTATTTTTCAGAACTAGCAGTCTGAAAATGTTTGATACTCCTGTCCATCCTTATCGTGGCGTGTGTGATAGCATGGACGTTGTCCAGGGCGTGTAATCACAGAGCTTTGAAGTCTTCACGAAGTCACTCACGTGACTCCGAAATGAAATAGTAAGATTAAACGAGAACTTACCAGTTTGAAGTTTGATCTTTATTTTATGAGGAGTTGCGATGAGGGATTTCGTGCCCTCCGCTCCCAACCCTCGATCATAAAGTCAACTGGTAACTAGAGTCTCTTCAATCTTACTATCACAAGTCATTTCCTTTGGTTTGTTGGTTCTGTGATTCCACACCGCTGCTTTGAAGAGATGTCGCGCATGCGTGCTGGCGGGTTCTTCACGAAATCCCTCATCGCAACTCCTCATAAAATAAAGATCAAACTTCAAACTGGTAAGTTCTCGTTTAATCTTACTATTATATCACTATCTAAGTGAGGGACTAGAAGGATGCCTGATCTACACTACAACAGCAACAAATACCATCCAGCATCTTATCCACGTTGTGATGTCTCTTAACATTGCTGCAAAATAAGGAAGGCAATAGAAATACTGCCACAGAAAAAAAAGGAATTAGATCTTGGAAATAATACTCACAGCCAATCTAATGACTTTCAACAGGAAGCCCAGAATGTCTATTTGCAGTGTTTTCTGTGAAATCTATGATAATTTTGCATCAGTGAAAGACACTCTGAGGTTTAAAGAATAGATGGATAAAGATAACAATGATTCAATCATATCAGCTGAAGTTCTCAAAACCTATAGATGACTGAAGGTGGGTAAAGCCCCTGTCCCACTTACGTGTCGTTGGCATGCTAATTATGCGATCTCGTGGTCGCGTTGAGGCGCGACAGTACAAGCTCTGTACATTGACTTGTTGGGTTGAATTGCTGATAGATTTTGAGTCCAGGTGTCAGAGGTTATGGGAAGGAGGCAGGAGAATGAGGTTAGGAGGGAGAGATAGATCAGCCATCCTATTCCTTATGACCTTATGGGTCATGAATGTGGTGGTGATGGTGATATTTTAATGTCACATGCATCTGGGTACAGTGAAATTCTTTGTTTTTGCATACAATCCGGTAAAATCATACAGCAAACTTCACCTAGACAGTACAGAAAGAGTTTCTTACACCAGCAAAGTTTCATAACTTCATAGTATGGTCTTATCTTCACGCAGCGGCGATCCAGACCTGCCGGCGCACGTGGCCGCAGACAACCCTCCGCTGGGCCCCTCTTTGTTCTTTGTAGCCCCTTGCTGGGTCCCTCTGTTCTCGAAGGCCCAGCTGCCGGGTTGTTCTTGGTACCCCCCCCCCCCCCCCCCCCACCCGGCGGATCCCACTTTGATCCTGGCGGCCTGTCCACCAGGCCCAACTTAGTTCTCAGCAACCCGTCCGTCTGGTTGCTCTCGGCGGCCCACAGGCCGTTCGGCTCCACAGAGCATCCCGGGAATCTTCTGTCACCGCACGGAGCATCCCGGGAGTCTTCTGCCGGGCTTAATAAATAAAAATTGGATGCGCAGAGCGTTAATTGGTACCTCAGCAGATTTGTCACAATTAATTAGGTATTTTTTCTTGCTGATTTTCCTCATACGACCTCTGTGCCCTCTCCCCTTGCCTCATACATCCACCGCGTCATCTCCCCTTGCCTCGCCAGCCCTTAACTTCTGAATCATGTCAACACATCTGAAACCGTACTCGTGAGCCGAGAATTTTCCCACTGACAGAAATAGATGTTGCAATCGGACCAGGGTGGTTATCCACTCTGATCATTTTGGATGCATCCCAAAGAATCTGGATACAGTCAACCAAGGTTTTCTCTCCATGTTAACTCTCACCCTCTCAGATAAAACAGAACCAAGCATGAGAAAACGCTGAAAATACGTTTTCCAGTGATGCTGCCTGACCCGCTGAGTTACTCCAGCACTTTGTTTTTACCAGCATCTGCACTTCCTTTCTACAAATTCTTACAATTTAGGTTTTGCTCCATTGGCCGTAAGCGTAAGAGAGAACATTTGATAGCGACGGTTTAACTTTGTGACCCAGCAGATGGCGAAAGTTTATGCTTCTCTGTGCATTTTGCAAGAACTATGTAATTGTTTTAATCCTGAATTCAGTGGCACCACGTGATGTTGTAAGAGTCTGCTGGTCCAAAGCCAAGGCTTCTGTTCAGCTCCATCTGCCATGTGAGTGGTTTCATTTGAAAATGTAACATTTTTTTCTTCCTGACTGTTTCTGATTTGTTGGATATTGAATATTGAATATTCCCTCCCTTTTCTCCCTTTTACTGCAAGTATTTCCTCACACCTTCCAAACGGAGCTTACGCTGCCTGTCCAGCGGAGTTCTTCTGGCATTTTGTGACCCATTCCTTCTAGCCAGAGATCCTGCCTGTCCCGCTGTGTTACTCCAACATTATGTGTCTATCTTCGATATAAACCAGCATCTGTAGTTCCTTCCCACTCCTTTGATAACTAGCCCTGCTGTCACAGGAAGCAGGGGTGTCCCGAACTGCAGATGCTGGTTTACACTGCAGATAGACACAAAATGTAACGTTTAATTTGGTTACAATAGTGCAGGGCTTCTAATTTAAGAAAAAAATGTCTTTCTTTGGTGATAGTGAGAACGTATGGGTTTTCGTACATATGACAAAATATGGGCCTTAAACTAAAGATGAGGATGCCAGAGGATCTTGACCAACTTGTCAAAACACACTCACAACTCCGGGCTGCATCACTGTACGCCTACAACATACAAGCTCCAGGAAAATGTGGATCACTTTCCATATCATAGAACATTGAACATTACGGCACAAGAAAGGGCCCTTTGGCCCACAATGTATGTACCAAACATGATGCTCAAACCTTTTCTTATCTACCTGTGCACAATCCATATCTCTCCATTTCCAGCATGTCCATAAGCCTCCGAAATGCCACTATCTGCCACAACCACCAACCCTGGCAGCGTGTACCAGGCACTGACCACCCTCCATCCCTCAGTGTTAACAAAAAAGTTGCCCTGTACATCTCCTTTAAGTTTTACTCCTCTCACCTGAGAAGCCATTTCTCAGCAAAGGAAGACATTCATGACCACATTCACCACGGCTAAAATAATTGCCAGAACAACTGATTGAAACAGCATTGGAAGATCAATACCTCAAAAACGCACCAGTAAGTCCATGGTCTCTCATCCCCTGTACATTTTGTGGACACGGACAATTGACAGTATGTGGCACAAAGCAGTGGAAGTACCACGCTGTCTCAACAAATCCCTACAATTCCATTTGTGGAAGAAGGAAACTATGTCAGCATGTTCTGCCAGGATAGCGGTCACATTCACACACCCAACCAGCACTTTAGGCTGGGCAATAAGAGGCATCAGACTTACAAAACAAATACTCTATTCTGAGATGTGTAGGAAGGAACTGCTGGTTTAAACCAAAGGTAGACACAAAAAGCTGAATTTCTTTCACTTCAAGTAACCCTTGCATCCCCTCTCTTTCCATCCCTCCCCCACCCATCATTGGCCGCTGGAGACAGGAGGGTGGGGGTCATTTTCCCACACAAGCCATAGGTGACTGGGCACTCTGAACCGAGCATCAAGATGTAAGCGGTCCATGTGAAAGGACAGCATCTATCAGCAATGAAGGTACTATGAAACCAGCTGCCGCAAGCCCTTCCCACAGGACGGGGTTTTAACTCGGCATTAAAAATCAAAAAAGAGTTACATTGATTTAAAAACAAAAATGATACATGTATAAATAGTTCTTGCATTCGGGAACCTGGTTAATGAAGTGGTGGGATTATTTCCCTGTCTTAACTGTGCCTTTGCTTTAGCCGGTGGTCACATCCATTCCATCCCTCCCTCGCAAAGATGTGAGATTTCATTAAGCGCACACTTGGATGAATAGATGCAAGCGGCATGTAAAGCGTCTCTTCCATGCGCGCAATACATGAAGCCGATGAAATCAGACAACTGTCACACTAACGATAGATGCAAAATGCTGGAGTAACTCAGTGGGACAGACAGCATCTCCGGAGAGAAGGAATGGGTGGCATTTCGGGTCGAGACCATTCAGACTCAGTCTTCAGGTCTGAAGAATGGTCTTGACCCAAAACGTTACCCATTCCTTCTCTCCAGAGATGCTGCCTGTTCCACTGAGTTACTCCAGCTTTTTGTGTCCATCTTCGTTTAAAACAATTTACAGATTATTTGGTGTTTATGCATGGGAGCTTGTTTGCATTACGCTGGCAACCAGACGGTAATAAATAAAATGTGTTCTTGTTGTCAAGGGGGGGGGGGGGGAGTGGGAGGAGATAAAATTGTTTGTTGTCATGCACACTTGTCATTGGCCCGCAGGGAATTTGTGTGTCCACCCGCCCCCCCACCCCCTTGTTTTGAAAGCGATTTATTATGGTTGCCAATGCCCCGAGCCGTCTGTCCCCGTGGCCGGGTGTGGGTGTCAGGGGGGTAAATCGCCCCGTGTGTGGGTCGGGGGTCGGGGGGGGGGGAGGGAGTGTGGGGGTTGGGGTCCGATGGCGGTGCATTGCAGTCAGTGACTCTGGGTAGGCGGAGGGACCAGCCTGTCCCACACCTCTGCTCCACCCGCCGCGGCCGGCACACAGCCCGTCACAATGAGGCCATGCGGGGGAGACGAGGCGGAGGGCGGCCGTTACTGTGGGAGAGTGGGGCTGCCCTGAGGGATGCGCTCCTTTGGCCGCTTACAACTTGGTGCTCGGGTTCAGAGTGCCCAGTCACCTATGGCTTGTTTGGGAAAATGACCCCCACCCTCCCGTCTCCACTGGCCAGTGATGTGATGGAGGCGGGGGTCTGGACCAATCGCTGACAAGCCCCCCCCCCCCCCCCCCCCCGGCGACGTTATGTCCGTTATTTGACTTTTCTGATGAGCGGCCATTCGGTGAGTTGGCTTGTAGGCGACGCAGTCTTTCGGTGAGTTGGCATTTCGGCTTTGTACCCTTTTGGTTATTTGGCGTTTCGGCTTTGTTTCCGTTCGGTTATTTGGCTTCCACTTCTTTGCTTCGGCTTCTTGTCCTTCAACGCCACGAACATCCTGTGTAAATAGTAGGAATGTGCAGGGCCAGGCGAAAAGGTTAAATAGTACTAATTAGAGCAGAAGTGGCTCTTTCAAAGAACCAACACAGGTCTGATGTGCTGAATGGCTTTTCCATTCTGTTAAAGTGTGGATGAATAGCAGTCATTGATATCTCTCGAGACTACAATTGGCTTTTAAATACATGCTAGCTAAGGAAACAAAAAAAAGATTAATCGGAAGCTTTTATGAATTATGGAGTCGTAGAGAGATGCAGCGGAACTAGCAGCTTCCATTAAAGTGAATATAGAATGAATAGCGTATATTTACACAGTGCATTTCAAATCCTCAGGACACCCCAGAAATCTCTGTAGCCAATAAAGTGGTGTGGTGCCTGTTGCAATTTAGGAAATGTGTCAACCAATTTGTGTTAATCTGTAGAAGAAGGAACTTGCAGGCGATGGATAGATGGAACTCCAGTGTTGCTGCCTGACCTGCTGAGTTACTCCAGCACTTTGTGTCTTTTTGTTTAAAGTCTCTGTATAATATGTTTTCAGATATTGATGACTAAGTTTTGTTTGGAATAATAGGCGTAACTACCCATATCCTCTTCAGAATCATGCAATGGGATCCGTTAGGTTCACGTGAGGAGGCAGAGTGGGTCTTTATTTATTATTTTACCTGAAGAATGGCCCCATGATAGGCAAGTATTCCCCCAATATGAGAATATCAATTGAACATTTTTGTGTTTGAGTCTCTGGAGTGGGTGTGGAGCGTGGAACCCTCAAATTCAGCAGCAAAAGTGTTGGCCTGAGTTATATCTGGCACACAGTTGTATTGCCATTAACCTGGAGCACAGCTGTCAGTGAAATGGTTAAATTACAACACATTCCCCCTGCCATGTAGCAGATGGAGAATTTTACAGCATACATTTAATGAAGAGTAAGACTAAAGTAGAATGATTTTTTTTAAATCCAGCTAAAAATTGAAGCTCAGATGAAAGGAAATTTAGTATTCAATTTTAGATCCGTCATTGTACAGCTGCTGCTTTCAACTAAGATGTTTCTGTTAGTCATTATTCTATCTCTCTAAGACATGCTGAACGTGCAAATATTGATAAAATTCTAATTGTGTCCCATAAAAGGCTGTTCTTTGTTTCTCAGAAAGAGGCGTTTGGTTCTCCCGTTTGTCAGAGTAGTTATTTGGCTATGCTGCACATTTAGTGACTGTTTGTGGGTTTGGGTAGAGGCATATTGGGCCCGGCATAACTAATTCCGACTACTGCGGACCCAAGTAGTGCCTGACCCACATTTTATTGCTGAGGTAAACAATAGTGGCTGGGTTGAAAGAATTCATGCTCAGCAGGAACACTGAAAGAATCACCACCCCACTCTCTCCTCAGCCTTGGGACAAGAGCTTTTCCTTCATCGCTAAATTCATAAGCAAACTTTCCAGAACTCTCGAGGAGGGAAGTAAATACTCAAAAGCTGCAAGGATGCATCAGTCATTGTCTAAGTCTGCGGTAATCTTGTGCTTTTTTTTTGCTTGTGGATGTGCGTAGGATTTTAAATCTCATCATTCAAGATCCTTCTTGGTACAATAAAGCATAAAGCTGCTTCAGTACTTGGATCGTTAAATGAGCATTTGTTGAAGGAGTAAATCATCTCTTGTGACTTGCTTATTCAATGGTTTATTATGCACTTGATTTAGTGCAGTGTTTGTACTTTTAGTATTAGAAGTTCCTGTGTAATGCGGACAGTGTTGTTACTGTGACAATGCAACAGTGCCTTTAGAATGATGGAAACCTGCTTTCTCGGCTAAGCCTTTGAACCTTTAAAGCTGCGATCCAAAGTGCAACAAGCAGAGCGATGTGTTTCACTGCCAATATAATCCTATAAAATCCACTATATAATGGGAGCAGTTAACTACAGAGAGCCATACGATTAATTTTTAAATCAACAGCCATACAACATATCCTGCGTTTAATTAGAGGACTGATAATAGGGACTAAAGTGGTATCGATGATCTGAGTACCATCTGACACTGCTTGCCTGCACCCACGTTGGGTTTTGGTCCGTTTGCCTTCTGACAGGAGGGTGTAATCAGTCACCTGGCTGTTATAAAGGCGTGTGATTATCAGTGGGAGCAGATGGGCAGTTCCTATACACTCTGACTGCTTCACTGTGACATGCTCTCTCCTGATCTCTGTCCCAGCTATAATTTCCTCATGTTTTACATCAGCCGTCCATTCAGTGAGGAACTGTTTTTACCGTGACAAGGCAGCTTATTGGCTGACTCCAGCTAAAGCTAACCCACGCTTGTGGGAGTTCAGATTTCCCTTGATTATCCAGCTCCAAGTTGGAGAATACAGTGCACTTTCTGTGAGATCCAACCCCCCATGTTATAAGGAGAAGGAATTAAGCTTTGCAAATCTCTGCCGTGTGTGGATTTGTTGATTGCTGTGGTGCCCAAATATGATTTTTTGCGACATGAACTCGGGGACAAACTCTATAAAGATTCAGCTGCAGAATGGAATTCGCTTCAGCACATATCAGGTAAATCACTGTTTCTCCTTCAGCAGCGTGTTGTGAAGAGGTTTTAGTGGAGAGAATGTATCAAACAAAGTGGTTTGTTAGAGAAGCTTGATTGTGGATTTCATGATACTGCAGCCTTGCTTGACAAAGATATCAAAATAGCATCGAGCAGTTTTATTTTAACCTCAGGAATTCTAATCAGCTGGGTTCCATACACAAGGCTATTTAAAAGGGCAGCTTTAAATTATTTTACAACATGAGAAATCATTGTCGCATAGGCAGCTTTGTACTTGTGCAAGAGATTTTGTAATGCAGAATGTCATGTAACAGATTCATATTCATTCAGAGTGTCGGACTTCAACTAGTGAGTGTGGTACTGAACCCATCAGAACTCTGCTATTTGGAATCTCATGAATAAAAATGAATAATTAAAACTGCTGTAAATAGAAGCACAGATAAACTATTACATATGTACGCTCACAAAAGGGAATTGTTCTGCAGTTTTAACATTCTTCATCAGTAATATTTTTGGCACAAAGTTTCATGGATTCATTTGATAATTGTGGATTGATATATTTGTGGGCTAGTTATTTAGATATGGTACTCAGAAGAATCACAGATTATTTGACAGCTGAGATACTTTAATTTTGCTCATTGATTCACGCCATCTTGCTTTATCTGTTTTATTTTTACAAAGGCTTCCTCTATCTATGCATTTAGTTCCCTGACGTCTCCATGTAAACGCTCCAGTGAGTGTGAGTGTGAGTGTGAGTGTGCGCTCAGAAGAGAGGTTCTGAAGCCCCTGCAGTTCACTATTGAAGTGGATTTGGTGGCAGTATTGCTACAGCACTGATTTTCAGAGTAAGGATGCTTCTGTTTTGTGTTAAGAGCATGCTGAAACTAAGAATCATCTCTACATTGCGAGAACACATTTATTCTTGGAAATATCTTGCAGATGAGATTAACATAAATGTTCTCATCAAGTTTGGTTTTCACGATCTGACCAGATCAAATGAGAGTTGAGTCACGGAATTATTGACATTGAAATACTTATTTATGACATGGTGCTTAATTTATAAAGAAACGTAACAGAATGGGAGCTGAATGAGGTATTATTATTGCTGAATTTGTTGACACAGCAGTGATGGTATATGGTAGGTGTCCTGTAAAATTATTGAACTCTGAATTCAGCGGTGCTTATTCCCAGGATTGCAATGATGCTCTTGAAAAATTTATTCCAATGGATCCTTGTAACCCCTGATGCACTCTGAATGGCAAACATATTTGCTATGTTTTTTGGGACAGTAATAGGTTGCAAGGCTGTTGTGGGACAAACATGACAATTGGATTTTTATTTCTTTAGAGATACAGCGTAGAAACAGGCCCTTAGCCCACCGAGTCCATGCTGACCAGCGATTTCCCCGTACACTAGCACTATCCTACACACTAGGGGCAATTTAACCATTTTTACTGAAGCCAAATTAACCTACAAACCTGTATGCCTTTGGAGTGTGTGAGGAAACTGGAGCACCCAGGGAAAACTCACGCGGTCACGAGGACAAGGTACAAATTCCGTACGGACAGCACCCGTGATGAGAATCGAACCTAGGTCCCTGGCGCTGTGAGGCAGCAACTCTACCGTTGTGTCATTGTGCCACTGTTGTCTTTACCCTTTGTCTGAAGCCTGTTGCAGGGTTTAGTCTGCAGAAGTGTGGCAGTTAGAGGGGAAGCTGCAGTCAATTGAATAGAGTATGGTTTTGTAGCATACTAGACTGATGCAGGGACCATTTCCTTGAAAATAAATAGTTGTAACCATTGCAAAGATTATGGTTTCTTTAAAAAAACAAAATTAGTCAATTGAGTAGAATTTATGAATTCTTTGATATGCAACAATCCAATATGTTTTCAAGAGCATGTGAGCGTGAGTAACATATTTGATCAAGAGGCATAGTTAATTTATTGCGCCATCTTTTCAGTTAAATTTTATTAAATATTTCAATATTAATATCGAAGCCAATAAAATTTAATTAATAGTGGGAGTCATTACTGTAAGACTAGTTTATTGTGTGTGTTGGAGATCTGGGTAAAAAGGATTGAGCCAAAACTATAGTTTAACAATACAAGTTGATGCTAATCTATGTGATTTGGAGGCCTTTTGCAGAATGAATTTTGTGGAGAATTCCCAGTGATCGTGGAATCTTAGCAGCATTACACATGGGATGTGACTCATCTGTAATAGATTTTTTTCCCTTTGGAGCAAATAGCTCCAGTGTTGTCATTCAAGCAGTCTGTTTTTGCTGATATTTTTGACTTTAATTTCATGACTCATTGAAATAAAAAAAATAGAGACTTGAGAGAAAGAAGTTTGATCGTTGATCACGTTGAAATTTTCACTGGCAGTGGGGGATGGGGGGAGGTTGATGCAAAGGTGATGCTCAATTCCATTGAAAATAATATGGGTCTCTGAAGATTAAGGTTAAAAGTTTGTCAACCATACTGGAAATAAAACACAATAATGGAACCAAATTAGGACCAGCAGACCTCACCTGGTTTGATATGATCATGACTTGTCCATCTAGCTACACTGGACCTCAATAATGGTGCCCCTCAGGGTTGTGCACTCTCATGCTCTACTCCCTCTACATGTGACTGTGTGACCAAGTGCTGGATCATCTTGATCTTTAAGTTCTCCGATGATCCCACTGTTGTCGGCTGAATCTACGACAAGGATAGGTCACACAGTACAGTACAGGAAAGAGATCAAAAACCTGCTGTCATGGAGTCAGGACAATATCCTCATCCTTAATGCCACCAAGGCAAAAGAGTTGGTCATTGACTCAAAGAAGCGAAGAGGTGATTACAGCCTTATCCCCATCAAAGATAGACACAAAATGCTAGAGTAACTCAGCGGGTCAGGCAGCATCTCCAGAGAAAATGGACACAGGTAGGTGATGATTCGGTTCGGGACCCATCTTCAGACCTCATTAACATTGCTGCTGTAAAGATGGTCGGCAGTTTCAAAGTCCGAGGCATCCATATCACTAGCACCTAATCTGATTCCTTCACACTGATGAGGTGATCAAGAAAGTATATAATTGTATTACTTTCCTAGAAGATTTGACATGCTCATAAAGTTTCCTTCTGTCATTGCGCTATAAATGTATTCTGATGGGTTGTATCTCAACCTGGTGTGGAACGTGGAACTGCTCTCCTTTTCACTGCCTGATCCTGCAGTGTGTAGTGAGCACAGTCCAATACACCACAGGCTCGTCCCTTCCTTCCAGCCAGTCCATCGTCAAGGTGCGTTGTTTCAGGAAGGCTAGAACTATTGTCAAGGATCCCCTTGGCAATTCCATTTTTCCCTGTAGAAGTAGGTACAACAGCTTGACAGCTCCGACGTCCAGACTTATCCCTATTGCTATCCGACTCCTGAACCAATCACCTCTTTCACTCTCCATTTCCAAGGTGCTGCCCTGTACTCTTACTCTTATTCGGTTATTCCAATATTAAACATAGAAACATGAAAATAGGTGCAGGAGTAGGCTGTTCAGCCCTTCAAGCCAGCATCACCATTCAATATGATCATGGCTGATCATCCTAAATCAGTACCCCATTCCTGCTTTTTCCCCATATCCCTTGATTCCGTTAGCCCTAAGAGCTGTATGTTACTCTCTTGAAAACATCCAATGAATTGGCCTCCACTGTCCTCTGTGGCAGAGTATTCCACAGATTCACAACTCTCTGGGTGAAAAAGTTTTTCCTCATCCCAGCCCTAAATGGCCTACCCCTTATTGTTAAACTGCGACCCCTGGTTCTGGACTCCCCCAACGTGGGGAACATTTTTTCTGCATCTAGTCTGTCCAATCCCTCAAGAATGTTATGTTTCTATAAGATACCCTTTCATCCTTCTAAATTCCAGTGAATATTATAATTTAATTATTTTTTCCTCCACTCGGACTTTGCACAGCAATTTTTGCACCTTTCTGTTGGTTTGCACTGTTTACTCTTTGCATGGAAATTGAATTTCATATGACAACGAACCAATCTAATCTAAATCCAAGGTCTAAATTGAAATGTTGTTTCTTTACACATCTCTCAACTTGCCTGGTCTGAGATGGAATGTCGACGCACACAATACACTTGGGCTTTTCCTGTTTCTGTCACATTGCAATTGCAGAGATGGATGATAAGGCCATGAGAAAGTAAAAGATTCTTTTTTTTAATCCATTGTTTTTATTGACACTATGATGCCAAGGCAATCGAGTTTATTACCAGTTTTAATACGGTGAGGTACAGGTACCATGGCAATTTTGTGTGCAGCAGCATCACAGGCACTCTCTAAAACATGCTGATGTATGTTGCAATAATAAATTGCACATACATTCTACAATGAAAAATATTTCATTAGAAAAAACAGCCAATGCTAGTCTAAGAGGTGGTCTGTGGTATTGTGTTGTTGAGCTGGGATTAGGGTTGTTCAGATCAGTTCAAGAACCTATAGGAATAGATGTAATAGGATGCTGCCTGCCCCACTGAGTTATTCCAGCATTTTGTGTCTATCTTCGGTGTAAAGCAGCATCTGCAGTTCCTTCCTGCACAGGAGGAAATAGTAGCTGTTCCTGAACCTGGACCTCAGGCTTCTGTACCTCCAGCAGTGAGAATAAGGCATGGCCTGGATGGTAGTGATCCTTGGTGAAAGATGCTGTCGTATTGAGGCAGCATCTCACGTAATTGCTTTGATGTTGAGCAGGCTATTCCCATGTAATAAACTGGAGATGTGGTAGGTGCTTGATGAATGCAGCCTAAGGTGCAGCAGCCATAATCTACTCAGGAAACCGTCTATTCAAAAAGCAGAGGAAACAAAGTGTAGCAGCAACTCATTATAACGCAGGACAATTACCCAGAAAATGAAGCAGTGATAGTTACATAAATTAACTGACAAATTCATTCTGTCATTTATAGCCATGCTTGAATGACAAATGATTTACAAAATCATCTTGTTTAGAGATATAGATGCATAAACAGGCTCTATGGCCCACCGAGTCCGCGCCGACCAGCGATCACTCCATGCACTAGCACCATCCCTTGCACCAGGGACAATTTACCATTTTTAAAGAAACCAATTAACCTACAAACCTGTATGTCTTTGTAGTGTTTGAGGAAACCGGAGCACCTGGAGAACGTACAAACTCCGTACAGTCAGCACCCATAGTCAGGATTGAACCTGGGCCTCTAGCGCAGTAAGGCAGCAACTCTACCGCTGCGCCACTGTGCCGTCCTTTTCGGCTGATGGTATCATCATCTTTGGTTGATGAAAACACTGTCGCCATCTTGCAGCCTCTAATTTATTTGCGTGTCCACCGATTTTCCACTAATAATTTAGGATTTTTTTTTTAACGTTGTTTTTTATATAACGATTCTGCTGCTTTGTTCTGGAGATTCTGGAGTTTGTGGTGAAGGAGCTGGTAGTTTCCCCCTCGGGAGAATTAAATCATCATGATGGGGATGAACTCATCTATTGAGCTGCCACTTAATTAGTGAAAGAGAGGCTGAAAAATTGGCTGAGTATCTATGGAACATATTTTTGCTGCAGGTTAATTGAATTATTTTTATTTTTGTGGATACTGGGTAATGATATTCCATGATTATGAATACCATTGGACACCATTCCATTGACTACCATCAGCCATAGCTGAGATATCAGTCAACCTACACCTACTAATTCATGTCATGAACCAAATTTAGCTGTTGCATGGTTCAGAATTAATTCCTCATAAAAATGAAAACCTAGAACACCCAAATGTTCAGATAATTACTGGAAATACAAAGAAGGTAATAACTAACCAGTAAATGAATTGTATATTAGAATCTAAACCATTATAAATGATGACAAATATTTATTTCAGTACAATAGCTAATTGGGCATAAGTAAGGAGTCATCAGGACCAATTGATAGATAAATCAACGGTGAAGTCTAGAAATGGGGTGGCATAGGTTGGATCCTGACCACGGGTGCTGTCTGGCCAGAGTTTGTACCTTTTCCCCGTAACCAGGTATTTTTTTTCTCGGTGCTCTGGTTTTCTCCCACACTCCAAAGACATTCAGATTATAGATTAATTGGTGTCAGTAAAATTGTAAATTGTCCCGAGTGTGTCGGATAGTGCCAGTGTACTGGGTGGTCGCTGGTTGGTGCTGCCCTGGAAGGCCGAAGGGCCTGTTTATGTAGTGTATCTCTATAGCCTATAAAAAAGACTAAATGGCTTGCTGTTGAACTGGGTAGAAGTATTTTGCTTCATTTTTTTATGCTCATCCAAAAAAAATCTCAATTAGTCATTTGAAATAATAATAATAATATGAAATAATATTTGTTTCTGTATAAACCTTGATCAGTGGACATGGCTGATGACTCCAAAATAGGTTCACAGGGACTATCTCACTCAGCAAAGATGAATTATCACTGATAGACACAAAATGCTGGAGTAACTCAGAAGGCCAGGCAGCATCTCTGGAGAGAAGGAATGGGTGACATTTCGGGTTGAGCCCCTTCTTCAGACTGATGGGTGACGTTTCGGATCGAGACCATTCTCCAGACTTATTTATCACTGGCCTTGCTACAAGTGGCATGTTTCGCATTGTCACAGAATATTCACTGATTGAGAAGACGGTGAATACTGAAGTTAGGTTTTGTACTGTATCAATCCCCAAAGTGAAATGTTGTTTTAACTTGGAGTGAATGGTTTAAATTATATGTCTAACTGTCAACAAACTTTCTTTTGTAGTAAACTGTGTTGAATATTTCTCCAGCATTTACAATGAGTTACGAGTGGTAGGACTGAACATTTAGACCCTGTGCTGCAATCAGATGAGCTACACTGAGATATCAGACATTATTTTTCTCCATCGCTGATGGTGGTAGAACCTTGAAGTGAACCACTTATGATAAAGGTGTCAAACTCATCCCCCCAGTTTTGGATGGACACAAAAAGCTGGAGTAACTCAGCGGTTCAGACAGCATCTCTGGAGAGAAGGAATAGGTGAAGTTTCGGGTCGACCCGCAGAGTTACTCCATCTTTTTAACGTCTATCTTCAGTTTAAACCAACATCTGTAGTTCCTTCTTCCAGTCTAGGTGTTGATATGACTACCACTTTGGAGCTTTTTGCCAGTGATGGCCACCAAGGTACTGGGAGTGTAAATATTGGTCGTTTTACTGCAAGTCAGAATTTGAATGCACTCTAAGTTTAAGATGGTGTTTACATTTAATTTGCATTGTGCGAAAACCATCATCAATTTTTAACTTTAAGATAGAATGTTATCAAGGTTGTGCATTAAGCCCATTGGATTATTCTTGTAGGTCAATTTATTGTCCTTATTTTGAACTTTGTAATCGGTTCCAATTGTGATTTGGTTCAGCACTCGAGGGGGAAATAAAATAACATCCAGCTCATGTTCATACGTTGTAGGAGGAGAATTATGCCATTTGGCTCATTAAGTCTATTCTGCCATTCAATCATGTTTGATCTATCTTTGCCTCCCAACTCCTGCTCCTGCCTTCTCCCCGTAACCCCTGACACCCTTACTAATCAAGAATCTAGCAATCTCCACCTTAAAATATCAATTGACTTGGCCTTCACAGCCTTCTATGGCAATGAATTCCACAGATTCATCACTCACTGACTAAATAAATTCCTCCTAATCTCCTTTCTAAAGATACATCCTTTATTCTGAGGCTATGGCCTCTGGACCTAGACTCTCCCAATTGTGTAAATATTCTCTCCACTCTATCCGGGCCTTTCACTATTCGGTAAGTTTCAATGAAAGGTTGATGTAGGATTGGCGTCAAGTGTAAGTTAGACTGGATGAGAGTAGCAGGCAGGTTGTTGTCTTCCATTCATACACCAGTGAACCAAATAGTTATTTATATATGTGTAGGCAGGAACTACAGATGCTGGTTTACACCGAAGATAGACACAAAATGCTGGAGTAACTCAGCTGAACAGGCAGCATCTCTGGATAGAAGGAATGGGTGACGTTTCAGGTCTTATATTGAACAGTTGTTTGCAAGTTATCAGATTATCAAAGAAAATAATTTTGTTAGCTCCACTGGGTAGAGTTTGAAAAATTCCGCTGCTGTGGGAGTTGCATATGACAGGGATATAGCAACAAACCTGTGTTCCACTATGATCCAAAACTGCCAAAGGCATGTCCACAAGCAAACCACCAAGATGCCTTCTAGCATTTAATTAAGAAACAAAAACTGGAATACTAAATGCATATTCCTTCTCTTCAATTGTCCTTCATGCCTCAGTTTTATTATGCATGGTATGACCCATGGATATTAATTGAATTCCTTATGCAGTACCTATTGCAGCCTCAGTGACGTTAGTGGCCTTCTCACTCATTGCTCTGCTGGTGAGAATTATAAGCAGAAGGTTGCCTTTGCTCTTCATGATCTCCTCCAATTTCTGAATGTTAGATGGTGAATTATATTATACAGGGAGTGCCTGAATGAAATGCCAATTAGTCCTGTCAAGCCAGACCATAACCACAATGGTATGAATTATTTTTATTGCCGAACCTCATGGTATCTACCTAAATATTCTTAATCGATTCAAGTGTTCTTTGTAAAGATGCACTTTGGCCATGATAAATCCACTTTTGCCCATGTTATATAATTATTTCACTAAAGTATTACTTGATTACACTCCTTTATAAGCAGTCACTTCACAACTGATCTAAATTGAGGCAATTTGTTCAATCTGGTGCTTCTGCAATGAATTAGAGATTTGAAGTACTCAACATAAGAACATCAATTATTTAGATTAAGGTATTCAAAGTAACATGAGCAAATTTGCAGATGACACAAAGCTGGGTGGCAGTGTGAACTGTGAGGAGGATGCTATGAGAATGCAGGGTGACTTGGACAGGTTGGGTGAGTGGGCAGATGCATGGCAGATGCAGTTTAATGTGGATAAATGTGAGTTTATCCACTTTGGTAGCAAAAGCAGGAAGGCAGATTATTATCTAAATTGTGTCAAGTTGGGAAAAGGGAAAGTACAATGGGATCTGGGGGTCCCTGTTCATCTGTCAATGAAAGTAAGCATGCAGGTACAGCAGGCAGTGAAAAAAGTGAATGGCCTTCATAATAAGAGGAGTTGAGTATAGGAGCAAAGAGGTCCTTCTGCAGTTGTACAGGGCCCTATTGAGACCCCACATGGAGTATTGTGTGCAGTAAGGTCCCCTAATTTGAGGAAGGACATTCTTGCTATTGAGGGAGTGCAGCGTAGGTTTACAAGGTTAATTCCCGGATTGGCGGGACTGTCATATGCTGAGAGAATGGAGCGGCTGGGCTTGTATACTCTGGAATTTAGGATGAGAGGGAATCTTATTGAAACATGTAAGATTATTTAGGGTTTGGACATGTTAGAGGCAGGAAACATGTTCCCGATGTTGTGGGAGTCCAGAACCAGGGGGCACAGTTTAAGAATAAGGGGTAAGCCATTTAGAACGGAGATGAGGAAACACTTCTTCACACAGAGAGTTGTGAGTCTGTGGAATTCTCTGCCTGAGTGTAGGCAGTGGAGGCCAGTTCTCTGGGCTTTCAAGAGAGAGATAGATAGGGCTCTTTATGATAGCGGAGTCAGAGGATTATGGGGTGAAGGCAGGAACCAGGTACTGATTGGGGATGATCAGCCATGATCACATTGAATGGCGTTGCTGGCTCGAGGGACCGAATGGCCCTACTCCTGCACTATTGTCTAACAAATTTTCTACTTTACCTTCATCCTTTTGCAAATTCTGAAATGCTATTGTTTGTAATTTCATTTACAACTGTGCTCATGTTTTCAGGGAAATGTTTCAAATCGTTTGGTCTCTTTGATAATTCATGTCTTTTGTATCTTTCCAATGTATATAAACCTAATTTCTATATTTTATTGCTTTGCATTTATTGACACCAGCTTGTATTTATATTGCATTTTTATTGTGGGAAACACCTCAAGATGATTCACAGGAGCATAATCAGATAAACATTGACAGCGAGCCAAAGCAAGATACATTGTTAGTATCATCCTTAAATTGTACCTTCCATCCGCCTGCCCACGGTTTTAGCAGTTCTTGTCAGATCATTTATTTCTGCATACCTGTAAGACTAACGTACTTTGCGAGTAGAGGCAACTCTTCTATTGATGGTAGAGCTGTTGCTTCACATCTGCAGTGTCGTGGGTTCAGTCCCGACTTCTGGTATGTCTGAGTTTTGAGTTTAGTCCCGTGTAATGAGGTTCAGTGAAAAGCTTTTATTGTGTGCCAACCTGTCCGCGGAAAGACCATGTATGATTACAATCCACCATCCGCAGTGCATAGATATATGATAAAGGGAATAATGTGAATTTAATGCAAGATTAAGTCCAGTAAAGTCTGACCAAAGATAATCCGAGGGTCTCTAATGAAGTGTTAATAGTGGCTCAGGACTGCTCTCTACCTGTTGGTAGGATGGTTCAGTTGCCTGATTGCGGTTGGGTAGAACCTGTCCCTGTGTTTCCACACTTCTATACCTCTTGACTGTTGGGAGAGGGGAGAAAAGGGAGTAGCCGGGGTACAATTCATCCTTGATTCTGCTGGTGGCTGCGTGAAGTGCAAATGGAGTCAATTATTATTGTTATTATTTTGTTTTTAATTCTATGGATGTACGGAAACTTAATTATTTCTTCTATGTAAAGCACTTTAGTTTCATGTGAGTTGATTTAAACATGCTATATGAAAAACATTTACTTACTAATGGAAGGGAGGTTGGTTTGTGTGATGGTCTGGGCTGCATCCACAATTCTCTGCACTTTCCTGCGGTCTTGGATGTAGCTGTTCTCAAACCATGGTCTGATGCACATTTTCCATGTGACTGCATGGGTTTTCTGTGGGTAGTTTGGCTTAGATTTGGAGGGTTAAAATCAATTATTTTTATGCTGTAATGAAATATATAATGCCATTGTCATATTGCCTTTAATCAAGTCACCTTTGTTATATTTGAACAATAGGCGGCCTCACCCTCCTCAGCCGCGAGAAATGACTTACCAGCACCGTGCCTGTCAGGTCAATAACAATTCTGTAACATTCCAAGCGATTTTTTCTCATTCTTCCAAACTCCAGAGAATGCAGTCCTAATTTATGCAAACTCACCTCAAAGAACAAACCTGACTTTCCCGGAACTAATCCAGTTAAATTTTACTACACCCCCTCTGTGCCACAACATCCTTCCTTAGATAAAGAGATCAAATCTGCACACAAAACTCTCTTGTGCAGTCTCTCTAAAGCCATGTGCAATTGCACCAAGACTTCCTTATTGTTGCATAAAATTTTTCTCATAATAAATACTAACATGCCATTTACCAGGATCGAACAGGGGGCCCTGGTGCCGCCGAACCGCCACTGGACCATCCTCCCATCCCCCCCCCCACACCCCCCACACCCCCACAAGCTCTCCACCCCTGTCCGGGGCGGCTGGAGATGCCCGGGCCGCCAGTCTAGGGCTGCCGGTCAACCCAGCCAGACAGGCCAAGCCGGAGGCAGCGCCTAATAGCCCGTGCCGGCTGCAAGCTCGGGCCGGCACCACCCCGAGTTGGCATTCGGCCAGTCCAGGGCCACCCTGGACATCCTTGGTCACCCCCGGACAGGGACGGGACACTCGGGAGGGGACGGGGATGGCCCAGCAGCAACCCAACAGCGCCCGCAGCGCCGTAAACCCGGGCCCGACCCCGACCACGGATGAAACGCAGGTCCGTCCGTACACACGCAGCAGCTGAGCCGCCGAGAATGTCTCTCCGCCAGTCCAGTCACTCCCCCTGTCTCCCACTCGCATCTGCCCCCTCTCTCACTGTAACACCCAACACTCCCACTACCTGGCACCCCCATTCCTCAGATTAAATATATTTTTACACATAAATTATGAATAAAGATAAGAATTTATACAAAGTTTATACAGTCAAAGCTTCATTAGCTTTTTCTTTATCGCAAATTACCCGTGACAAATCCAATGATTCCTTGCTTTTTTTGGAATACCGAACTAGCTTATTGGTCAGTGTGAGCTGTTGCTCCATATTTGGTTAAGAAATAATTTATGATTCGGATGGTTATCTTTTTGTACATTTTGTTACAGGAGCTCCCTGCATTGACCTACTTCAAACCCTCTCCAACCACCTGACTGTATCTGACGTACTATATTCTGTTTGGTATCACACAAATGCATCACTCCATAAAGCCACTTGAAGGTTCCTGAAAATTCATGCACAGTGCATTTCCCTTGCCCATCCAGTTGGTACTTATTCATCGAATGTGACTGCCAGTGAACCAGTTTGAGCCAAGCTCTTTTGCTTTACAACTGTACAAAAACACAATTAGAGAATCAGAAGGAAACATATATTAATGCTGAGCAAGGGAAGTGCTTTTGCAAACAAAATTATTTCCAGTGGGATTTGGCAATCTATAAGGTGATTTTCAGAGGAAAATATTAATCTTGTGATCACTGTAAATGTTATGTGTATGTGGACACCAATGTATGTTGGCACATTGTATTCTATTGTATGCCAGCTGTAAACGTGTGTTAACTCCAGTGCATGTTAGCATATTGGATTGACCTGTTGTCAAAGAACGGAAGCTGTACTTTGATTGTATATTGTGCATTTATTGATTATATTGAGACCCATCAAAGAATTGATTGTGACTCTGCTTTGGTAAACTAGATAATCATTTAACTTGTTCAGTCAACAGTATATTGTCGAGGGGGGAACTGCAGATGGTGGTGTAAACCGAAGATAGACACAAAATGCTGGAGTAACTCAGCGGACAGGCAGCATCTCTGGAGGGAAGGAATGGGTGACGTTTCGGGTCGAGACCCTTCTTCAGACTGAAAGTCACGGGAAAGGGAAAAGAGAGATGTAAACGATGGTGTAGAGATATAGAACAAATGAATGAAAGATATGCAAAAAAGTAACAATGATGAAGGAAACAGGCCGTTACAGCAATCGTGTACTGGCCGGGCCAGTCATCTGCCAGAGCAATAGAGCCAAGAGTTCAAGATATCCTCCTCTGGTTAACTTAATTTATGTCAGATCTGTAAAGTATTTGAGGATTGTGTTGTCATTTAATCATTATCATCAGCTGTTCAATCTTCACTTTTGGTGCATGTGGTGCAATTTATATTTCTTGATGAGACGCTGCATCATTTATTCCCCTGCAAAGATGTTATCGTTGTCTTGCTCAACATTTACAGAAATGATTGGCCAGCTTAGTAATGTTAAAGTGAAGATAGACACAAAAAGCTGGAGTAACTCAGCGGGATAGGCAGCATATCTGGAGAAAAGGAATAGGGGGCCGGTTTGGGTCAAGACCCTTCTTCACACTGAGAGTCACCGGAAAGAGAAATGAAAGATGTAGACGGTGATATAGGGTTAAACCTGACAAGGCTTAAGTTGACTTGCTGCACTGAGCCACAGTGCTTTCCCATTCAAAGCGCAGAGATGCCTTACGGTAGTTTTAATTTCAGCGGACCAGTAACTAATTCTTGTACTGCATTAATTAATGACTAAAATGTTCAAAATAATCGCACAGAATCATACTTCTGGGGATGAAATTGTCAATTACGCTGGACTAGAGAAGGATATTCCAGACGTTGGCATGATTCTCCGTCGTGTGTAACCCTGGAGAAGATTTTTAATTGTGTTTGAGCAGCTTCACCACCCTCCCCCTACCGCAGACAAGGTTTAATATTGTTGAACACGAGATGAAACACATGCATTATTAATAATAACCTCATCATTAGGCAGAGCAGCGTGCAGCTGAGCGGAGGGATTTGTTTTCCAGCCACGATGATGTCTTCAATTTGGTTCAGCAAAGTAATCCCTTACTGCAACTCATCAGTGCATGTAAAAGTGACAATGAGAGTGGAATTGGAGAGAGGAAAAAGACTGATATCGTCTTGGTTCCCATTGGACTCATTGTCTGACAATCCCTGTGCAGCTAAGTAGCAAATTAAAGTAACATTAAAACTGGAAATAGTTTGACATCGTGATCAAGATTCGTTGCACTTTATCCAAGACTGTAAAGTCTGCTTTCCTCTCAAACTTCCTTTTTGATCTGCAATCAGCAGGCTTATGATTGCCTAGTGTTTCACCAATTAGATCCAGCTTAGAAGATTTCATGAGATCATAAGACATATGTGCAGAATTATGCCATTCGGCCCATCGAGCCTGCGTGCCATTCGATCATGGCTGATCTGTTTTTCCTTCTCAATCCCTCTCCTGCCTTATTCCCGTAACCCTTGACACATTTTTTGTGCACTATTTTAACTTTTGTGTTTCTCTTTTGTGTCGACTTGATCTTTCATCAGCTGTATTTCAAAGCAGTCTCGTGAATCATTTTAACATTTGCAGAAGCTTTGTTGAAGCTTTTTAGAAAGATCTATCGTACTAGAGCTTTAAGATTAGCATTATCTCCTTATGTGGTATTACATTTCCATTATTTGGTTAGGATTCCTAAGCCAAAAAAAAATTCTAAATCACAAATCCACAAATCCTGACAAGTGAGCAATGTGGAAAGGGCCTGTCCTACAAGCATGCAACTCCATGCGATGAGCGCGACCTAACGTGGTCGCTTGAGCCGTCCGGCGTCGCGGGGCCGGTCCCACTTCGAACGCCGGAGCCGTGCGGAATTGTGCGGAGTTCGTCCCGACATCGCGCGGGGCTCCGAAAAACTGACTATGTTCGTAAATTACGCGTGGCAACGGCGTGTCGGCTCGCAGTCGCCTCGACGCATTACACACTGTCTCGACGTCGTGCCTCCGTGAACCTATCTGTAGGTGCCTCCGTGACCCTCTATGTGTGTGGCTCCGTGGCCCTCTGTGTGTGTCTCTCTGTGTGCCCCTCTCTGTACTGGCGAACTGACCTGAAGACTTTGCTCCAAGTTCGCCTCACTTTGCGCCGCGTTGCGCCACTCACCCGACCTCCGCGTGGCCCTCGCTGCCGGTTTGGTCGCGCTTGCCGCATGCAGGCGCGTGCTGGTGGGAACGGCCCTGTTCAGGGGATCACCCGACCTCCGCGCGGCCCCCGCTTCTAGTTTGATCGCGCTCATCGCATGGAGTCGGATGCTGGTAGGACAGGCCCTGAAGAGTTTGGCAATTTAGCTCTTCAGGGTGTTTAAAATACAGCCAGTTGAAACAATTTACTCTGTCCTGCTAGGCAAAGATCTAATTCAATGAACTCCAGGAAGATTGTACAGTCCATTATAGTTTTTTGTGGGCCAGTTTTGATATCATCAACACATCGATCCACTGAGCAAAAAGACAAAAGACATTCAGAAGAGTGAAAGTGTACCCCATATAATTCCTTATTATTACTATTGTTATTACAGGATGCTTCCTGTCCCCATTGAGTTACTCCAGCATGCTGTGTCCACCTTTAATTCCTTCCCATCATTGATTTGCCTGAGTGTGTCAGGTGCAGAGCAAGCTCCAGCTTTAGTGCTTTAGTGCTTTCGTGCCTGCATCGCCGTAAACATACTATAAAGATAATGATCTAACTTTCAAGAGAGAGTTAGATAGAGCACTTAAAGATAGCGGAGTCAAGGGATATGGGGATAAGGCAGGAGCGGCCACTGATTGTGGATGATCAGCAATGATCACAGTGAATGGCTGTACTGGCTTGAAGGGCCGAAAGGCACCTATTGTCAATTGTCGATTGATGTTCTTTTGGCATCTTCGTGAATGAGGATGGAATATGTCTGGCATTTCTCCAATTTCTTGCTATCAGCTTGATGCAAAGATTGGATGAAACAGTAGGGAGAACACACACATGTCCTTCTGCCATCAATTTGCTGAGGAATCCAAAGAACCGGTGCAATAGTCTTACCCTTAAACTGTAATTTTCTTTTCCCTGATGACCTTTTCATAGATAGAAACATCTTTTTTAACCTGAAGTGTTGCAGAGCACAGAGATGCAGATGGGTTAAGTAGGTATGTTACAATACCTACCTTGAGCGGCGCTGCAGTTCTGCCGCTCCCCGTGTGCGTGACTTTGGCGCCTTTCAGAGGGGGGTGGGTTTAAAATGCCATTTTTCCCTAGACAGTCCAAGTCGATCCATGTCGGGCGATTTCGTCACTAAAGAGAAATCGCTCCGACATTTCATTCATGAAGGTATTTTTAAACTACGCTACATTATTTATTAACTAGAGTAGTTTAAAAATCATTTTCTAAAGCTCTGAACGCTGACAGCAGAACGGACCTAACGTAGGGGAGAAAATAAAGTGCACAGTTTATTTTTACATTAAAATTTGTTTTTTAGGAAGGCTTTAATCACATTTTCATGTTGCGAAAAGGGGACAAAAAAAATGTAGCAACCGGCTGTATTTTTCATACCGACGTCACCGCAAACCGCAACGTTCTAATCCACCGCATTCCACTAAAACCCACTTGCAAGTTGATTTAAATGGCCATTAATTTTCAGGCATTAAACACCAAATTCCTTCCATTTGGCCTATAAATTCATGAAAATGAGATTTAAAAATCATGTTAAATTGTGGATTATTGTGTGAATGTTATTTGGACACTTAGGCAATTTAAAAAAAGTTTAGCTTTTCTTAAGAAATGGATAGATGTTTAGATCTAGTAATTGAATTTTGTAATTAGCTACAATTAGATAACTAACTAATTATATGCTTTAATTTCAGGTCATCCAAGTAAGATTTTTTCATATTTGTTTCAGAATGCTTCAATCTATAATAACTGAAAATTTCATTGTGTTCTCTTAATTTTTAATAAAGTTATGGGCTTTTGACTGTTCTACATCACAGCTTTTGAGTTAAGTCAATGGCAAGGCAATGAGGAACAAGATGCTAATTTCCGAGTATGAAAATGGCCATAACTGTTTTAATACTGAAGATATGAAAGTGAATTAGGTGTCAAATTAAACTTCTTTTTATGCTTTATCTGGTGGGATAAATTGCAGACTTGATTTTTTAAATCTCAAAATTTTGTAACATTGCTAGGTTAAGCAATTTAATGTTGTACTGACAAGTGTAAATGATCTCTGTAATTTCATAAGGCTCTGGTACATCCATGAGCTATGTTCCTTTACTTTGATAAACTCAGGAAGGTTCAAAGGAGGGGGTGCAGAATCTTAAAACCCAGAAACAAAACACTGGCAAATAAAAATGATTTAAGATAAAAGGTAATTAAAACACATGCTCAGAAAATAATCAAACTATAAATTGAAGTTAAATGATTTCATTCCGCTTTGTCTCATTAGTCACAGGGCAAGAAACTTTATTAAAACGAGTGGTGTTTCAGATCTTGTGCCATGTCCAACTCATTAAAGGATTCTGTGAGGTAATTTTGCTATCATGAACATTTGCAGAAGACTGAACCTCACTGTGGCCTCCATATGCTGTTTAATAATGGACTGTGGAAACAAGTATCATTCATTAATGTGTCACAAGGAACTGCAGATGCTGGTTTATACTGATGATAGACACAAAATGCTGGAGAAACATAGCGGATAGAAACATAGAAAATAGGTGCAGGAGTAGGCCTTTCAGCCCTTCGACCCAACACCGCCATTCAATATGATCATGGCTGATCATCCAAAATCAGTACCCCGTCCCTGCTTTCTCCCCATATCCTTTGTTTCCACCAGCCCTAAGAGCTATATGTAACTCTTTCAAGGGTCAGGCTGCAACCCTGCTGAGAAAACAATAGCCGATATTTCGGGTCAGAACCCTTCATCAGAGGTGTGATAATGAGAGGGATGCAAGGATGTGATCAGTTGAATTAGTAGGATGACTAGGGTGGAGGAGGATGGATGAGGGAAGAGAGGAGAGGCGATGGAATGCAGGAGTTACTTGAAATTAGAGAAATCAACGGTCATACCCCTGGACAGACTGAACGTTGACTTCTCTAATTTCAAGTAATTCCTGCGTTTTCTCCCCTCCCCTCTTTTTCCCCCTCCCCCACCATAGTCATCCAATCAGTTCCATTGGTGGCATCTTTGCACATTATCTCTCATTATCACACCTTCCCCACCCACCAATGGACCATTGTGGGCTCCACTTTTCCTGAGCTCATCTGTTGCCGGCCCTGATTTATTCTGGCCTTTCTCACCTCCACCCCCACTCCCCCGCCCTCCCCCCCACCTCAACTTTCAGTCTGAAGAAGGGTTCTGACCTGAAACATCACCTATTCTTTTTCTCCAGAGATGCTGCCTGACCCGCTCAGTTACTGCAGCATTTTGTGTCTGGCAGTTATTAACCCTGGACTTGCATGGAAGTCAGCAATCGTTCCGTTGGGATGGCTGAATGTCAGAGGTTCCCCATGGAAATATTAGTTACAATCTTTAAAGATTTGTTGACCTGAGACTAAATTTCCTTTCTCACTCACTCTTCAGATGCGACTGGGAATTAGCAACCTTGCCTCAGGCTTTAGCTCCCTGGATACTTTCTGACAGTTAACCCCATTTACTTGGGTTAAACAAGATGCAAGAAGAGATGAAGAAATTAAACTAGAACATTTTGTGCAGCATTTCGTGGGTAAACTTTAAACTAGATTCCCTTGCACATTGTCTTAATTCCATAAGGAACGTAAGCAGTAAGAGCAGGAGTAAGTCACATGGAGCTCTGAGCTATTGTGATCTTTTACCCCAATGTTTTTTTTCCAGCAGTATTCCAGTAATGGTTGATTCCCGTGATGACCAGTAATCGGTCAACCTAAGTTTGAATGAACATTTGATTGAGTCTCCACAAACCTCAGGAGCAGAGAATTTCAAGGTTCACCATCCACTTAGAAAATAAATTTCTCCTCATACTAAACCTTAATTTCTGATGCTGAAACTGAATCCCCCAGGTCTAGCAGTGTACGTTACAGGGACATTAATAGTTTCAGTGCTCTTGGTCTCCAAAATCTTTGCTATAAAGTTACAGGAAGTAATTTCCCAGAGGGTGGCACGGCGGCACAGCAGTAGAATTGCTGCCAGAGCCCCGGGTCCCAGGTTCGATCCTGACTACGGGTGCTGTCTGCACTCTGTTTGTAAGTTCTCCCTCTGATCTGCATGGGATCTTTGGTTTCCTCCCACACTCCAAAGCGGTACAGTTTTGTAGGTTAATTGACTTGATATAAATGTAAATTGTCCCTAATGCGTAGGGCGGTGTTAATGTGCTGAGATCGTTTGTTGGTGCAGACTCGGTGGGCCAAAGAGCCTGTTTCCGTGCTGTATCTCTAAACAAAACTAAACTATACTAAACTAAAGGTGTCTGAATTGTCCAAAGGCTATTTCTTTTGTCTTTCTGAGAAGTTTAACAATTGGTCATGTGAGTGGGTGATCTGTATTCGGGTAAGAAATACTTGATCCAGATGGCTTTCATTTTGTACATTTGTGGTTCGTCTGCTTTAGCTGAAAGCGATGTTTCGGCAGATTGGCCATGTCCCAGTAAGATTTGGTAATTAGAATAATCAGTCCACAAAGTGTTTTTGGCAATAATCCGATAAAATCACATTTAATTGGGAGAGAATAATAATACATAGCCACATATTGCTGTACATATATCGTGTTCTTGTTTGGGGATATTTGTGAAGCAGTTTCTGGAGTTTAGGTGGTGAGACCTGTTACAGAATGTGCTACATTTTCATTTGCGAGAGGTGACAAAGTGAGAAAACAAGCTCAGTGCAAGGATTAAGTATAGACGTTTCCTCTGTCAACTGCCTGCTTTGTGCTCACTGTTGGTAATCTGACGCAGTGCTCAGGAACTAACGTTTCTTCAATACATTATTTGGATCAATTGATGTCATTTGCCATCATTCACAAGGAGAATGTGCCAGCAAATGTTCTGACTCCAATATGTTACTGGGTGCGATGCATAAGAAACTTTCCTTGTTGTCTAACTTGCGTTAACCTGTCTCATCTAACTCAAGATAACCATTGTCTTCAAGGCAAGTCTTCAAGATGTTTTCAAGAGAGAGTTAGATTTAGCTCTTAGGGCTAAAGGAATCAAGGGATATGGGGAAAAAGCAGGAACGGGGTACTGATCTTAGATGATCAGTTATGATCCTATTGAATGGCGGTGCTGGCTCGAAGGGCCGAATGGCCGACTCCTGCACCTATTTTTCTATGTTATTTGATTATGTTTCTATGTCCCCTGTATCCTGGGGCTACAGAAATGAGATAAACTTTTAAAACCAATTATATGATTCCTCCTGAAAGACATTTGATTTAATCATCGAGTTATAGAGTCTTATAGCATGGAAACAGGCCCTTCGGCCCAACTTGCCCACACTGACCAGTACTAGTCTCACCTGCCTGTGTTTGGTAGAAACCTTTCCTATCCATGCACCTGTCTAAACGTTTCTTAAATGTTACAATAGTGCCTGTCTCAACGGTCTCCTTCGGCATCTCATTCCATATACCCACCACTCTTTGTGTGAAAAAATTACCCCTCAAGTTCCTATTAAATCTTTCCCCCCCCCCCTTCACCTTAAACCTATGTCCTCTGGTTCTTGATTCCTCTTTCTTTGGTCAAGAGACTGTGTGTCTACCCAATCTATCCCTCTCATGATTTTGTACACCTCTGTAAGATTACCCCTCTACTTCCTGCGCTCCAAGGAATAGAGTCTAGCCTGCTCAACCTCTCCATATAGCTTAGGTCCTCGAGTCCTGGCAACATCCTTGTAAATCTTCTCTGCACCCTTTCCAGCTTGACTACATCTTTTATATAACATGGTGCCCAAAACTGAATGCAGTACTCTAAATGCGGACTCACCAACATCTTGTACAACTGCAGTATGGCATCCCAACTTCTCTACTCGAGTCTTTCGCATTCATATAGTTTCCCAATTATTGTTTGAATCTTGAAAGATGGATGCATATTCGAAGTGCTGGAAGATGAACAGTCAATAGATAGAGTCAATAGACAATAGGTGCAGGAGGAGGCCATTTAGCCCTTCGAGCCAACACCACCATTCACTGTGATCATGGCTGATCATCCACAATCAGTACCCCGTTGCTACCTTCTCCCCATATCCCTTGACTCCACTATCTTTAAGAGCTTTATCTAACTCTCTCTTGAAAGCATCCAGTGAAGTGGTTGTGAACTGTACACCAGCTTGAGAAGAAGGGCTCTGACCTAAAATTGCCCTTTGCTACAAGATGTTGGCGAGGTGACATTTGGAGTATTGTGTTCAGTTTTGTCACCCTGCTATAGGAATGATGTTGTGAAGCTGGAAAGACACCAGGGAACATTTACGAGTATGTTGCCAGGACTTGAGGGCCTGACCTAGTGGGAGAGGTTGGGCAAGTTAGGACTTTATTCCTTGGAGTGCAAGATGATGAAGAGTGATCTTATAGCGATGTATAAGATTATGAGGGAAATAGATAGGGTAGATGCACAGTATTTTACCCTGAGTAAGGGAATCAAGAAGCAAAGGATATTGGTTCAAGGTGAGAGGGGAAAGATTTAAAAGATTTAACTTTTTCACAAACAGGGTGGTGGCTGAACAAGCTGCTGCAGGAGGTAGTTGTAGCAGGTACTATAACAACATTTAAAAGGCATTTTGACAGGTACTTGGATAAAAAATGTTTAGAGGGATATGGTCTGGTGGGACTAGCATAAATGGGGCATATTGGTCGGCATGGGCAAGTTGGGCCAAAGGGCTTTTCGATGCTGCATGTCTCCGACTTCCCTCCACAAGCTGTGCTTGACCTGCTGAGTTCCTGCAGCATTTTTATTCAAGGTTCCAGCATCTGCAGTCTCCGTGCGTTAACTTTTTGTTAACTTTATTTAAAAAACATTCCACAGCATCAGCATAAATTTCCTGTGAACTCAATAAGTTTAAAGGGAGAATGGGAAATTGGATGTTTGTCATTTAAAGAGAACCTGCGAAATAAGTGTTGGTAAGATGAATAGGAATGTTAGAAATAGGGACTGGTGGGTCAGAAGGAAGCACAAAAAACAGGGCCGCGATGAGTAGAAGGGAGTTTGGCAACATTACCTGGTATGTCATTGAGATATCTCAAGCCATTGAGATATCTGAACTGTCAGACAATGCACTATTGGAATTATATCGTATCTCTAGTAAAGCAATAGGAATTAGTTAATGGGCATCTTTAAACTTTGGAAATATAGTGCGGAAACAGGCCCTTTGGTTCACCAGGTCTACGCCGACCAGCGATCACCCGTACACCAGCACTTTTCTACACACCGGGGCCAGCTTACAATTTTTTAACCAAAGTCATTTAACTTACAAATCTGTATGTCTTTGGAGCGTGGGTTGGAAACCGGAGCACCCGGAGGATAAAACCCACGCGGTCACAGGAAGAACGTACAAACTCTGCACAGACAGCACCTGCAGTCAGGATTAAACCCGGGAATCTGGCGCTTGTAAGGCAGCAACTCCACCGCTGCGTCACTGTGCCACCCCGTTGCAACAGGAGTGGAAATTTATGTTAATCTTGTCCTCTTGGCCAAAGAATAGTGGCCAATTTTGATCCTTTTAATATTAATCCTTTCTTCAGGGTCAGAGTGAAATTTACCAATTACTTTTATCCTGATCTGTTTCCATGCTGCATCTTTTAATCAATCATTCAATTATATATCTCTTTTTTCTATTATTTCAATCCCCTGCAGAAGACTGGAGCTGACAATAGCTGGAATGTGTTGCAGGCATTGTTGCCAAGTTGGAAAACAATTACATGGGCAGACTGAATGGACCAGCAGGCACTTACGTAGTTGTCATATTTTTTGCATGCATCGTAAATTCTCATTGCCAAGCCAAATACTGGGCTGACTTAGTGAGAAGAAATGAGTAAAGCAGACCAACAAATGGTGGCTAATCTTGATCCTTTTAATAGTTCCTCTGGGTCAGAGTCAAATTTACCATCTACTTTTAACCTGATCTGTTTCCATGCCGTATCTTTTAAGCAATCAGTGAATTATGTGTCCTTATTCTTGTTCTACCTTTGCATTGAACTAGAATGAGGCTTAATGTTTAGAAGGAACTGCAGATGCTGGAAAATCGAAGGTAGCCAAAAGTGCTGGACAAACTCAGCGGGTGAGGCAGCATCTATGGAGCGAAGGAAATAGGCAACGTTTCGGGTCGAAACCCTTCTTCAGACTGATGTGAGGGTGGGGGGGGGGGGGGGGGGGGGGGGGGTGGGCGGGAAGAAGAAAGGAAGAGGTGGAGCCAGTAGGCTGAGGGAGAGCTGAGAAGGGGAGGAGAGAGTAGGGACTACCTGAAATTAGAGAAGTCAATGTTCATACCGCTGGGGTGCAAACTGCTCAAGTGAAATATGAGGTGTTGCTCAGGTACTAGATGGAGATGAGACTTAAACTGGTCTTCGAACAGCCTATGCTAAACATAGCATCAACTGTTGGCCAGCACAACCATTTGATCTTTTTTCAGGAGTTCCCTTCTATTTTGGAAATAGAAGTACAGTAGTTATGATTGTTTCCTCTGGCTTTACATCTCACTCCTCTTCTCTCCTTATCTGACACGCCTTTGTCTCCATAGTTACTTACGCAACCGATCTGCCTTAAAACCCCTCCCCCCCCATCTCCACCCATCTTTCATTTGCCAGATTTGTCCTGCTCTAACCTTACTTTTCCTCTTGCTCCAATCAGTTTGAAGAAGAGTCCTGACCCAAAACATCTGTTCATTCCCTCCACAGATGCTGCCTGACATGCTGAGTTCTTCCAGCACTTTATGTTTTGCTCAAATGCCAGCATCTGCAGTTCTTTGTATCTCTAGTTGTTTTTGTTCCTTTGGTTAAGGCTTAAATTCTTTCTCAATTTGCAAACTTAAAACTGTAATTTGCTCATCCTTGTTCAGTATTTGCCACCTGTTTTTAGTTAGCAGTCCATTCCAATGTACAAAGATTTCTCTTTTTTTAAATTAACTTCTAGTTGGTTGAAATGTGATCTTATCGTTGAATGAGTTTGTCACTAATATCCTAATCCTGTTTTCGTGTAAATATCTTTGCACTTTCTACATTTTTGAATAATCAGAAAGTTGTATCTGAGAGGATAATCCTTGGAAGTCTAAACCTCAGTGGGCAGTTAAAAAAAAAAAACCCCAAATATCCACTTGCTAAATAATTCTAATCATGACCTTTTTCATCACTCATGACAAGATCTTTTCACAACCACAAGGGCAGCACGTTGGCGCAACGGGAGAGCTACTGCCTTACAGCGCCAGAGACCCGGGTTCGACCCTGACTAAAGATGCTTGTTTGTACGGTGACTCGCGTGGGTTTTCTCCGAGATCTTCGGTTTCCTCCTACAATCGAAAGGCGTACAGGTTTATAGGTTAATTGGCTTAGTGCAAATGTAAAATTGCACCTGGTGTGTGTAGGGCAGTGTTAATGTATGGGGATCGCTGGTCGGTGCAGACCTGGTGGGCCAAAGGGCCTGTTTCCGTGCTGTATCTCAAAACTAAAACCTAATCCATTAAACATCTTTTAATGTTGTAAGTCTGAAATCTGTGCACTTTGCATCTTTTCCCATTTGGCACTTGTTCTACATAAATATTGAACTCTTAGGAATAGTTGAAGATCAATCCTTATTGGATTTGCGATGCAGAGTAGATGTAAGCAGTGGGATTATTTATTCGTGTTAAAGAAGGAACTGCAGATGCTGGAGAATCGAGGGTTACACAAAAAGCTGGAGAAACTCAGCGGGTGCAGCAGCATCTAAGGAGCGAAGGAGATAGGCGACGTTTCGGGTCAAGACCCTTCTTCAGACTGGTCAGGGATCAGGGAAACAAGAGATATAGACAGTGATGTGGAGAGACAAAGAACAATGAATGAAAGATATGCAAAAAAGTATTGATGATAAAGGAAACAGGCCATTGTAAGCTGTTTGTGGTGTGAAAATGAGAAGCTAGTGCGACTGGGGTGGGGGAGATGGAGAAGGAATGTCAGGGCCCGAGGGCTGAGGGAGAGGTGGGGAGGGGGAGGAGGCAGTCTGGGTTAACAGAATTGAGAAAATTCAATGTTTAAGCCCAGAGGATGCAGACTCCCCAAGCGGAATATGAGGTGCTGTTCCTCCAACTTGCGGTGTTGCTCACTCTGGCCGTGGAGGAGGCCCAGGACCGAGAGGTCAGATATGGAATGGGAGGGGGAGTTGAAGTGCTGAGCCACTGGGAGGTCGGGTTGGTTATTGCGGACCGAGCGGAGGTGTTCGGCGAAACGATCGCCAGCCTCCGCTTGGTCTCACCGATGTAGATCAGCTGGCATCTGGAGCAACGGATGCAGTAGATGAGGTTGGAGGAGGTGCAGGTGTCGGACTTGGAATGACTGCTTGGGTCCCTGAAAGGAGTGGATGGGGGAGGTGAAGGGACAAGTGTAGCATCTCTTGCAGTTGCAAGGGAAAGTGCCCGGGGAAGGAGTGGAGCGGGAGGGAAGGGAAGAATTGACAAGGGAGTTGCGGAGGGAGCGGTCTTTGCGGAAGGCAGACGGGAGGGAGATGGGAAGATGTGGCGAGTGGAGGGGTCACGTTGGAGGTGGCGAAACTGGCGGAGGACTATCTGTTGTATGCGCTGGCTGGTGGGGTGAAAGGTGAGGACCAGGGGGACTCGGCCCTTGTTGTGAGTGGGGGAATGGGGAGAGAGGGCAGTGTTGTGGGGTATGGAGGAGACCCTGGTGCGAGCCTCATCTATAGTGGGGGAGGGGAAACCCCGTTCTCTGAAGAACGAGGACATTTGTGATGACTTGGGGCACCTCGTACTCTGTACCCCAACAGAGTTTATTTTCTGTGACAAACTCAGATTATAGTTCAATTCAATTCAATGGTTCAAAGGTGTTTTATTGCCACATGTGTGAAGTGCAAACACACAGTGAATTTGTTTGTTAAAGAAGGAACTGCAGATGCTGGAGAATCGAGGGTTACACAAAAAGTTGGAGAAACTCAGCGGGTGCAGCAGCATCTAAGGAGCGAAGGAGATAGACGACGTTTCGGGTCTATCGAATTTGTTTTCTTACTAACAGTCCAGTAGAGTATCACTATACCACCCCAATTAACAGTTGTACAGGAATAGGCTACTGAACCCGCCTGCAAGATTTGGCGCCAATTTCTAAGTCCAGTCCACGAACCAGTTGTGAAAAGCGGTGTCCGATTCAGGCAAGACTGCTGTGGGGGCCTCCAACCATCACCTTTCCTTGGTCGATCAGCGACTGCCATCCTCTCCTCACCTGCCCACCTTTGTGCCCCGGGGAGCCTCCCGCAGCTGACTTCGATGGCCCGGTAGGCCAGACCACAGTTCCCTCTCCTCTCCTACTGGCCTCTCTCCCCTCCCATCACTGGCTCCATCCTCCCAGTCTCTGGTCCACGGTGGACAAGCTGCTCGGCAGGCTCCCTCTTCTAGGCCACGGTCGTCGGGTCCTCAGTGTGTGGGTTGCCTCAGCAGCTGCTTCCCACAGGCCATGAACCGCAGGGTTTTCCATTCTGCTGCGCTCCATGTCGGGTCTTCTGTTCGGCCGCAGTTTGTGTCTGAGCACACTTTTGTTCTCTCATTTCTTGTCCTTTTTTAGCATTTGTCTCCCAGCTTTACGGCCTTTAATCTCTGCATTTCACCACTACCCTAGTTCCTTATATTAGAATTTAACTTCATTCCTCGGATTTGATTTTATTGTCTTTTACATTTTTTTAAAATCTTTGTTAAGGACCTTTCCTCTTGCAGATAAGAATCTCACTTCATGTTCATGACCATAGAAAGCAGTTCATCCAACAAACATGTGACAAATTCTTGTACATTCTGGCATGCTATATCTGAACAATATTTGTTTAACAAAAGAAAGTAATGAGTTTGAGTTGGCAAAGTTACATTTAACTTCACAATTTTGTTTTCATCGTTAAATAAAACTGTTAAAATTGCACTGCAAGATATTTATGACAATGGGCAGCTGTTTATATCCCAGAAGAAAGTTTGGTTTTATATGTGGCAACGTTCTGGCTGAGTGTCGTCCCAAATTTAATATTTATGTATGTGATGAAAAAGGCTGACTCACATCCTGAGCAGTTAGATTTAGTGAAAGCATGATGAACAGTGCAATATTTGAACCAACCATGTTGCTATCAATCACAGAAAGATTTCTCCACAGGACAACTCACTTTCTTTAAAGGAATTGAAGGAAAGTGCAGCCAGCCAGTGCATTAAAGAAAACTTTCAAAGAAATCATTGTTCTCTAACGCTTCAGTCTTTTTTTACTGTTAAGTTTATTTTCATATACAGTACCAGGGATGACTATTGAAACACACTTGAAAGATTATTGCAGTATATTTTTGTGCAACTTATTTTTTTAACCACAAATTAATTTTACTTTAAATGTAATAATGTGTCAGTATTGGACCATGAAAAATCAGTTTTTTTTAATTTGGAAAATAGAAATGTAAAGGTTTTAGAAATATGTGATTAAGCGAAATGACATTTCACAATTTTACAAATTGTTCATAAGCGCAATCTATATTGGAACATTCACCCTGGTGATATGGGAAAACACCTTCCGGCATTTTGGCTGCATAGCCCAGGGGTGATCTCCAGTTTATATTCTGACCAGGATATTCCCCTTTGGTCTCCTCTCAAAATGGATATTTACCAGTTTTATGATGGTGCACTGGGGTAATCGCCTGGAATCACTTTAAGATAATATTCTGGACTAAAGTATACATTGATAATACCAGCATGAGCATTAATGGAGTGGCAGAAGTCTACAATATTTCACCTGTACATACTTTCAAGTTTACTTCTTTATTTGTGATACCCAGATAAACTGAGTTAGATCTGACTTCTGGCCAAATATTGATCAATCTACCACTGGATTGATGCTCATGTTGATGTCCTTCCAGATAAATGGTACTTTATTGCCACAGGTGCTTACTGTAAGTTCAGTGAAATTATTTTCGGTATACATTTCAGTGACAATCCATCTATACATTAGGCACAATCCTACTAAGCATGAGACTAAGATAGTAGACCACACGGACCAGAGTCAGCACACGTCACCACATTTTTGTCACTATCCTGCACCCTTCAAGTCCAATTTTTTTTAACCGTACCTTTGCCTTGATGTGGTTCTAAATTTCACCAATGCTACAGAAGGTGCAACCTAATTGTCCAAGGTTATCATTAGTTTTAATATTATGCGATTCCCTCGTTCTTTGCAGTGACATTGTCTCTCTGTGAAGAAATCACATTACTTGCATGCTGTCCTTTTTTGTGACAAAGCATTCTTTTGCTTTGATTTGATGCAGTGAGATGGATGGTAATCATTGCATCAACTACAGTACTTTATACCATTTCTACCTATGTGTTTCCGATTCTGCTGCGATCATTTTTATACCTTGCATTGGACATTGCTCAATGCCATTTCCATGAACAACACAAGATCAAATGTTAGATTTTTTTGTGCTTTATAACTTTGAATTCACTTGTGCATGAAACCATGCAAACTTTTCACAAGGCGGCTCGTTGTGTAAAATTGCAGTGCCAGTGCAGGTCTTACAATGAACCAATGCCTGGGTTCATACCTTGTACAAAGGAAAATGGTCGTTGTTGTTGGAAATCCAGCATTGCAGCCTCAGGCCGTCACTGCCGGAGTTCCTCAGCGCTGTTCCTGGCCCAACCATCTTCAGCAGCTTCATTAACGATCTTCCTTGCGAGGTCACACATGGAGATTTTTGCTGATTATTTAGTAGCTTAATTTTTGTGTGAACAATTATGTTGCTATTTAGAATCTTGATTTATTAGTCCTTTTTCAAAGCTTAATAAGGAACAAATCAGATGCTTTCAGAGAGGCACAAGGAACTGCAGATGCCGGAATCTTGTTCAAAACACAAAGTGCTGGATTAACTCAACAGGTCAGACACCATCTGTGAAGAAATTGGATAGGTAACGTTTCTGGTTGGGATCCTTCTTCAGATGCTTTTAGATATGGGCCGGTGAAGAAGACGGCTTGGGATTATACTAGTTTGTGAGGATTTTCTGGGCTAAATTACATTCCTATAACCCTAATAACTTATTGTGCGGCTCTTCTTTAACCTTCATTTGGTAATGGTAAAGAATATATATGATGTTGCATTTATTTTCTCTGAAGATCGATTGAACAGCAGGTAGAATGCTTTTGCCAAACTGCTTGTCAAAAATAACAGGAGAATTTTATCGGAGTAGAAGCTGTGGAATTTACAATGCCATTGTAGAGTCTGTCCTCACCTTCTCCATCATGGTCTGGTTTGGCTCAGCCACCAAACACGACATCCGGAGGCTGCAGCAAATCGTTCGATCAGCTGAGAAGGTTGTTAGCTACAACCTTCCCTCCATCGACGAACTGTACACTGCAAGGGCCAGGAAGCAAGCGGGTAAGATCATCTCTGACCCCTCTCACCCTGGCCACAAACCCTTTGTAGCACTTCCCTCTGGAAGGCGACTCCGGACTGTCAAAGCCGCCACAGTCAGACGTAAAAAAACCTTTTTTCCATGAGCAGCAACTCTACTCAATAACCAAAAGTCTGTAGCCTTCTTTTGCTCTGGTACTTTATTTCATTCACATGCTTAAACTATAATGTTTCATTCTTAATGTTTTAATGTTTTATGTTTTATTCTTAATTGTTACTGTATGTTGTGTTGTTACTTGCGAGCGGAGTACCAAGACAAATTCCTTGTATGTGTACTTACTTGGCCAATAAACTTATTAATTCATTCATTCAATCATTCATTCAAAGAGTTTATAGTTTGGGATAAAGTTGTGAAATACATTAAGCTTTGCAGAAACGCTATTTGTATGAAAAAAAAACTGAGTTTGCATTTTGGAAGTGTAGTTCAATGAGGTATGCTACAAAAGCTACATTCATTGTGTATTCTGAAAATGGACAATTTCAAATGCCCTATTGTATTTTTAAGTTAATTCATAGGACATCATGAATACGAGTGCCCAAGAAATATTAGCATCGCCTGACAAATTATTATAAAGAACTGAAAAATAACTGGAAAAAAGACTGCAAAATGAAAGGTGATGATTGAAATGATATCTGTAAAACGTCAGATTGAATAATAATCTTAATATATGTTCACAAATTGAGATTGTTTTGATATGAGATTTGAATAATCAAAGGTAAACAAAAATATGGAAAATTTCTTTAAGATAGAAAAATAACCTTGTACAAAAAATTGATATAAAATGCTGGAGTATCTCAGTAGGACAGGCAGCATCTTTGGAGAGAAGGAATGGTTGATGTTTTGGGTCAAGACCCTTCTTCAGACTACGATGAATCTGATACAGTTAAAGATTTATATTTTTATTTAATAAAACTGTTAAATGATTCACTCCTCAAAACTCTAGGGTTTATTGCATCCCAGTACAGTTTAATTGACGTAGTTGAAGTATTTGCTAAATCCTTTTCAGTTTTGATTCATGCAATTTTACAGTGGTATTGTAAATCGGGTAGCTGAGGCAGCTGTGAGATAAGAGCGACAACAGGCCCGCTCAGCAATAATTAATCTTCTCTTTGATCTTGTTCACAACTATGTGTTTTATGTCATAATTGACTATCACTGACTGTGGGGAAAAAGATCAGAATAATCCTGAGCTTTTCTGTAAAAAATGTAAATACAACTGAATTCAAAAGAAGGAAGAAGGCGTTTCCACTTGGGGAAGATGCAAATATAATTTCTCTCCATATATTGTTTGAATCCAAACTTGGTCAAATGAATCAAATTGTATATTGTAAACCATATTTTCTGTCAAATGGGATGAAGTTTACACTTTCTAATGATATATCTTAGTTTAGTTTAGAGACACAGCATGGAAACAGGCCCTTCGGCCCAACAAGTCCGTACCAACCAGTGATCCCCGTACTCTAAAACTATCCTAAACACAAATTTACAATTTTTTACTGAAGCCAATTAACCTGCAAACCTGTACATCTTTGGAGTGTGGGATGAAACCCACGCGGTCACGAGGAGAATGTACAAACTCCATAAACACAGCACCCATAGTCAGGATTGAACCCAAGTCTCTGGCACTGGAAGGTAGCAACTCGACCACTGTGCCACTGTGTAAGCTTTTCTCAGACCACATTTGCCATCAGTGCTTATCGTTTGGTGAACATCGAAAGGATCATTTTCTTTGGAATGCTCCAGTTGATCCAGTTTACAATGTGATGAGTTAGTTTGAAGTAATTTCTGCTCTGGACTGCACCGAAACAGTATTGTAGATATACATGTGTGAATTAACCTGAATATAGGCAAGAGCAAAAAGTCCCTCAAGAGATAGTTTCAAACCTTTTCAGCTCAACAGCATAAAGAGTACAAATCGAATACACACAACCTTTCTCTGGAACGTCGGAAATTGAGGGGAGACTTGATAGAAGTATATAAAATTATGAGAGGAACAGGTAGGGTCGATGATCAGAGCCTTTTCCCAAAGTGGAAATGTACAACACATAGTTCTGGAGTGAGAAAGGGAATGTTTAATGGAGGTGCGCGGGGAATTTTGTTTTACACAGAGAGTGGCGGGGGCCTGGAATGTTTTGCCAGGGGTGCTGGACGCAGATACGATAATGGCGTTTAAGGTTTTAAATGGGCACATGGAAGTGTGAGGGATAGAGCGATATGGATCAAATACAGGCAAATGAGATCAGTTTAACATGGCGTCATGTTCAGCACAAACATTGTTGCTTGAAGGGCCTATTCTGTTCTGTCTTGCTCTATTTGATAAATGTGAGGGATATATTCGACAGCGAATAGATTATCCTGATCTTATCTTAAATGAACAGACAATACAGAAAATCTCGTCCCCATCTGTCATCTGTACATGCATAAGGTGGCAACTATATTCATAGCTGGGCAGATGTAAAACCACGCAAAAAGGGTTTCGCCTGATTGGAATCCTCACCAAATTTGAGCCTGCAGCTATTGTTTATGAGCTGTCCATAGTGCTGAATAAATCAAAGGCATTCTGTCTCTCCATGTAGCTGAGTGAAATAGAACTTGATTGTATAATCTGCAGTCGAGCAAAGAAGTGCCATCCGATTTTCTAAAGCACATAAATACAAGGGAATAATTATTAGTAGAGAAGATTTCTCTTTGAGAATTGTGATCCATAATTAATCTACTCCGCAGTTGATTAATTTGTTAGAGTAAATGGAGACACTGTTAATTTAACATTGTACATTTTAAGCCTAATTCAGGGAGGCACATCTAATCCAAATTTCTTTCCCCACATACAGATCATTAACTTTTGAATGTGGTGCAGAATCGAAGCTCTTTAGGTATTTAGGGTGAAAGTAAGAAAAGGAGCCATGTGTGTGGTGTTTCATTTTCCATAGTTACTTTCATTTTTCTTTTGGTACTTGAGTTGGCGGTTTGTGCAACTCTTGCAATAGTTGACTTAAAGATTCCACCTACTCTATCGAGTTTATTAGATTAGCGTGAGCGTATCAAATGGAGCTCATTAGTCAAACTGGTTAGTTACAGATAATCGTCTATGTGCGGCCATAGCCCTGCTCTAAGTAGTCGAGTTAATGCAGTAGAATCTGTATAATGTTGGAGGCTTAAATAGTGTAAATCTATTTTCAAATCCTGATATCATTTGATGGATTTTCTAGGAACTATTGTTTTTATTTGGCAATTCCGTTAATTTAACTCTGTAAAGTGCTGTACGATTTTATTCAGGAAACGATGAGCACAACATTTTGGATCGCATTCCTTTATTATTGAGCTATACGTATTGAAATATTTTGGATATTTAAAATAAACAATGGTTTCATCAGCATTTGACGGCACTGGGCCTGTACTGGATAGAGTTCAGAAGGATGAGGGGGAGACCACATTGAAACTTACCGATAATGCAAAGGCCTGGATAGAGTGGATGTGGAGAGGGTGTTTCCACTAGTGGGAGAGTCTAGGACCAGAGGCCATAGCAACAGAATAAATGATCATACCATTAGAAAGGAAATGAGGAAAATCTAAAGTTAGAGGGTGATGAATCATTGGAATTAATTGTCACATTAGGCTGTGAAGGCCAGGTCAATTGATGTATTTAAGGTCGAGATTGATAAATTCTTGATTAGTGAGGGTGTCAAGGGATTATGGGTAAAAAGGAGAATGGGAATAAGAGGGAAAGATAGATCAGCCATGATTGAATAGTGGAGTAGACTTGATGGGCCGAATAGCCTAATTCTGCTCCTAGAACTTATGAATTTATGTTTCCAAAAATACTTTTGCCTAGGCTGGTAAATTGCTGTGGGTTCTCCAAGAAAACCGTGAAACTGCAAACCATGGTGACGTTGAAATGAAGGTATGAAACAGATATTAATTGCTACTAACAGGGTTTCTGTATATCACTGTGGAATGTACTCAATTACGAAATGTGCAGACAAGACAGCAGTATCATTAAATAAGAATGGATGGCTTTCTGCATGGATTAAGGTTACAGATATGGTTTAGCCTGTGAAATGCTCACATCAGACAAAACCCATTTTTTTCCTTTCCATACTTTAGCAATTGTGACAGTTACTATGTTTAGCTACTGCAATACAGTAATCAGCTTGGCCAGTGTGCAGCACTTACCTTGAGGGGAGAACTATTTGTGACAAGAGTGACCCTTGGTGTTGTAATTGCTCATTTAGTTTGCGAATACATTAGTTGTATCATCAGTAACACAGCTAACAATAGCCTGTTTCCTTTATCATCATTACTTTTTTTGCATATCTATCATTCATTTGTTTTATATCCCTCTACATCATTGTCTATATCTCTCGTTTCCCTTTCCCCTGATGTCCGAAGAAGGGTCTTGATTCAAGACGTCACCCATTCCTTCTCTCCAGACATGCTGCCTGTCCCACTGAGCCTCTTCAGAATTTTGTGTCTATCTTCCATTTAAACCAGCATCTGCGGTTCCTTCCTACACATTTATTCTGTTATTAAGTAAACTGTTATCATTTGTGATTTGTGACCGTGTAAAAATAGTGACTTCCAGAATATCACCATTATAATGATGTTGTATTATTAAACGGAGTCAAGTAATTTTATGCACAGTATTGATTATTTTTAATTACCTAAAGCTTTTTTGATTGCTAATTGTTTGGTAATTTGTTGGAAAACAAACAGTATCTTGTGATCTAGAATTTAAGAGTGAAATCTGGGGAAAATATTCCTATCAAAATTAGAATGGTTGAATATCAACTTATTTTGTTTGTAAATCCAGCGATACCATGTCCAACACGATTTCATCAGCATTGGGTGTATTGAGAGAGTACTTGATAAAGCATATTGGATCATTTGCTTCATAAATACTAATTATTGAGTTCAAAAACAGGGAGGTTTAATTGAACCTTTCAGAGTTCAGGTCAGGCAACACTAACTTAGTTTAGTTTAATTTAGAAACACAGCATGAAAACAGGCCCTTCGGTCCACTGGCTCTGTGCCGACCAGGAAAATAAACTTACAGAGCAATTGTGGTTTAGTTGAGTTTACTTTAGCGGTTATGTGTAGGAGCAGGCCCTTCAGCCCACCGAGTCCACTCTAGGGAAAATTTATATTTATAGAAAGCCAATTAACCTACAAACCTTTGGAGTGTGGGAAGAAACTGAAGCTCTTGGAGAAAACCCACGCGGTCACGGGGAGAAGGTACAAACTCCGTACAACAGCACCCGTAGTCAGGGTCAAACCCGGGCCTCTGGTGCTGAAAGCGCTGTAAGGCAGCAACTCTACCACTGCGCCACTGTGGGGGGAATGTGGGTGATCAGCTTGCTCATAGAGCCAGCATATACTTGTCAGGCCCATGAATGGAATCTTGTGCCCTAATGATTCTAGCGCTTCCACCTTAACTATGGGTGCTTGTCTGTACGGAGTTTGTCCGTTCTCCCCGTGACCTGCATGTGGTTCTCTGGGGTCTGCGGTTTCCACCCACACTCCAAAGACAGAGGTTTGTAGGTTAATTAGCTTGGTATAATTGTAAGTTGTCCCTAGTGTGTGCAGGAGAGTGTAAGTGTGTGGCGATCGCTGGTCAGAGCAAACTCGATGGGCCAAAGGGCTTGTTTCCGCGCTGTGTCACTAAACTGTACTAAACTAAACTAACGACATGTTTAAACCAGATTCAATTTTCTTTTGCAATCCAAGATGCGGCTTTTTTCATATTTTTTATCCTTTAGGCCACCAAGCCAAGGCACATCTAAATTTGATGGGTGGGAATGTTCGGCATTGTTTATTCCAATCTTTAAATTGTTTAACTCACTGAGATTTGATTTCTTTCCCAAGATATGATGGGGGGACATTTTCCTGTTTTAATGTAACACTGACTTTAAAACATATCCCTGCAGAGAATTGATTGAAGTGGGTAATGCGATTGTAGCAGTGTTTTTGTTTTCATTGTTTACGAGGAAAAAAATTTGAAATCGATAAAATAGGAAACTCTTTGCACAGGGAATAGGAGGTGAAATGTCAAATATTGGAGGAAATAGCTTTAATGTGAGATGCTGACATTTTAAAGGAAATTTACGGGATACTGTTTTTTTTCACAGAGTGCCTGAAACCTCTGCCAATGAAGATGGTGGAAGGAGATACGATAGCAAAACTTCAGAGCCATTTAGAAAGACAAATGAACAGGGCAGGGAACAGAGGGATGTGGACCATGTGCAGGCAGATGTGCAATTTAAATTGACATAATGGTGGGGGCAGAGATCATGCACTGAAGGGCCTGTTCCTGTGCTGTACTCTTCCATGTTTCGTTTCGTTTAGTTTAGAGATCCAGCACAGAAACAGGCCTTTCGGCCCACTGAGTCAGAGCTGACCAGCGATCCCCGCACACTAACACTATCCCACACACACTAGGAACAATTTACGATTTTACCAAGTCAATTAACCCACAAACCTGTATGTCTTTGGTGTGAGGGAGGAAACTGAAGCTCCCAGAGAAAACCCACGCATGTCAAGGGGCGAATGTTCAAATTCGTACAGACAGCACTCATAGTCGGGATCGAAGTCGGGTCTCTGGCACTGTAAGGCAGCAACTCTATTGCTGCGCCACCGTGCCACCCTATGTTCCATGGTCGTACTCCTGCTTCATGTTTTAGAATGGTAAAATACTGTACATTTACCAGCATTTTATTATTCGAGTAGTTTATAGAAACATAGAAATAGAAACATAGAAAAATATGTGCAGGAGTAGGCCATTCGGCCCTTCGAGCCTGCACCGCCATTCAATGTGATCATGGCTGATCATCCAACTCAGTATCCCGTACCTGCCTTCTCTCCATACCCCCTGATCCCTTTAGCCACAAGTGCCACATCTAACGCCCTCTTAAATATAGCCAATGAACTGGCCTCAACTACCTTCTGTGGCAGAGAATTCCAGAGACTCACCACTCTCTGTGTAAAGAATGTTTTCCTCATCTCGGTCCTAAAGGAATTCCCCCTTATCCTTAGACTGTGACCCCTTGTTCTGGACTCCCCCAACATCGGGAACAATCTTCCAGCATCTAGCTTGTCCAACCCCTTAAGAATTTTGTAAGTTTCTATAAGATCCCCCCTCAATCTTCTAAATTCCAGCGAGTACAAGCCTAGTCTATCCAATCTTTCCTCATATGAAAGTCCTGACATCCCAGGAATCAGTCTGGTGAATCTTCTCTGTACCCCCTATATGGCAAGGATGTCTTTCCTCAGATTTGGAGACCAAAACTGTACGCAATACTCCAGGTGTGGCCTCACCAAAACCCTGTACAACTGCAGTAGAACCTCCCTGCTCCTATACTCAAATCCTTTCGCTATGAATGCTAACATACCATTTGCTTTCTTCACTGCCTGCTGCACCTGCATGCCTACTTTCAATGACTGTTGTACCATGACACCCAGGTCTCGTTGCATCTCCCCCTTTCCTAATCGGCCACCATTCAGATAATAGTCTACCCTCATGTTTTTGCCACCAAAGTGGATAACCTCACATTTATCCACATTATTCTGCATCTGCCATGCATCTGCCCATTCACTCAGCCTATCCAAATCACCCTGCAGCCTCCAAGCATCCTCCTCACACCTAACTATACCCCCCAGCTTGGTGTCATCTGCAAATTTGGAGATGTTGCATTGAATTCCCTCGTCCAAATCATTAATATATATTTAAATAGCTGGGGCCCCAGCACTGAGCCTTGCTGCACCCCACTAGTCATTGCCTGCCATTCTGAAAAGGACCCGTTTACTCCTACCCTTTGCCTCCTGTCTGCTAGCCAGTTCTCTATCCACATCAATACTGAACCCCCAATACCGTGTGCTTTAAGTTTGTATGCTAATCTCTTATGCGGGACCTTGTCGAAAGCCTTCTGAAAGTCTAGATATAACACATCCACTGGTTCTCCCTTATCCACTCTACTAGTTACATCCTCGAAAAATTCTATCAGATTTGTCAGACATGATTTACCTTTCGTAAATCCATGCTGACTTTATCCAATGATTTCACCACTTTCCAAATGCGCTGCTATCCCATCTTTAATAACTGACTCTAGCAGTTTCCCCACTGCCGATGTTAGACTAACTTGTCTGTAATTCCCCGCTTTCTCTCTCCCTCCTTTTTTAAAAAGTGGGGTTACATTAGCTACCCTCCAATCCTCAGGAACTACTCCAGAATCTACGGAATTTTGAAAAATTATCACTAATGCATCCACTATTTCTATGGCTACCTCCTTGAGTACTCTGGGATGCAGACTATCTGGCCCTGGGGATTTATCGGCCTTCAATCCGTTCAATTTACCCAACACCACCTCCCGGCTAACCTGGATTTCACTCAGTTCCTCCATCTTATTTGACCCCCGTTCCACTGCTATTTCCGGCAGATTATTTATGTCTTCCTTAGTGAAGACAGAACCAAAGTAGTTATTCAATTGGTCTGCCATGTCCTTGTTCCCCATGATCAATTCATCTGTTTCTGACTGCAAGAGACCAACATTTGTTTTAACTAGTCTCTTTCTCTTCACATATCTATAAAAACTTTTGTAGTCAGTTTTTATGTTCCCTGCCAGTTTCCTTTCATAATCTATTTTCCCTTTCCTAATTAAGCCCTTTGTCCTCCTCTGCTGGATTCTGAATTTCTCCCAATCCTCCGGTAGGCTGCTTTTTCTGGCAAATTTGTATGCCTCATCTTTTGTTTTTATACTATCCCTGATTTCCCTTGTTATCCATGGATGCACCACCTTCCCCGATTGATTTTTTTGCCAAACTGGTATGAACAACTTTTGTACTTCATCCATGCAGTCTTTAAATACCTTCCATTGCACATCCACTGTCAACCCTTTAAGAATCACCTGCCAGTCTATCTTGGCCAATTCCAGTTATCATTTATCTTGGAGAATTGTAATTTAATTTGTTTAACGATGAATAGATTGAATACACATATCATGATTATCTTTGTTTAATGTACAAATCAATACTCATTAAATAGTAAAGACTATATTGTAGCAAGGTCACCAGCTAGTTGGATATTTGATTACATATTGACAAATAACTGAGGGGAGTGGTGTGAAAGTTATTGTGATAACTTTCATTTACCGCTGTTGCCATTTACCACTGTTATCCTTGACTGTGGAAGACTTCATCATTGTGAATCTAATCAGATGGCGGTTTATAAAGCTCCTCCTGAAGCTGTGTCTGGTTTTGGTATGAGTTTATTCTTCTCATGTGCATCAAGATAAAGTGAAAAACATTGCTTGGCGTGCAATCCACACATAGCATGCTGCACACAAGTAGAACAGGTCATGCAAAAAGAGAAAGGAAACAGAGTGCAGAACATGGTGTCACAGCTACTGGGAAAGTTCAGATTTTAAAAAGCGCAAAGGCCACAAATAAGTAGATTGGAAGATCGTGAATTCATCGTTAGCATATGAGAGACGCATTCAAGAGTCTGATAATAGTGGGGAAGAAGCTGTGCTTATATCTGATGGGACATGCTTTTAAGCTATCGTATCTTCTGCTTGAAGGGAGAGGGGAGATGAGAGAATACCAGGGTGTGAGTGATCCTTGATTTTGTAGGCTGCTTTCCCCCTGAGGCAGCGTGAAGTGTAGATGGAGTCCATTCAATGGGCTTGACATAAAGCCAGTGTAAAAATGATTACAATTGTGTAGCAATTAGTTTGAACATGGGTGGACAGATGGAGTCAAGCAGTTATTGATCTGTGCAGGAAGGAATTGCAGATGCTAGTTTAAATCGAAGATAGACACAAAAAGCTGGAGTAACTCAGCGGGACAGGCAGCTTTTCTGGAGAAAAGGAATAGGTGAAGTTTCGGGGCGAAACCCTTCTTCGGACTGAAAGTCAGGGGAAAGGGAAACAAGAGATATAGAAGGTGATGTAGATATAGAACAAATTAAAGCAAAAAAGTAATGAAGGAGACAGGTGATTATTAGTTATGTGCTGGGCGAAAATGAGTACAGACAATGGGATTCAACAAGAGCTGGTACGACTTGGGTGGGGGAGGGATGGGGAGAGAGGGGATGCAAGAGTTACTCTAAAAGTTAGAGAAATCGATATTCATGCCAAGCGAAATATGTTTCATATTCATGCCAAGCGTTTTGCTTCACTCTGACAATGGAGGAGGCCCGGGACAGAAAGGTCAATGTGGGAATGGGAAAGGGAAAACTCCGCACAGACAGCACCCAAGGTCAGGATCGAACCTGGCGCTGGGAGGCAACGGCTCTACCAGCTGCGCCACAGCGCCGCCACAATTGCCCAGTTGTCAGTTCTGGGCGGAGAATGTGCTGCTGTCTCAATGCAGCAAGCCAACTTTATCATCAGCACTTATAGTTTCAAATAAATCAAAAGGTGCTCATTTGCTTCTTCTCTTCCAGAGTTTGGTGAGATATCAAGGGGATGGCTTTGTTATAAATTCTGTTCGAAATCTTTGTTTCCCACCGGTGAGAGGCTTTGTGAATAATTTGCTTGTCAATAATTTGTAAACATTATTCTTTTTATTGTGGCACAGTTTGTTTTGAGGGGAAGATCACAGGATAACACTTGGGATAAATAGTTAACTGTTAAAGTGCCAAAAACCACTTTGGTTTTTCCTCAGTAAATCCTCGGTAAAGTGTGAAAGTTAGCAACAAGCAAAGCAAAATTCTACATCCTATGACTTTACTTTTTAATGACTATCATTTTTAATAAAAAACATCAGCAGAATTATTTTTCTTTCAACAGATTTTGACCAAAACTATTTATTCACCTTAGCTTTTTGTTGTTGATATTATAACTAGAGTTCTGGCTTGATAGTAAGGCATTATATCTGGTGTACATGGTTTTAAGCTATCATATCTTGGTGAGGAATAACAGACCATGGGGGTGGTGGGGGGGGGATGTCGATTGCCATAAGGTCATAAGTGACAGGAGTAGAATTAGGCCATTCGGCCCATCAAGTCTACTCCGCCATTTAATCATGGCTGATCTATCTCTCCCTCCTAACCCCATTCCGTTTAATGGCCTTGAGTGTCAAAGCTTATTTTCGTGAAGTTATAATACTTTCAACCCACTATTAGGTTAGACTTTATTCTTGCTGTTTGGCAATCAGAGTTCTCATCAGTTTTATTGACTAAAATTATGGATTCGAGTAACAGTGGAAACTGTCATCTTTGAGCGGGAGTTAGAATGGAATATGCAGTGTTTGGATGTAGACTTGAAGCAGAAGCTCAATAAATGCAGCATTTTTAAATGGGAGGTTTTGTGCATTATTGACTAAAACTGATATATAAAAAATTCTTCCAACAAAGTGCAATGACTGGAGGTTAGTTACCTCACACAAATTATGTGTATAATAATCGTAGGCAGCACAGTGGCACAGCTAGTCGAGCTCAATGCACCAGAGACCCAGGTTCGATCCTGACCTCAGGTGATGTGAGTGTGGAGATTGCACGCTCTCCCTGTGAATCTATATGGTTAGATTCCCTGTGGGTGCTCCAGTTTCCTCCCACATCCCATAGATGTGTGGGTTTGTTTGGTAATTAGCTACTGTAAATTGCCTCACGACAATAGACATTAGGTGCAGGAGTAAGCCATTCCTCCCTTCGAGCCAGCAGTGTGCAGAGAGTGGAGAAAGTGGGATAACATGGAAGTAGTGTGAATCTGTGACCGATAAACAGCATGTAGTTTGTGGACTGAAGGGCCTGTTTGCATTCCAATTCTCTCCCCTCTTCCTCTCCCTTCCTCCTTCCCCCTCCTCCCCCCCATATCCTCCCACTTCCTCACACCTCCTCCTCCCCTGCCCTCCTCCCCTGCCCCCCTCCTCCGCTCCCTCCCCTCCCTCTCCACCCACTTCCCCCTCCTTTTCCCCTCTCCTCCCTCTCCTCCTCCCCTCCATCTTCCCCGTCCCATCTCCCTCTCCCTCGTCAGTAGCAGGAACGCAGCATCAGAGTATGTTTGACAAATGACTCTGACATTTTAATCAAAAGCAGAATTTATTTTGACTGGATCTGATTTCCATCTGTGTTGTTTTCCCTCATTTATTCAATCTTATTCCCTTCACGCGATGTTCTTGTGTCTTGTGAAGGCATGGATGTTCACTTCCTTTGTCAAGCTGTTGTAGGGTCAATGTTCTTAAAGCAGGTAGAGAAGGTGCAAGTTATATCAGCAAATAGATTATTTTATTTTATTAAAGCAGGAGTCAAATATGTATTTAGGTTTTATGTTGAATAAATATTGCATGGTAATTGACCTCCAGCTCCTTAGGGATATTAAATATATTTAAATGTATATTATCCCCAGTAAATGTATTTTAAAAGATTTGTAAATACAAGTTGCTGTTTAAATGTGTGGAAATGGAACATATTTCACAATCATCACTTCCACAGTTTGAAGCCAGTTGATGTGACCTGTGTGCATGGAAGTGACGTAGTTAAGTTTATAACAAGCAAAATTTCAATTACGTAGATGTTTGAACAGAGCACCAAGCTGTGATTTACAACTTTACAGCAGGATTCCATCCTCAGCCGATCTGTTAAAGTGTGGCACTAAGCCGAAGTGAGCAGAATCAGCTCATGCTTAGAAATGATTTCATGATCGACGACCAGTCATGTGCATCGTCTTTTCCTCTGTTAGTTTTTTCCTTGTTGTACTTTATAAAGAATACACAAAGCAAAGTGAACAGTGTAGGAGAATGTATTGTGCCCAGGACTGTCACTGCTGATGCTCTGGTTCGAGCCTGACGTGCAACAAAAGACTTCATGGCCTGGAGACAATACTGCTTCTGTGGAGGCTGGTGAACTTGACCATGTCACGTCTTTCCTTGTTACGTTCAGTTCCTCTCTTGGGACAATGCAGATTCATTCTGTTTTTCCTCAATTGTAGCTGAGATATCAAAGAAGATGAACGAATGATTTATAAGCCTTCGCCTGAGGATATTGCAGGTCTGAAGTGTATACTAAGATGGTGAGGTCCCAACTTCATGAATGCAATTATGTAAGTCAGGCCTTCAATGCTGCTATTAATGATTTGAACAATCTTTTTTTAGTGTACAATCTGTAATGTTTTATTTTTGTTATGGCCTTAAACTATATTTGGATACTATGTGATATAACTTAATTCAAGTCAATTGAACTGGAACAAATAATTTAGAAAATTATGTTTTTGGCATTTCAAATGACAAAAATACAATATAAATATGAACAGTGGATAATTGTGATTTCTAGGTTGTGTATCATTTTTATTGCTTATGGGAGGAAGTTGTTTAAATTTTAAATGTTTTGGATAATAAAATAGTAAGATTAAACGAGAACTTACCAGTTTGAAGTTTGATCTTTATTTTATGAGGAGTCGAGTTGAGGGACTACGTGAAGAACCCCGTACAGCCGTTCGTGCGTCAATCTTCAAAGCAACGGTGTGAAATCACAGCAAATAATAACTGAAGTATAATGTAAGATAAAGACTAGAACTACCAGATGAAATCTATGAGGGCTGGGAGCGGAGGGCACGTAGTCCCTCAACTCGACTCCTCATAAAATAAAGATCAAACTTCAAACTGGTAAGTTCTCGTTTAATCTTACTATTTTACTTCGGAGTCACGTGAGTGACTACGTGAAGACTTCAAAGCTCTGTGATTTCATGCCGTGTGAAACGAGTATACACAACCACAGCTGCTTCATTGACAAATGAAGGGAAAACATTCATAATGCATACAGTCATAACATAGATGTAAAACATGCTGATGCTGTTTAAATGAAACAATAATATTTCCATCTCTCACCCAGATGGAACATATAACCAGAACATAAATAGAGTTAACAATACTCCTGGTGCACCAATGGGTCATTACAGATGTTTGGAGATTCATTCGATGGACCATACTCCAGCCGCAACAATGCGACCCAGCGGAACATAAATACCCTTGCTGCTGATGTTGTAGCAGCCCTGGTGGAATGAGATCTGGAAACAGAATCCATTAGTACATAACATAACTCCGTTTTCCTCATCTGGAATGCCATGAACAATACGTTCTCCCAAATTATTTGTGACTAACAACATTGCTAGTCCAGAACTCCAAGGCTCTTGATGACCTTGACATATTGTTGTATACATGTGTGCTTACCTTATCAAAGGTCCCCTGGTATGCCTGTGACTATTTTGAGACCTGACCCCCTTCTGGTCTGCTCAAGTATTTATAACATATTATATATTATAATTTACAGACGTTATCATCCTGTACCATCACAATTATTTAGCGACTGAACCTGCTGCACTAAACTAGTGCCAGAAGGATAACTACCTAATAAACTCCAACCAAATTTAAGGATATAGTTGCTGCCTCCTGGTGAAAGTGTTCACAAATATCAACATCGCATATGGCATTATACTGGTCCTGGGACCCATGTTGAAGATATCCTACCCCTTGATAACCGGTGTGGACCCGACAGCGAGTCTTGTTTGCTACAGCCAATTCAATGAGGAAGCTCATCGAGCCAATTAATGGCCGTATAACTCCATAAGTAATAGACAATCATTTTGCATGAACTTGAAACATTAGCAATCAATACCATTTTCCATGGAACATAAGCATAACAAACTCTTTCATCTCCTGGAAAAGAAATTCAGCCGTTTGGTGCTATGCAAACACTTTGAACACATAGAAGGATAGATGTAACAACCCAAACCTTAGGCAGTTTGTTAGACCTGCAGAACATAACTTTGAGTTTATCATGCAACATCTGATTTCTGAAGCTTCAGGCTGAACAAGCAAATTCAAGTTTAAAATAACCAATAAGGTTATATAATTATTCGCAACAAATCGGGAATCAATTTGCATAATCACACAATAGGAACTTAAAGCTCTTAATGACTTTATTTGAAACCTCGATTGATGAGACAAAATGGAGGTAGCCATAAAAGACGCACCTGCTCCTTTTGGCGAGAATGTATCTTTCACCACTGCTATGCCAAATATTTTGCAACCAGTGAAATAAACATGAAACCAACATACATATGTATACACATATACATATATTCATATTAGGTGTTCCATTGAACCAGAATTTCATAATACAGTGCAATTCAACACCAACTCTGTGTTGCCATTACCCACACTTGATGATTCTCCTGTGGCAACAAAACTATGTAACCATTCCAGTGATTCTTTAACCGATTACACCCTCGTGACTAACATATGCCATCATCACAATGCATCAACCTGAACATGAGCATGACAATATGCTTATTTGTCCAATCACTCTATAGCCCATACAATGCCCGTAGAGTCTATAAATAGTTGATGCTAATAACAGAACTTTTTGGGCAAGTCATGCAAATCTGTTCCATCTCCAAACTCGAGATGATCTTTCAGCTACTTGGTAACTACCTTAAATAGCAACTGTGGCCCGATTTCCGAGCCAGTCTAGCAAGACAATCTTGGTCCTTGTACTGAACCTGTCCACTCTAATCTGCTTGAAAACCAATATTGTACATTTTACATTTACCGTTCAAAGTAGCTGATAATGTCTCAATCATTTGTACTGTATAACTAAGTATACACCTACCAAACTGCAAGTGGTCCCTTAATTGTAGAGTAGCACAAGTCCAGTGCATGGAACCTCTGGCCAGCTTTCATACTGCCAGCAACTTCAGTGAACCGCTACTGCCAAAAAAGACATGGGATGCATTGTTGCCAAAACTATGAAACCTTGCTTGTTCCAATAGCTTGTGCTTCGCCCTCCAGGTTACACCTATGGAAAAGTCTTACCTGAATAGAAGATTCGGCAGCCAACTGTAATGTCCCCCTGAAAGCGGTGTTCACTGCATATTGTGTTTGGGATGGTAACTTTCTTGCCAGGCCTAGACCTCTGGCACATGCCCCGATCTCTTGGGCATGCTCTATGGCTATACCCTCAGACTCGGCGTTAAACTATACCAATCCCACATGCTCACCTCTTACATGAGGGAGCCATAAAGAAGGCCTGCTACAAAGCCCTGCTGACACCATTTCCCATTTAGGCCATTAGCACCAATTTGCAATAGAATAAAAGGTTTACCTAACAACTACTAGAGCAGAAATGAACACTGTTTGTCCATCATCGTGACATTATTAATTTCAGCTGGTGTTAACAATGACCTAGCTGGCACTTACTAATTAACCATTTAACAAAATAACTGTTGCAGGTACTTACACACCTGAATTGCATCTATGCACTTAACAATGAATCCAACGACTAGAACTGTTTTATACCAACAACTGTTACCAAAGTCTTATTGACTGCAATCTGTTGCCCAGGCCGGCATCATGGCCAATTGAATACCTAAAAGTAAATCCCAACATCCTACAAATCTATTTGATAGGACTTAATCTAACTGGATAGAGGAGCCCAATTTCTCAAATATAGTTTGAGACTAGACAGCGGATTTTAGCACAAGCGCTTTTAAAACTGTGTATAGTTTACTTTGAATACTTTTGTCATCATTCTGTTATATTGCCTTATCCTAACAATGCCTCCTCATCCCCCATGATCACTGTGAATGGGAATACCCTACTAAACTGCTATTCCCATAAAGCAGCCCTAACAAGGTGCCCCTGGTGCCCATGAAGCAGCCCTGAACAAAGTAGCTGCTGGCCCGGACTTTCCCATAGCCCAGTATTTGCCATAGATTTGGCATTCTCATCAAGCAGCCCTGAGCAAAGGTGCTGCTGGCATAACCTCTCCAATAGGCTAGCCTACCATAACTTGGCATTCCCTTAGAGCAGTCCTGAGCAAAGGTACTGCTGGCACCGCCTCTGCAATAGGCTAGCCTGCCATAGTTTGGTATCCCCATAAGCAGCCCTGAGCAAAGGTGCTGCTGGCACAGCCTCTCCAATAGGCTAGCCTGCCATAGCTTGGCATCCCCCTGAGCAGTCCTGAGCAAAGGTACTGCTGGCACAGCCTCTCCATCAGGCTAGCCTACCATAGCTTGGCATCCCCATTAGCAGTCCTAAACAAAGATACTGCTGACACAGCCTTTCCCATCGGCTGGCACTGCCATAACTTGACACTCCCATGAAGCAGCCCTACCCAAAAGTGCTGCTCTCTAAATTAATTCCCAGAGGTGAAATCTCCCAACTTTCCCAATTGTACTGACTATTTTGTCAGTTGTCCCCATATCCTGGGGATTAATGTAGTTTGGGAACCCCATAGGTGAATTTCCCCTCACCAGGAATCCATATAAATATAATATATATATATATAAATATATACCCACGGTACCCTCCTGGCACGCAGGCTAATGATTTATGTGAATTAACCCCATTACCTGGGGACTACTGTGGTCTGGGAACCACACATATACCTGGGTTTCCCCTGCACCGGGAACCCAGCCTAACCGTTTAGGTTTGTCTTAACCCCATGCGCTGGGGACTACTGTGGTCTGGGAACCACACATATACCTGGGTTTCCCCTGCACCGGGAACCCAGTTTAACCATTTAAATTAATTTTAACCCCATGTCCTGGGGACTACTGCGGTCTAGAACCGCATATGCTTGAGTTTCCCCTCCACCGGGAACCCAGGCTGACCGTTCAGGTCCGTTAATTCCCCATCCCCTGGGGACTACTGCGGTCTAAAACCGCACTATTCTTGGGTTTCCCCTACCCCGGGAACCCAACATGTGGAGTCACTGACCGCGTTATCAGTGACTCTGATCGCGAATCCGACTTTCCCAGCTCTCCGCTTCCGCGGTCGAACCAGGGTTTCCCCCCCAAAGCCCTAGGCTGGTTCCCTCGTCGGTCATCGCGAACATCCACTGCAAAAAACCCCGGAGGTTCCTGCAGGAGACCGAGAACAGGTAAGAAAAAATAACACTTACCTGCAACTTTTTTAGACTTACCATGGAGGAGCTGAGCTGCTCCACAGTCGCCTGCACGAAAAACGTCTGACGCAATGACGCACGAACGGCTGTACGGGGTTCTTCACGTAGTCACTCACGTGACTCCGAAGTAAAATTCTAGTTTTTGTTTATTGTCACGTGTACTGAGGTGAAAAGCTTTTATATTGTGTGATATCCAATCAGCAAAAAGACTAGACATGATTACTATCAAGACGTCCACATTCTACAGATATAGGTTAAAGGTATTGACGATTACTGCAAGATAAAGTCTTGTAAACACATGTAAAGTCTGATTAAAGATAGTCTGAGGGTCTCCAATGAGGTAGATGGTAGCTCAGTACCGCTCTCTAGTTGGTGATAGGATGGTTCAGTTGCCTGATAACAGCTGGGAAGAAACTGTCCCTGAATCTGAAGGTGTGCATTTTCACACATTTCTATACCTCTTGCCTGATGGGAGAGGGAAGAAAAGGGAGTGACTGGGGTGAGACTCGTCCTTGATTATGCCTGTGTCCTTGCTGAAGTAGTGTGAAATGTAGATGGAGTCATTGGAAGGAAGATTGGTTTGTGTGATGGTCTGGGCATCATAGACTTCCATCAAATGGGAGTCTTACAATGAACCTGACTTCAAATCATTCTGGTCTTCGCCGATGGAACTGTATAGTTTTGAACGTTTTCCAGCGACACATTACTGGTGAGTAAATTATAGTGTGTTGGGTTTATGCAGAATAAAATAAATAATGTTGCAGGAATGACCCAGAGACTGCATGAATTAAAGCTTAATCTTCAGGAAATCTCAGTAAATAATGTAAATCAAAGGAACATGATATGATAGATTTTTGTTTTCATTTTATTTAAATACTTGTGAACAAAAAAAGTATTGAAGAAGAGCGAGAAGTTTCCTTGAATTAGCATGTTGGAGTTAGTTTGAGTGCAAGCAAACCATCACGTACGTACTTACCTAGAGCAATCACATTCACAGACCACAGACTGTTCGAATTGGTGGAAAGGTGTCAGCCTCGATAACAATCAGCACCTCAAGGCTGCATGCTTAGCCCCCTGCTGTACTCACTCTATACTCATGACTGCATAGCGGGTCATAGTGCGAACACCATCATCAAGTTTGCTGATGACACCACTGTTGTGGGACGTATCACTGATGGGGACTAGTCCGAGTATAGAAGAGAGATCAACCAGTTTTGGTCCCCTAATATGAGGAAGGACATTCTTGCAATTGAGGGAGTTCAGCATACGTTTACAAGGTTAATTCCCAGGATGGCGGGACTTGTCATATGCTGAGAGACTGGAGCAGCTGGGCTTGTACACTCTGGAGTTTAGAAGGATGAGAGGGAATCTCATTGAAACATATAAGATTGTTAAGGGTTTGGACATGCTAGAGGCAGGAAACATGTTCCCGATGTTGGGGGAGCCCAGAACCAGTTTAGGAATAAGGAGTAAGCCATTTAGAACGGAGATGAGGAAACACATTTTCTCATAGAGAGTGGTGAGACTGTGGAATTCACTGCCTCAGAAGGTGGTGGAGGCAGGTTCTCTGGATGTTTTCAAGAGAGAGCTAGATTGGGCTCTTAAAAATAGCGGAGTCAGGGGATATGTGGAGAAGGCAGGAATGGGGTACTGATTGGGGATAATCAGCCATGATCACATTGAATTGGGGTGCTGGCTCTAAGGGCTGAATGGCCTATTCCTGCACCTATTGTCGATTGTCTATTAACCGACTGACCAAATGGTGCCAACACAATAACCTGGCCCAGCAAAACCAAGGAACTGATTGTGGACTTTGGAAGGGGTAGGATGGGGACCCACAGTCCCGTTTATATCAACGGGTCGATGGTGGAGAGGGTCAAGAGCTTCAAATTCCTAGGCGTGCACATCTCTGAAGATCGCTCCTGGTCCAAGAATACTGATGCAATTATTAAGAATGCACATCAACGCCTCTACTTCCTGAGAAGATTACGGAGAGTCGGTATGTCAAGGAGGACTCTCTCTAACTTCTACAGGGGCACAGTAGAGAGCATGCTGACCGGTTGCATCGTGGTTTGGTTCGGCAACTTGAGCGCCCAGGAGCAGAAAAGACTACAAAAGGTAGTAAACACTGCCCAGTCCTTCATCGGCTCTGACCTCCCCACCATCGAGGGGATCTATCGCAGTCTCTGCCTCAAAAAGACTGGCAGCATCATCAAGGACCCGCACCATCCTGGCCACACACTCATCTCCCCGCTTCCTTCAGGTAGAAGGTACAGGAGCCTGAAGACTGCAACGTCCAGGTTCAGGAATAGCTACTTCCTGGCAGCCATCAAGCTATTAAACTCAACTCATACAAAACTCTAAACATTCATAGCCCATTATCTGTTTATTTGCACTTTATCCGTTTATTTATTCATGTGTCTATATATTTATATAATGGTATATGGACATACTGATCTGTTCTGTATTATTCATGCCTACTATATTCTGTTGTGCTGAAGCAAAGCAAGAATTTCATTGTCCTATCTGGGACACATGACTATAAAATCTCTCTTGAATCTCTCTCTCTTGAATCTTGAAATCCCATTTAATTCTCCCACATTTCCATCTACCCTCTCTGGATTCTTCCACTTGCTAAACACAGGGAGAATGTCCAGTGGTCAGTTATCAACTTTTATGATAAAAGCTCGAGTTGGCTACCTTGACTACATCAAGAGAATATTAATGTTCAAAATGAACTTGATTTTTCTTGCTGGTGATTTATCTCTCCTCAAATGTTGACTTGAAGAAGGATTGAAAATTACCAGCACTGCAAACTACAGATACTGGAATCTTGGGCAAAAGGCGAGAGTAACCCAGTGGGTCAGACAGCATCTCTGGAGAACATGGGTCAGTGACGTTTCAGGTTGGAACTCTTTGTTCCTATTAGAGATTCCGTCTGAACTATATAGAGATTCCTGTGATCTATACTTTATTCTTTAGGCTGTAAGTATCTCACAGTCCAGCATCCAATTTTTAAAAAAGTTGAATAAATGTGTCTGCAAATCTATGTGTCATTTTTCACATATGCAAGATAACCCCTTGAATATGTTGTATGCAATATTATTTTTTAATATCTGAATTATAATGTGCAAGATCAGAAGGTGCATACAAATAGTTTTATCTCCTGCTCAAATGTTTTAGTATTGTTTTCCATTAACTTATCTTACATAGTGAAGTTGCAATGAATCCTGGGTTGGATTGTGCTTGTGCTCTGTCTCTTGCATTGGCCTTCTGCAGGACCATTGCCACAGTAATCCGTGGCTATCTGACACACTCATCCGTGGCTATCTGATTCCTAATGTCCTGGAGGCACCTCATGGTCCTTCTGCTTTGCGATGGCCTTATTGATTCTAAAACGATCAAGAGTCAATTAGGATCAGTTGAAAAGCATTTACATGATGGAAAAACATTACAAATGATTAGGCTTAAAAAAACAACACCAAGTGCTGGAGTAACTCAGTGGATCAGGCAGCATCTCTGGAGAAAGACACAATATGCTGGAGTGACTGCGAGACAGGCAGCATCTCTGGTGAAAAGGAATGGGTGACGCTGCGGGTTGAGATCCTTCTTCAGTCTGAAAGTCAGTGGAGAGGGAAACTAGCTATATGGAAGGGTACAACATGCATGGACAGTGACGTTTCAGTTCAGGACTCTTCTTCAGACTGAGAAGCCAAAGAGATTTGGCTTTTGTTTTAATTGACAAACTTAAAAAAAATCCTTCTTGTCTATTTGAAATTGTATCTTGGCTTCAGTGAGATAATCATTTGTGATGTGAAAAAGAATAAATTTGTTGTGAGCTGTATGAAATCATGCATTTGTTGACGGAAAGGAAAAAACTATATAAGCAAGGCTAATCATAGATACAAGAACAGTAACATGTAGGTTTTAGGAGTCGTATGGTTTTTTTTATTGTCTGTTCTTTAATCAAAAGTATTACAACAAATCAATATGGCAGCTGCTTGAAATCTGAAAGCAACCTTCTGAAATACTTAGCAGCATCACAGGAGAAAGAAAACAAAGTTAACTATTCATGTCAGAATTAAAAGGATTGAGCTAAAGTAATTTTTAAGTTGCTGAGAAAAAGAGGTATATAAAAATTCACGATTTAGGAAGAACAAACTTCATGTCCGTGAAACTTTACTACGTTAAAAATATTAAATTCAAATACCCATGGCTTTAAAAAAAAGTCACGTTTTATAGATTTCAATTTGTATAAGAACCTATTTTAATCTGACTCAAGGACATCTTTGAAAGAGTTGTTAAGAATACAGCACAAGGCTGTTCTATGCCTGCACACTATCATGAAGGTTACTTTTCTGGGTCAATCTTATGAGGCCCAGTAATTTGAATCATTTGGAGATTATTAGAATTCTGAGGAAAAATTTGAGTGAGAATAATTTCCAATGATAGTCACGCGGATGATGTTTTCAAACTCGTAGCATATCTGTGGAGAAGTGTAATGACAGTCAACTGGGCTCAGAAGCATCAATACGTAAGATTAGGATTTATTGAAAGATAATTGCTTTCCTCTGTTACTTTCAGTACTGATCACATACCTATCTATCACTAATGGGTATCTTATGTCTGGTCCCAGGAGGCTTTCTTCTGGGTACAACAGTGTTTCAAATTGGCCAGCACAGCAATTATGGTGTTTTCTTTCTCTTGGAGTCTTGATAATGAGCCTTTGATAGATGCTAACATGGTTTTTTAATATGTGTATTTATTACCAGAAGAGAAAAAAATATATATTCTTTTGACTTGGGATACAATTAAGTGACAACTGTCTTGTAAATAAAGGATCATTTTACTGGATGTATTTATGTCATATCCTTTAACTGATTCATCTGAAGTGCTGATGGGACTGAAGTTCAAAATTGTTTATTAGGATTTTAACTAAACTTGGGAGGTCTTTATTCATTTCCTCACTGTGCACATTTGTTACATAGCACGCAGACATCTGAAGTGTGTCAATGTCAAGTAATCTACTTCTGAAGGAGGGTCTTGACCCGAAACGTCACCCATTCCTTCTCTCCAGAGATGCTGCCTGTCCCGCTGAGTTACTCCAGCATTTTGTGTCTATCTGCATGTTTAATCGGTTTTGGTGTTGAATAATTAAGTCTTTTTTGCTGCAATTTGTTGTTTGCTCTTCTCCACATCATCACCGTCTTCCTCTTCGGCAGTCCTTTGGGATAAAGAATGACCTGCTTCTATTCTCTGTTTCTGAGGTGGACATTGAAGTCATTTGTTCGAACAGCAGAAGTAAATGAAATTATGAAAGGTATAGGTGGAGTAGAACCTTATTCCCAGGGTGAAACTATCAAGGACTAGAGCTTTAAGGTGAAAGAAGCAAAGTTTAAAGGAGATATGCGGGGCAAGTTATTTAAACAGTGGCGGGTTCCAGGGGTGGAGGCAGATATGACCGTGGCTTTTAAGATGCTTTTCGATAGAAGCATGGAGATACAGAGAGAGGAAGGAAATGGATGACGAGCAGGCAGATTAGTTTAACTGGTATCATGTCCAGCGTGGAAATTGTGGCCGAAGAGCCTGTTCCCGACAGGCCGCGGCTGTGGACTGGGAACACGGCTGGAGGCCTTTATCGAGGTGCTGCGGTCTCGATGCCCCCCGGATCGCCATGTAGAAGCTGGGGTCAGGGCCCGACCGGGGCCTCGTGGGTAGCAGCTCGGGTCGGGCGAAGCGGCCGACGGAGCCGGCGGCTGGGGCTCTGGTCCGGCACCAACGAGGTGCGAAGTTGGGCGTCGACAGTGGTGAGGCCTCGCAACGATGGGGCCTCAGCGGTGGTGAAGCATCGCGGCAGCGGCGATGCCTCGTGGGTCGACCTCTGGTCGATGAGAGCATGGAGGACCACCGTGAGGGGGGAGGAGAAGGAACAATGGAGGACCCGGCTTGGGGTGACCGCTTTGAGGGAGGTGGGGGGGGGGAGGACAATGGTGGGGGGAACAAAGGACAATAGGAGCCCTGAATGGGGGAACTGTTGGTGGGGGAAAAAAGGGGGAGCCGGCGTGCTTTGTAACTTTGTCAGTGCTGTAGGTGGCTGCTATTTGTATACATTTTAAGTGCAAGCAAAGAATCTCGCTGTGTTTAGTCACATGTGCCATTAAAGTATTTCTATTCCTTCCTGTGCTGCACTGTTCAATGTTCTATGCAGACTTCTTCAGACGGGGCAGAACGTGTCTGATGAGAAGTGATGGGAGGTAGTTTGTATGCTCTTGACTGCCAGCGGAGCTGCAAACCATGGTGCCATTGAAGTGCAGACTGGGTGCAGGTGGGGGCTTGCTTCAAATGGTGCTTAGTGCTCACCATGGTGACCCTCTGGGAAGTGTGCGAATACATAATACTGAAGCAAATGCTGGCTGTCATGTTAGTTAACAAAAAGAATGTCATTCAATATGCTGCCTGCATTCAAAGCAACTGATGTGGGTTAATCAGGCATTGTGATCCTCACACCTGTCCTTGGGAGCTATCCAATTCAGACCCCATATTCCGTTAAACTTGTGGTTGAGGGAAATGGAATGCTTTCCCTTTGCTCAGCCTGCTTTTTACAAGTGCTATTGAGTAGCATTTCAAGCCCATGTGTGGCGTTCAAATCCCTGAGCCCAGTTATATTAATCTGTCTTTCTCATGCTGCCTAAATTTTGCATGTTCACTTTTATTTTCATCATTTACACCTTTGAATCTAGTTAAATTGCCAAATTTTATTGATGCAAATTTTACCTTTTGCATATTAGGTTTTATGTATGTATTGCTGATTGACCTCAGATGACGATCTCTCAACATGTCAGGATGACCTGGGTCATAATCACACAAGCTATTGTTTGAACAAGCTATTCTTTGTGATTAAATATTTACAAATGTGTTAAAATACTGCCTTAGTTCAGAAATTTGTCCAAATCATTATTTATCTGCCCTTCATTAATGAATATTTGATCTCCGAATAATATCCTTGAGCTGACAGAAAAGTTTATTGGTTTCAATTTGGAAACTTTCAGTTCATTCTCAACATACTTCATCAGATTTAAATTATAAGTTGTGTAGAAAGTACTTCCTAGCATCAGCCCTGAGCAAAACTGTAAGTCTAAATATAATAACAAGATCTCCAGAAAGTGCCATTGCCAGCTGGAGTTAGGGTCAAGATTAGGGTTGAATGACATGCCATCAAATGATACAACAAGCTATGTGACCAAACTGAAATCTTCAAGAAGCATCAATGAACAATGTCAATAAATGAGCAAACCTCGCTGGAATTAGCAAACTCTGTGACTGTGAGGGTGTTCCCCAATGCTCCAGTTTTCTCTTCCATTTTCCACAGATGTTTAGTTTAGTTTAATTTAGCTCGGAAACAGGCTCTTTGGCCCACCGAGTCTCAGCTGCCCAATGATCCCCGCATATTAACACTACCTTGTACCCACTAGGGACAATTTTACATTGATACCAAGCTAATTAACCTACAAACCTGTACGTCTTTGGAGTGTGTGAGGAAACCGAAGATCTTGGAGAAATTCCACGCCAGAAACGGGGAGAACGTACAAACTCCGTACATTCAGCACCTGTAGCCAGGATCGAACCTGGGTCTCTGGTGCTGTAAGCTCTGCAAGGCGCTAACTCTACAGCTGCGCCTCCATGCCGCCTGTTCTCGTAGGTTAATTGGTCACCATAAATTACTTTTATTTCAGGCAAAAAAAAATGAAGTTTTGTTTTGAGATACAGTGTGGAGACAGGACCTTTGACTCACCGAGCCCATGACGACCAGCGATCAGGTCAGCAGTACACTAGTTCTATGTTATTTCAGATTCACATCCTAAACACTAGGAGGAATTTGCAGAAGCCAATTAATGTACATACCTGCCCATCTTTGGAATGTGGGAGGAAACCGGAGCACCCAGAGAAAACCCACATGGTCACAGGGCAAATGTACAAACTCCGCACAGACTGCCTCAGTAGTCAGGATCAAACCCGGGTGCCTGGTGCTGTGAGGCAGCATTTCTACCGCTGCGTGCACTGTGCCGCCGTGTTCATGGCTATATGGGAGTGATTGAGGTACAGGGCAAAAGGAAGGAAGTGACTCGTAACAGTTCTTTTTTCCCATAGAAATAGTGCAATTTTGCCACTACTGTGACTATCTCCTTGATTTCTTGTTTGTTTGTTCATGGATATTTATCTCACACCATTCATCATCATCTTCATAGTTGTCTCAGTAGTTCACATTCTTCACTCAACTGAACTCATTGACAAATCCTGGGACATGTTGGATCCCAGCATCATCTGTTGTCAATGGCATTTCCAACACCGCCTTCATCTCTGCCAGACCTGGTTGAAGTCTCCCTCTGGCATCCAGTTCTATAAATAATTCCACTGCAGCATACTCTTTACTTTCTGCATATTTCTCTTCAATTGCTTCTCCTTGCATCTGTTCAAAGTGGCTTCCATTTTTCTGACATGATTTGGAGTGGCACAGCAGTAGAGTTGCTGCCTTACATCGCCAGAGACCCGGGTTTGATCCTGACTACGGGTGCTGTCTGCACGGATATTGTACGTTCTCCCTGTGACCTCGTGGGTTTTCTCTCGGTGCTCCGGTTTTCTCCCACAAACCAAAGACATACAGGTTTGTAGGTCAATTGGCTTGGGTAAAATTGGAAATTGCCGCTAGTGTGTAGGATAGTGCAAGTATACTGGGTAATCACAGGTTGGCATGGACTCGGCAGGCTGAGGTGCCTGTTTCCGCACTGTAATTCTAAAAGTCTAAAATATCAAGTTCAAGTTCAAGTGAGTTTATTGTCATGTGTCCCTGATAGGACAATGAAATTCTTGCTTTGCATCAGCACACAGAACATAAAAGGCATTTACTGCATCTAAAAAGTTGTAATATCTAAAAAGTTCTGCCTCTGCAAAGTTTGTCCTTTCCCTCAGCAAAAACTACTTGCAGTTTCTTTTCTTTCAGAGGGACCTTCAAAAGGTTTTGTTTAAATTTGCGGTTGTGATGCTGATTGTAAACGGCATCCTAAACCACTCTTCCAAAACTTCCAAAATGTAGATTAAAGATCACTGGTGATGGACTTCACCTGTTGAGCCTGGTAGGCCAGAATGCATTAACATCAGTGCACTGAAGAATTTCATTTTGCATAGATCTGGAATTACATTTTCTGTTCCCTTGTTGTGAATAAGGCAGTAAAAAAGAATTATTACGCAATTAGTTGAATCCAAACAAATCCTCAGCTAGTTTCACCTATCCACAAACTAAACATAAAACCTGAGATTAAGAAGTATCTGATGCCGCTTCGTTTAGTTTAGTTTAGATACAGCATGGAAACAAGCCCTTGGGCCAAATGGGTCTGCATCGGCCAGCGATCCCCGTAGTTTAATACTAACCAACACACTCTAGGGACAATTTACATTTGTATCAAGCCAATTAACCTACAAACCTGAACGTCTTTGGAGTGTGGGCGGAAACCGAAAATCTCAGAGGAAACCCACGCGGTCACGGGGTGAACGTACAAACTCCACGCAGACAGCACCCGTAGTCAAGATCGAAACTGGGTCTCTGGCGCTGCAAGCGCTGTAAGGCAGCAACTCTACCGCTGCGCCACCGTGCCGCAATCTGCTCTGATTTCTCCCTAGTTTTTCAAGTTTTGCATTCAGCTGTTCTTTCATAGCAAACGAAATACGCTCCAGGGGCTCGGACCGTTGACTCTCATCGAGCTGTGGATGGTATTTTTCTTCTCTCTGCCCAGTTCCTTCCAAACATCGACCCGTTCGTCCAGCAGTTGCTTCCTCTGGAGCGTAGAACCTGCAAATGTGGCAGACAATACTTTTTTAAGCAGCAGCTATCTTAAAGAAGAACAAACGTTGTAGTCAATTCCATTCTTTACATTTTTTCATATTCAGTTTGCACTTGCCGGTAATCCCACAAGTAGTATCATTTGCATGGATTGGAAAATTGTGGTTCAAATCCAAGCAAGTAAAATCTATTTATGAATTTGCAGAAAACTCAATCAAAGAGTGAAAATACTGCTGGTCTTGTGTTATTTTGAAAGGTAATCTGCAGCACAGGCTCAAGATGAGAAAGACTGAAAGACAAACATAACATTCAGTATAAAGGCAGTTGGTTCCAGATTCCAAATGTGTTAACTTTGGAAGCTTCATACCTTTGCACCCTACCATGAAATTGGCTGCCTGTAAACCATGTTCTCTTGGGGTTTATATCCAAATAGTATCTGATAATATTAGATGTTTAAGAAGAAACTGCAGATTCTGGAATATCGAAGGTAGACAAAAATGCTGGAGAAACTTAGCAAGTGAGGCTGCATCTATGGAGCGAAGGAAATAGGCAATGTTTCGGGTCGAGACCGTTCTTCAGATAATATTAGATTATCGTCTGCAGTAAGATGCTGCAGATGTTCTACCAGTCGGTGGTAGCCAGTGCCATCTTCTTCGCTGTTGTGTGCTGGGGCAGCAGGGCGAAGGCTGTGGACGCCATGAGGATTAACAAAGTCATTAGGAAGGCTGGCTCTGTCCTGGGGGGGAATTGGATTAATTGGAGGTGGTCTTGGAGGGGAGGATGCACCTCAAACTGCGGAGCATCCTGGACAATACAGCTCAGCCCCTCCATGACACACTGGTCAACCTGAGGAGTACCTTCAGCAACTGACTGGTTCCACCAAGATGCAGGTCAGAACTCCACAGGAGATCCTTCTTCCCTGTGGCTATCAAACTGTACAACTCCACCTTCTGTCGTGGGATAGACTGACACCCCCACCCCACCCCCCCCCCGTTCCCCCATCCCCCGTCCCCAATCATTGCACATCCTCAATCCTTTCCACTCGTCATTTTTATTCCGTGTTTCATGTATGTTGTGTTTCATGGCTGTTGGCTGATCAGTTTCCCTCCTGGGATAAATAAAGTTCTATCATATCGTATCGTATTGTATAACAAAGCTGGTAGCACCCCCTATGCAGCAGATTAATCCAAAGTCTGCCTCTTCAACTTCACTGTATCTCTCTCTCTCCCTCAAGGGTCATCTTAACGCTGGGCAGTTGCCAGGGGCCCCTAAGAGCCCAACCTAGCTTTCGTTTGTGATTTTGTTTGGATATAGCCTTTGTATGCCTATCATTTGCATTATTCTGTCACCAGGAATTTGTCTTTCTTTTTCGTAAACTACTCCTTATCACATATTGTGAGTTCTCAATATGTCAGGTTATAATATCTCTCTCCTTTTTACAAATCCCTACTTTAGCCATTCACCATCTGTAACCTCCATACTTGATGCTTGCAAACATTACCATGAGATGACACTAGTGGACTAGTCAACATTGTATCAGAGCCAGCTGGTTGTTATTATCGTGGAGAACTGCAGACAGTTAAAGAAAGTATACCCCTCCCTGTAAGGCTTGACTTTTACATCAGGAAGGAACAATCTGAAAATTGAAAGGTAGGGTGCAAGGGTATGAAGCTTCAAAAATGAACAAATTGGAATCTGGAACCAACTACCTTTCTACTGCATTTTGTGTTTGTCTTTCACTATTTCTCATCTTGTAGTTGTGATGTAGATTAGCTCTCAAAGGAACACAAGACCAGCAGTATTTCTACCCTTTGATTGCGATCTTTGTAAATTTGAAAATAGATTTTACTTTGTTTGGATGTGAAGCGCAAAGTTTCAATCCAGGACAATGGACCCGTGTCTGTCATAGTTAAATCTGAATGCCAGGCCAGCTTGGGATGAGTCATAGTTTGAGTTGAGAGGAAGATTGGGTAATGAATGTACATTGGGTGTTGTTATGGAACGTAGAACATAGAACTGTACAGCACAGGAATGGGCCTTTCAGCCCACAATGTTGGTGCCAAACATGATGCCGTTATACTGATCTCATCAGTCTGCACATGATCCATATCTCTCTAATTATGCACTTATTATTGTGTCAAACAGCATGGAAACAGGCCCATCCGTCCAACTCATCCATGCCTACAATAGAATTGTAGAGGTTACTTTAGTGAGGCAAATTCTATAACTTTTGTTATGGAAAAGAGTCTATTAGTATCATCAGTGATCGGTAAATAATTTCATACAGTGAAATTAATACAGCGATCGGTTAATAATTTCCTAATAAGCAGCAGGAAATGCTTTTAATTTTCTTTGCTTATGATCTATAAATGTACTGGTTGTCAGTATTGTTACGGCTTGGATTTTGCGATGTGATAAAGTGGTTTGAATGAAACATGCCAACATCAGTGTGCAATTTAAGCCATAGTTACAAAGTGCTGACAGTTGCTAGTTAACCAGGCACCTTGCCATTCGCTATGCAAAAGTGGCAGCTCACTTTGAAACATCCCTCCAGTTTAAAGTTGCTGCATTTTCACATTCATTTCTCCATTAAATAGCACAGGAAGTCTGTTAATTAACAGTATAAGAGGCCTTTATTTACAGTGATAATTATTAATAACTGCCTGTGAACATATAGTCAGAAATTATATTTTATCATTCCCATTTCCCAATATTTCTGGCCCGTCTTCCATTTCATCCATATTTATCTGGAACTTGGTCCTTCTTGATCCGGAAATCTCGTTGGTGAGAACTTTTGACTTCTTCTACACTATGGTTGCTGCTGCCCAGTTTCTTGGCTGCAAAGCTTTCTTAAAATCTGAATACACACAGACAAGTCTGCTAGTCTGGGTCACATTGATGAGACATGTATGGTGACTTCAACTGTGTGTAGATATGGTGGGAGTACATGAAAGAACCGGATTGTCAGTTAATAACATGAAATGTTGCAGCGTCCTTTCTTGGAGTTTGTTTTTGTGCGTTTTGCATTTATATTGCAACGTAACATTAAAATGTTTAGTTTAGTTTAGAGATACAGTGTGGTAACAGGCCCTTTGGACCACCGAGTCCGCACCAACCAGCAATCCCCGTACACTGACACTATCCTACACACACATAGGGACAATTTACAATTTTACCAAGCTAATTGTCCAACAAACCTACAGTACATCTTTGCAGTGTGGGAGGAAACCAGAGCACCTGGAGAAAACCCATTCAGTCACGGGGAAAACGTACAAACTGCATATAGACAGCACCCGTAGACAGGATAACACTCTGGTCTCTGGCAACCTTAAGGTAGCAACCTTGCCGCTGCACCACCGTGTAGCCCTATGGTCGGCATAGGGCAATATCCTTCCATTGGAAGGAGAATTTATTGTTCCACTGTCTGCTTTTTATCATTCTTTTTAAATAATTTCTAATTTGTTCTGACATCGAAGACTTTTCCTTGAACTATTCCTACCTACTTGCTCTCAATAAGCATTTGAGATAGATAATTTATTTCCCTTACATTGCCTCCTGTACTGGCTGTTTTGCAAGTTGAAAGCTTTGTCAGTGAAGGTTGATTCAGTCATTTGATGTTGAAATTTAGATGTAGAACAGCAAGTGACTGCTGAAATTCATGGTCACAAAACACTGTTGCAACTACCTATAAATGGTATCAGTACTTCACTAGTAAGCACATCATTTTTACTTTGAAGACATTTAAATCACCCTCATTGCGACTTGTACCATTGTTAGCCTTTTTAGAAACATAGAAAATAGGTGCAGGAGGAGGCCATTCAGCCCTTCGAGCCAGCACTGCCATTCATTGTGATCATGGCTGATCGGCCCATATCAACAACCCGTGCCTGCCTTCTCCCCATATCCCTTGACTCCACTAGCCCCTAGAGCTCTATCTAACTCTATCTTAAATCCATCCAGTGATTTGGCCTCCACTGCCGTCTGTGGCAGGGAACTCTCTGGGTGAAAACGTTTTTTCTCACCTAAGTCTTAAATGACCTCCCCTTTATTCTAAGACTGTGGCCCATGGTTCTGGACTCGCCCAACATTGGGAACATTTTTCCTGCATCTAGCTTGTCCAGTCCTTTTATAATTTTATATGTTTCTGTAAGATATCCCCTCATCCTTCTAAACTCCAGTGAATACAAGCCTAGACTTTTCAATCTTTCCTCATTTGGCAGTCCCGCCATCCCAGGGATCAGTCTCGTGGACCTATGCTGCACTGCCTCAATCACAAGGATGTCCTTCCTCAAATTAGGAGACCAAAACTGTACACAATACTCCATATGTGGTCTCACCAGAGCCCTGCACAACTGCAGAAGAACCTCTTTACTCCAATACTGAAATCCTCTTCTTATGAAGGCCAACATTCCATTAGCTCTCTTCACTGCCTGCTGTACCTGTAAGCCAACTTTCAGTGACCGGTGTACAAGGACCGCCCAGGTCTCGCTGCACCTCCTCCTTACCTAACCTAACCCCATTGAGATAATAAACTGCCCCCTTGTTTTTGCTGCCAAAGTGGCAGTTTTCTGCAAAAGGTTCGTGAAAATCGATGCATTTATTTACCCATCCATCTGTGAATGTTGAAATTGCCGTTAGGATTGAGCTGAAGTACAAAGGCACCTCTGATCCGGATATATGAAGCTTCCAGGCATTTCCAATAGTTAACATATCTGGACATGAATATTACATGTTACTTCAAAACAATATAATTCTCATCACATGCATTATAAATAGAAAACCATTTTCATAGATGGAGGATGTTTTTTTCTTGTGCATTCCAATCTGACAAAGTAGCAAAAATGAATATTTACATTACAGGAGTTTAGTTAAAGCATTATGTGCTTGAAAACGTAGCTAATATAACTCGATTTTAGAAACATACATTGCATTACACTTCACGTTGAAAGAATATATTTTTCAGTATTTAAGATGAAGTTCAAACATGTGTTTTCCAGTTCAAGTAGAGCAAAAATGGTGATGAATAGAACATGATGGGAAAATATAGTTTGGATTTTCATTGTGAAGATTGTTATGCTGTTTGATAGTTTCGGTGACAATAAATCACAGTTACATTTCTATCTACAAAAGGCACAAAGTGCTGGAGTAACTTAGCGGGTCAGGCAGCATCCCTGGAGAACATGGGTAGGTGACGTTTCGGGTTGGGAGCCTTCGTCAGATTGAAGAAAGGTCCTGACCTTAAACGTCACCTAACCATGTTCTCCAGGAATGCTACCCGTTTCGCTGAATTACTCCAGCACTTTGTGTCTTTGTTTTGTAAATCAACATTTCTATCTAGCTAGGTTTTTTTTGCACCTGCACCTATTTTCTATGTTTGTATGACTAGCGATCTCCGCACATTAACACACACACTAGGGACAATTTACACTTATACCAAGCCAATTAACCTACAAACCTGTACGTCTTTGGATTGTGGGAAGAAACCGGAGCACCCGGAGAAAACCCATGCGGTCACAGGGTGAACGTACAAACTAAGTACAGACAGCACCCGTAGTTGGGATTGAACCCGAGTTTCTGGCGCTGTAAGGCAGCAACTCTACCACTGTGCCAACGTGCCGCCCATGCATATAGGATCCCACATCTGCAATAAAAGTAAGGCAGAAGTTCATCAAATGCCAGCAGTGTTTCAGTTGTTAGCAGAGTCAGGCTCTGAATCAGACTCACACTCTGCTTGTGGGGATACATAGTCCAGGCTGACTAAGTTCTGGTGCAATCGAAAACAACTTTGCACAGTTGGTGACACTGTTTTTCAGATGAGTAATAAAACTGAGACAGCACAACAAAAATAATCCTCAAGAGAATATTCAGCAAAAAACTCAACCTCTACCTGGCAATCTCCCCAACGCTTGTCTCTCAAGCAGCATTTAATTATCGAGAAACAAGGAAATACAAAATAAAGTGCTGAAGTAACTCAGCAGGTCAGGCAGCATCTCTGGATAGGTGACATTTCGGGTTGGATACTTTCTTCAGATTGATTGTGGGGGAAGGGAGCAAAAGTAAGCTGGAAGAGAGGAGGGGCAAGACAAAGCCTGGCAAGTAATAGGTGGATAGAGGTGAGGGGGGTATTTGATAGGCAGATGGTTGGACAAAGGCCAGAGATGAGAAGGCAGAAGGTTTGTGCGAAAGGATTGAAAGGATTTCAAAGTGAGAATCCAAAGGGAGGGGAGGGGGAGCGGAGTGAGAGGTGCGAGTCCAGGTGGGGCAACAGGGAGATGGTGGGTGGGGGTAAGATAGAGGAGGTGTGGGATGCAGGACGTTGTAGATAAATTAGAAATTCAATGTTCATACCGTTGAGTTGTAAGTGGGATAAGTGGAATAAGTGGTTCCACCGGTTTGCATGTGGCCTCAATCTGGCAATGGAGGAGGCCCAGAAATTTAAATAATAAATTAAATCTAATATTTAATTATTGATTGTTTGGTTATTATCACATTGAGTTTAAACCGTGTTGAACCATGCCCTGCGCAAATTATTTGTGGTGTTTTTCTTTGACTACGGGACTATCTTTTGAATGTCCTTATTGGTTCATGATTAATGAATTGAAATACATTGAAAATCTTTGTTTTGCATGCTATCCAACGTACTCATTCATACAATCAAACCATGTAGAATATAGTGTTACAGCTGAAGAGAAAGTGCAGATAAAGAGTACAAGGTTTAAAACTTAATTAGATGTTTCAGTTTTGGATATTCATTCTGTTCTCAACCTAATCTATTAAATTCCAGGAGTTAAGCACAATTATTTATACCACACTTCTATACCTAATAAAATAGCTGCATTATCGAGATTCTTAATCATACTTGATGGAGATTCTTGCATTGCTGTTCTGGACCGAGGAGATAAATAACATGAGTGCGATAAATTTTCTAGATTTATCCTAGAGTCGACTTAAACGATGGGGCAGATTTGGCAAGGATATTTTGATTTTTCACTCAAAATTTAATGTGTTAAATTTATGGACTACACTCAAATATCTCTTATAGATATCTACAACTCAGATTATGTTAAATCAAATACACAAGATTATAGGAATAGGGAACCAGAAATCCTTGATGAATGTTTGAATAAGCATCCTGGTTCAGGAAAACGAACAACTTATATTTATAATATCCTTTTAGATAGCGAGATCCCATCGACGGAATCACATAGACATACATGGGAAAATGAATTAAGCCAACCCATAACGAAAGATATTTGGGACAAAAGTTTACAATATATACAATAATGCTTGTTAAATGCCAGACATGCTTTAATACAATTTAAAGTATTACACAGATTACATTACTCAAAAGTTAAACGGGATCAGATGAAAAGTTATATTCTATATTCCTTGATCTTATCTCCAATGATGTATTAATGGTAAATTATTCCATTCCTTATGATTTTAATTTTTTTTCTTCTCTTTTTTTCTTTCTCTCTTTCTTTTTTATTACTCTTAATCTATTAAAAAAAACTATTAGAGGCAGAATGATTCAATTGATAATATTAATAATGTATGTTTGATGTACACAAAATATTTCTACCATAATATGTGTTTGCCAATTTATTGTTTACCTCTAATAAAAATATATTTCTTCTGAGTTTCTATTTTCATCAAATATCAAATCTGCTTCGTACCAGAAAAATCTTGCAGCGCTTTAGAAAAAAAACTCTTTGATTGATAAAAAGATTTTGGTCAGTCTAGCCCACTGCCCGTGGGTCACACGACCTTTGATGTTATCTTAAAATTTTGCATGGAACATTTGTGAGCTGTATTTTACCTCAGGTTTACGATCTTCTTATTTTCAAATGTACAAATTTATCTTACAGTTGCTCAGTGTTGAGTGCAGAGCAGGCATCTGCCACAGCTTGTCCTCTCCTCAGGTTCTTTGTTTGTACTGTGATCAGTCCCCATTTGCTGGGCTGCATCTCGTACACTTCTGTTTAAGTTTGTCAGAGTCTGCTCTGCATTTCATTGGAGACACAAAGAAGTGAGATGATGGTACACAAAAAGAAAAAGTGCTGGCGTATCTCAGCAGATCAGGCAGCATGTTTGGAGAATGTGGTTAGGTGACGTCTCATGAGATCCTTTCGAAGAAGGGTTCTGACCTAAAATGTGCCCTATCCATATTTTCCAGAGATGCTGCCTGCCCCACTGAGTTAATTCAGCAATTTGAAGATTTTGTGCCTTTCATTTAGGTACAGGATTTTCTGGCACCCTTGGATCCAGAGCCTTGCCGGGTTATCCATTTTGCCAGACCAACAGAAGTCACATAATATCGAAACAACACTTGACCTCTAACCCACTAATTGTACACCTCCTGTGTTTCTAAAGCACCGTGGGTTTCTAGTAACTTAAAACAAATATTAGACATTAATCAATGGTGTTTTATCATTAATGTTTTATTATTATTAATGTTTAGTGTTTTCTGAGTCATTCATAACTGTCACTGTATGTCATGTTGTTACTTGTGGGTGGAGCACCAAGGCAAATTCCTTGTATGTGAATACTTGGCCAATAAACTTACTTACTTACTTAAATGTGCTTATGCTTGACACCACGGCTGCCATTTGGACCTTGCTTAGAAGCCACAGCTAGGGTTAAATCTAAGCAAAATAAGCGGAAGAATTGCACAAAACCGCGGGATCACCACCAACAACTGCAGATGTAAACTCTTTCAGCATGGAGGTTCAGGCTCCGAAATAGCACCCGCCGCAAGCAGCGCCAACTGTGGCCGTCCAGGGAATTTGAAGTGCACTCTCATAATTTTGTCCGCATTAAAGGAGGTTCAGGACATCAGATGACGGAAAATCGGTGGTGGACCTGTATCTCATTTTCAGCTTGTTTTCACCCAGTCCTTGTATATCATCAGCATGTCTTGTCTCTTCAAGCATCCTTGCAATCTTTGGGAATAATGTTACACGTTGCACCACTGTCTACCTGGAATGTCACTTTCCTTTCACTCCGTAACAAAGAACTGTGTTGGTTACATGCCCTTCCATATCTGTTAACAATCCAGCTTCCCACTGACTGAACCCAAAGTAGTGACTTAGGTTTTATTATACTATGTTTCTGATTAGAAATAATAGTTGGTCTCTTTGGCATTGCAAACTGGAATTGTCCCTTTTCAAGTTTTCTTGTTCATCTTCTTGTATTTGTAACGTTCCTTCTCTTAAGTGAAAACCTCTCCTGCCATTTGTGTTTTCAGTCATCTACATACAGAACCATACAGCACAGGATCAGGCTCTTCGGCCCACACCATTTGTGCCCAACGTGATGCTAAAGCCTCTGTCCCACTTAGGAGACCTAAACAGCAACCTCTGGTGACCTTGCCTGCCACCCAAGGTTTCCATGAGGTCACTAGAGGTTTTGGTCACTCTCCCTAATGATTGAAAGTGGTTTCCGCATGGTCGAGGCTTCATCTAGGTTGCTGCTATTTTTTAATCATGATTAAAACCAGCCTCAACTAAAAATAGGTTGCCGTTTTAAAAATCAATAATTTTCTAGTCGCAAGTCTAGTCGAAGCCGGCTTTCTTCATAGTCGAGGAAGGTTTTCAACATATGCGTGGGAGGTGGTAGGAGGTTGCAGGTCACCTCGACCTTTTTAGGTCTCCTAAGTGGGACAGGGCTTAAGTTAAACTGGTCTCATCTGCCTGCACATGATCCATAACCCTCTGGTCCCTGCACTTCCTTGTGCCTATCTAAAAGCTTCTTAAATGCCACTATCATATCTGCCTCCAGCATGACAATTCATCTCTGACAATTCATTCCAGCTCCCGCTACTCTTTGTATCACAAAACTTGCCCAGCACATCTCCGTTAAACTGTCTCCCTCTCCCCTTAAGGTTCTGACAGTCTACCTTATCTACACCTCTCATAATTTTATATACTTCTATCATCTCCCCTCCACTTCCGATATTCCAGAGAATACAATCCAAGTCTTTCCAACGTCTCCCTGCAGCTGAAAGCCTCTAATCCAGGCAGTATTCTGGTAAACCTCCCCTGCACCCTCACCAAAACTCCCACATCTTTCATGCAATGTGGAGACCAGGACTGCATGCAATACTCCAAAACATTACTTGTCTTTCCTTCTGTGCCTCTGTTTGACTAAATGGGCAGAATTATGTTGCTTTATCCAACTTATTAGGTTTGGCTATGGACAGCTTTAAGCCATGTCAGAGCTGACAAGTTTTGGCAGGCAAAAGTCTATTAATCTTAACATACATTATTTTTAACATGAATTCAACACACAATCCGACTGTATATGAATGACTCCCTCTGATCGCCAATATTACAATTGAAATCAACAACTTCATTTTGTTGGGGATGTGTTTCATGTCTCTCCATCGTGAATCCATCCACTTGGTGATTGCTTGGAGGATTAGTAATTCTGAGAGTCTCTGATAATCTGCTCCAGCATCTCACTGGGAGTTTTATTGGAGCTCTCTGCCTCGGTGGCCAAACTGATACAGCTTTACCCTCACTCTGGTTTCTCTTCACCATTGCCAGGTCAGGATAGCGATGCTGCCACTGCCCCCACACATTTAACAAGTTACATATCGCAAAGTTAATCTGCTGAGGCTATATCTGCATCGCACAGTTGCTTCTGTGTAAGTTGTTTCAGCTGTATCTACATACTATCTCAGTGAAACATTTCCAATCGCACATTTCTCAAACAAGACGTACCTATTCATGGACATGTTGCAGAAAGCTTAGTTAAGAGCATCCTCAAGGATTGCATGTACCTTGTGTAATTAGCAGAAGGTTGTGGTTCATGATTAATATATTTTGGGAACGATGCTTCCATTGCACTTGTTCTGTTAAACCTGTGCAAGCGATCATAGGAACCTGATATACACTTAAAATTCCTCAAAGTTTGCTGCTTGTTGGAACAACAAACTCCTGGCAAAAATCATTTGCTGTCAAAACATATCTGTTTCCATGTTTGTGGCTCGTTCGTTTTTGGTTGTGATGCATTGTTTGTTCATGGCTTCTGCTTTTAGCCTTCTGGTGAAGGTTGACTGCTGGCAATATCTGCTGTTAATACAGTGTGATTCTGAAGTTATGTTCTATCCAGGGGCACAAATAAGGGTTTGTTTCCTCTCTTCAGCTGAAAGCACCGTAAAAGCCTTAAAGCCAATTTTGGTCTCTCAAAATACTCGACAGTTTTTGGATTCCTGACAAATCCCACAACCTTAACGGTAATTTCAGTTGCTTAATAAACAGAGAACCACAGGAATAGAAAAGACAACTGCAAGCCACTTGGCTTGGAGTGTCGAATTCCATTTGCATTGTTAAGTAGCTACGTCAAGAATTATTGTGGAGGCAGCTTTGAACACTGTGATCCAGTTTCCTCCCACATTCCACAAATGTGCGGGTTTGTAGGTTAATTGTCCTCTGTAAACTACTCCAAGTGTGTAGGAAGTGGATGCGAAAGTGGGATAACATCGTGCTGGTGTGTAGGAAGGAACTGCAGTTGCTGGTTTACACCGAAGCACAAAATGCTGGAGTAACTAAACGGGTCAGGCAGCATCTCTGGAGAAAAGGAATAGATGACATTTCGGGTCGAGACCCTTCTTCAGCCCGAGAGTCGGGGGAGAGGGAAACTTAAGGTATGAAAAGGCACAGAACAGATCAGAACTGGCACCGATGGTCCAGGAAAGGTAGAGGCCACAATGTTCCATTGCTGGATGTGAAAGAGGTGATAACGGAGAGATACAAACAGTGAAACTAGCAGGATGACTAGGATGAGGAGAGACAGAGAGGGAGGGAATTTAAGGGTTACTTGAAATTAGGGAAATCATTATTCACATCGCTTGGGTGTAAGCTGCCCAAGCAAAATATAGGGTGCTGTTTCTCCTATTTACATGTGGCCTCACTCTGACAGTGGAGGTGACCCAGGATAGAAAGTTCAATATGGGAATGGGAGGGGGAGTTAAAATGTTTGGCAACCGGGAGATCGCGCAGGTCTAGGGGGCCTATTCAGCGTGTGAGAACTAGTATGAATTGGTGATTGATGATCAGCATGGACTCAGTGTTCCGAAGGGCCTGGTTCTTTGCTGTATCCTTTTTTTTAATGGTCACCATGAGATTTTATGTACAAATGAAAGTTTTGCACCAGCGATAACAATGATGCTTTGAATAGTAGTTTGCACCAACAGCATCTGGTTTCCCTTCCTCCCATGTTAAGCATGTTGGCCATGTTACTGCCTCTGATTGGTGATAGAAATACAAATAGGAGACAGTGGGAGTAAAGTGCATGGGTTATTATTATCAATTTTGTTTTGATGTACCATTGCAGATTTGATCCTGGGACATTTTGTGGCATGGCACCACTGGCATCGCTTAATTACAAGACATTTAATGATGTGGCATTAGCCCGCTTTGCAAATATTATTTCATCTAAGTTAGTTGAATACCTTTAGCTCAAAGTAATATATTGGACCTTTTGTGTTTAGTGATGAATCACAATTTCTAATTAAAAGTACACAATTAAGAATACAAATATGTAAAGCTATTTTAAATCAAAACTAATTCAGTATTTCTAGAATATGTTTCTGTAATATATGAAATACAACTTAATTGATATTACTAATTTCCAACAAGATTTTAAATAATTGTGACATATTAAATTCAGAGCAGGTTATAGAAATAAATAAGAAAGTAAAATCGTACATTTCATGAACTCTGCTGAAATCGTGCTTCAGGAAGTTGTGGAATTGTTAAAAATGCCTCAAAATCCATATTGGAGAGTAGTGGCATTTTGTGATGATACAGCGTACCGTCACATCTAAAAGGTTAAACGGCATTATTTTGTTTTCTGGCTAGGTGACATGTATGTATATTAATAGTGTAAATGGCACTTTTTTTTGTCCACAAATGAATGCTGTTGGAAGATATAGTGGTGGTGCAATGTTTCAGCTAACGGACGTAATCCAGAGGCCCAGGCGAACTATGGAAGTATCCAAATCCAAAATTGCTTAGGTTTGGCAATACTTTAATGAACTGTGTGCAACGAAGAATTTCACTGGGTGTTTTGCACATGGGACAATGAAGCACCATTGACCATGGTACACTGGAGGTTTCAGGACAGACCAAGTGGCAGAAATGACAAAGGACGAACAAATGAATCGGGAGCAAAGAGCATCCCTCTTCTCCTATCTTTGCCCCTTTCTGTCTCTCATTTTTCCCTTCACTTAATTCCCAATCCACATCTGGCCTAATTCCTAATACACCACCACCTTTTACACTCCTACTGCCACCCCAGGATTTAATGCTTATTTTCATAAATTAATTCAACACTTTGAAATACAGCAAAGGAAATTATATACTTAGAATTACCGAAATTACTATAATGACCCAGTCATAATTTGAAATTGTAGGCTGAGGCAGCAGTCTGCAATTAAATTGTCACACTGATAGCAAGCAAAATCCTTTAGACCAAACTGTATCAAGGAGTCTTATGTGAAAAGAATTTCAAGTGAAACAGAAGTTTAGATATTTTGTTCTAATCCTAATCCCACCTGGAATAAACCAACAAATAAACCTTAAAAGGAGGAAGTTGGGTTGAAGTCATTCTCGGTGTAATGCAAGTTAACGTTAAAGCAATTGTAAGCGCGCACTACATTATGGATACGAGTTCAATTGCTCCTCGTTCAAATAGGCACTAAAATAGTGTTGCTATTTGTGAGGAAGAACAAGAAATTCCAATCGTTACTTGACTTTGGAGCCAAAGCCTCAAGGAGAAGAACTTCTTTTAGACTTTAGACATTAGAGATAGAGCACGGAAACAAACCTTTTGGCTCAACGAGTCCGTGCCGACCATCAATCACCCAAGCTACACACTAGGGGCAATTTTACAGAAGCCAATTAAACGACAAACCTGTGTGGGAGGAAACCTGAGCACCCGGAGAAAACCCATGTGGTCACGGGAAGGCTATAAAAACTCCGTACAGACAGCAACCGTGGTCAGGATCGAAGCCGGGTGTCTGGCGCTATGAGGCTGCAACTCTGCACCACAGTGCCGCCTGCAGATTCTCAGTCACACATTGTTGTTCTTGTTTGGTGGACTTTTTGTGAAAAAAAGACAATTGTATTCATTGATCTGATAGCAACGTGCTTACTTATGTTTCTCGGATATTTGTGGTAAGATGTCTGATAAATTTATTGCCCTTGTATGTATTGAGTACAGAGTACCCGATTATCTCCTTTCTCCATTTTTGTGCAGTTAAACAAACTCGAGAAAAATGCTCAATATACGGCAACTAGGTGCCAATGAAATATGACATTTAACTGTATTAAATTTAACCAAACTGTTATCATCCCTGAAAGATCAGCGCCTGATTGTGGAGCTGTGAAAAAAAGAGTTTCACTCGTATATTTTGAACATTCTTTGTCCATCGTTGAAATGTTCACCGGGATTAGAAATCAGATCTGATTGATCCAACGTTAAAAAGGATTTCACTAAAGTTCCAGAGCATCATTTAGTGTGTGGTTATTAAACTCATTGGTGAGATTTATCTGTTCTTGGCTTAACTGATTGCTATTACATCAAGAATTAATTTGTCAAGAGAGTTTATTGTCATGTATCCTAGATAGGACAATGAAATTCTTGCTTGCTGCAGCACAACAGAATATTGTAGGCATGAATACAGATCAGATCTGTGTGTCCATATGCCATTGAATATATATTTATATATCTATATATACACACACATAAATAAACAGATAAAGTGCAATAGGCTGTTATAGTTCAGAGTTTGTTTGAAGTTGAGTTTAATAGCCAGACGGGTGTGGGGAAGGAGCTGTTCCTGAACCTGGATGTTGCAGATTTCAGGCTCCTGTACCTCTACCTGATGGCAGCGGAGAGATGAGTGTGCGGCCAGGATGGTGTGGGTACTAGATGATGTTGGCAGCCTTTTTGAGCCAGCGACTGCGATAGATCCCCTCGATGGTAGGGAGGTCAGAGCCGTGATGGACTGGGCAGTGTTTACAACTTTTTGAAGCCTTTTCCGCTACTGGACGCTCAGGTTGCCGTACCAAACTACAATGCAACTGGTCAGCAAGCTCTCTACTGTGCACCTGTAGAAGTTCGAGAGAGTCCTCCTTGACATACCGACTCTCCGTAATCTTCTCAGGAAGTAGAGGCGCTGATGTGCTTTCTTTATGATTGCAGCAGCGTTCTGGGACCAGGAGAGAACTTCGGAAATATGCACGCCCAGGAATTTGAAGTTCTTGATCTGTTGATATAAACAGGACTGTGGGTCCCCATCCTACCCCTTCCAAAGTCCACAATCAGTTCCTTGGTTTTGCTGGTGTTGAGGACCAGGTTATTGTGCTGGCACCATTTGGTCAGTCGGTTGATCTTACTTCTATACTCTGACTGGTCCCCATCAGTGATATGTCCCACAACAGTGGTGTCGTTGGCGAACTTGATGATGGAGTTCGCACTATGAGCGCAGTCGTGAGTATAGAGTGAGTACAGCAGAGAGCTGAGCATGCAGCCTTGAGATGCCCCCGTGCTGATTGTTATCGAGGATGACACATTTCCACCAATACGTACAGACTGTGGTCTGTGAATGAGGAAGTTGAGGAGCCAATTGCAGAGGGATGCGCAGAAACCCAGATCTGAGAGCTTGGTAACCAGCTTGGAGGGGATGATGGTATTAATGCCGAGCTGCAGTCAATGATTAACAGCCTGACATTCTGTTTTCATGCCAGGTTGTAGTTTTTAATGGTGAAACACTGGGGAGGAGCTGAATGTGACCTGTGTTTTGGCGGTCTTAAGCAGTTGACGCAAGGAGGCAAAATGTGCAGGAAGGAACTGCAGATGCTAGTTTAGACACAAAATGTTGGATTAACTCAACCAGTCAGCATCTCTTGATAAAAAGAGTAGGTGACGTCTCGGGTCTGAAGAAGGGTTTCGACCCGAAACGTCACCTATTCCTTTTCTCCAGAGATGCTGCCTGACCTGCTGAGTTACTCTAACATTTTGTGTCGACATAACACAAGGAGGAAATGTAGAAGCGTATCAAGGCCTCGGGGTACAACACGGTTTACACTGGCATCAGCCATAAGTTTAATTAAAAATGACTTGTTCTTTTGTGGCATAATTATTTTATTGGGGGTGGATGTAATGAATCAGTTTCCAGTTTGTAGGGAATAGTCATAGTTAAGTTAATTGTGAGCTGATGGTATCTGACTATAGGAACAATCGTAACAAAAATTGTAATATTTTAGTTATAATCAAATTAAATACGTGTGCAGTGATCTGAGCTGCCTTTCTGACAGATTAAAGCAGTTGTAAAGTATGGTGATGCTGACACAGTAGTGCAGACGGCTAGTCACAATAATTGCGTTGGGCAGGAGATGCATGAGGTTAGAAATCAAAGGCAGGCCTTTATTGCTATTGTCTCTGACAATATTTTTTGCTCTTCGTCAGAAGGCATTGCAGTATTGAATTGACAGGAAACTGCCTTCTGCACACTCGCATTAGAATATGTCCAGCAGTAATGCTGCCGACGCGAATGAGATGAAGATTGCAAGCAAAAGCAGTTGCATAACACTAGCATCACCTAAAATCCACAATGACAAATCAAACAAATAAATATGCTTGTGGTTCCCAGTTAATGTCAGTTATCTCTCCCTCCTTGCTCATTTGCCAGCTTGATCCTGGAGGCTCTGAGAGAATTTCCTGGATGTTCCTGTGACTTCCCCATCTGTCTTAATTTTATTTTACTTGTACAATTGCTTCACATCATCAGATGCTGGTACAAAACGGCGCTAAATCATCACTTCCATTAAACCGCTGCAGCAACTGTGTTAGATGAACACTCGACTGGTTTTCATCAGGGCTTCATTGGAAAGGGGTTGATCTCAAATTTATCTCTGAGAAAAATGATGTCGTGTTCATGTAACCCCTGCAATTGCATCATTCCATCTTTGCCAGTTTATTGCTGGGTTTCTCGGTCGGCAGAATGAGAGCACAACTTTCTGACGAGAGACTGGTGCTTTTTGCCACTGTTTCAACCCTCATTCTGCACTCCAAAATAATGTTATCTGTTGAAATGATACCATGCAGTTAAAGTCATATAATAATATAGCATGGAAACAGCTCCATCAGACCAACTCATCCATTCCGCTCAAGGTGTCTACCTGAGCTATTCTCAGTTGTCTGATTTTGGCCCGCATGCCTCAATCTTTCCTAACCATGTACCTGTCCAAATGTATTTTAAATGTTACAGTATATACGTACCCACTTCCACCATTTCGTCTGGCGGTTTGTTCTATATAACCACCACTGTTGAATTATATCCCTCTCACCTTGAATCTATGCCCTCTAGATTTAGACTTCTGTACCCTGAGAAAATGATTGTGACTATTTTCCTTATTTATGCCCCTCGTGATTTTATGCATCTGAGGTCAGCCTTCAGCTAGACTCCATGGAAAACAATCCCAGCCTATTTAGTTTCACCACACCGATGTTGTTGTCATCCAGAAACTTACTAACTATGCCATCAACATTCTCATCCAAATCATGAATATAGATGACAAACGACAGGGGACCTGGCACCGATCCCTTTCTCATACCCGTGGTCATAGGCGTCCAACCTGACCAACAACGTTCCACGGCCAACCTCTTTGTATGTTCCTTCATTCAAGTCAATCTTGTATCCAATTGTCCGGCTCACTCTAGATTCTTTGTGATCTCCTCTTTCAAACTAGCTTAATACACGTATAGGACGGCAGATGCCGGTTTATGTTGTCGATAGACACAAAATGCTGGAGTAACTCAGGGGGACAGGCAGTATCTCCAGAGAGAAGGAATAGGTGATGTTATAGGTCGAGATCCTTCTTTAGACTGAGAGTTAGGGGAGAGGGAGACATGGAGATATGGAAGAGTAAGGTGTGAAAACACAGATCAGAGGGCACGGCTCAATGAAGGCACAATGAAGGCACGTACCTGAAGGCACGGCTCAATGATCCGGACTTGGTGGACGCCCTGCCGTGGGTTTTGTTGGGGATCCGCACTGCACTGATAGAGGACTTGGCCTCCTCCTCCACCGAGTTGGTGCATGGGTCTCCATTGACGGTCCCCGGGGAGTGCATCCCGCTGGCACAGGGCCAGGTGGAGCAGCCTTCGGACGCTCTGCGACGTCTTTGGGAGACGGTGGGCAAGCTGGCGCTGGTGCCCACGTCTCATCATGGGTCCTTCCGTCCGCACGTTCCCTCTGCTCTGGAGGACTGCCAGTTCGTCTTCCTGCATAGGGATGCTCATCGGACACCTCTCCAGCGGCCGTACGAGGGTCCCTTCCGGGTCCTGTAACATGGCTCGTCCACTTTCGTCCTGGACATGGGGGGTCGGCATGAGACTGATTCAGTTGTGCGGCTGAAGCCAGCACATATTGATATTGATCAGCCGGTGCCGGTAGCGCGGCCCCGTAAGCGAGGCCGCCCTCTGTCTAGGGTACCTCCCCCTCTGGCTACTCCGTCTCCTGCACCTGTTGGTCAGTTGCCCGTTCCTGTGCCGAGCATGGTGTACACCCGGGCTGGTCGCCATGTACGCCCTCCTGTCCGTTTCGTGCCTCGGGTACTTGGGGGGGGGGGTCCTGTGGCGGTCGCTGGGGGTTAGGCCACTCCTTGGATCATCCCCCTCACCGATTGAGTGACGGGGCGTTGGTCTGCCACGGGGTTTCCTGACCACCCCTGGGTGTGTGCTGGCAGTTGGTCTGCTACGGGGTTTCCTGACCACCCCTGGGTGTGTGCTGGCAGTTGGTCTGCTACGGGGTTTCCTGACCACCCCTGGGTGTGTGCTGGCAGTTGGTGTGGTGTGCTCTCCCTGTAGGGATTAAAAACTACTGTTTAAACCTACCTAGCGTCTGGTCTTTTCCTGACCTTGTCTAGGCCGCTACACTATAATAATTATGTTATTTTCAGCCTGCCATTGTGATTAATGGCCAAAAATGCATTTTTTTCCCATAAATTGGAATTAACAAAATTAGTTGAGATTTGTATTCTGCATTTCACGCAGATAACCTCAAGATTTAATAAATCGCAGCGTTCTTATGAAAATAAATGCTCTATTAATTAGTTCTTATGAAAATAAATGCTCTATTAATTAGACTATTAAGCTACACCTCCGAATAGGGGAAGGAAAGAATACAGTAGTGAGAATAAAGAAGCACATTTTGTCAGAGTTTTAGAAAACTAATTACGAGCACATCATTTGGGCTGATGTGAAAGGAAAATGTAGATATACAGTCAGTAGTAAAGAAATGTTTAAGTAAGCCATGGAAAACTGATAAAAAGAGAGTTTATGCTCAATTGATAAATGCACATTTATATGTTGCAGCGCTGAGCTGCACTGACCCAAGACCTTTGTTTTTAACTGCAGGTAAACCTGCGTAATTTAACCTTTGTAATTTAACCAATTACATTTAAAGTCAGTGAAATTATGAGTTCAAGACCCATGTCAGGCACTTAAGCATAAAATCAAGAATGACACATTACTGTGGTACCATGGGTGAGTTTCTCTTTTGATGAGACTTCTGCCCTTTAGGGTGCATGAAAGATCGTGATGCACTTTTTATCAGAACAGCATAGTTCCCCTTGGTATCTTGGTCAATATTTGTTCCGCAGCTGATATATTTAGACATTCGAAATTTCGAGATGAAAAGATACGGCACAGAAACAGGCCCTTCAGTCGGTGCCGTCCAGCGACCACCCTGTGCACTGACACTATCCTACATATTAGGGACAATTTACAATTTTTAACCAAAGCCAATCAACCTACAAACCTGCACCGTCTTTGGGATTTGGGATTTGGAGCACCTGGAGAAAACCGACATGGTCACAGGGAGAACATACAAACTCAGTCAGCACCCGCAGTCAGGATTGAACCCGGGTCTCTGGCGTGGCAACAATACCACTGCTACATTGTGCAGTGGTATTGTTACAATGCTATGTGAGAGAGCTTAATTTGTGCAGGTTGGATTGTGTGTTTTGCATTTTAAAGTTGTAAATGTACTTTAGGTCAAAGCTGTAAAATGAGCTCATGAAACGTGCCATCAAAATGAAATCTTGTGTTTTTCTCCTAGTCTCTGTTGGATCGGTTAACTTAGGCAAGAGACATTTTTAAAATGTTATTTGTGGCATTGCCAAGCTCAGGAGTAGCATGAATCCTTGCACCTGATCAACATTCTGTGTTCTTTGGTGGAGAGGTAAGGACACCATCACAGTTAGCTCGGCTAATTTCATGTTGTTTACAGATTTGAATGTCACAAAAATATCCCATATTCTATCAACTGTGGTCAGATCCTACTGTTCACCTACACATTGGAGTCAATGTGCAATGACCAGTTAACTGGTGAATCTACATTTATGCAGGGCGGCACAGTAGCGCAAAGGTAGAGTTGCTGCCTTGCAGCGTGAGAATCCCTGGTTCGATCCCGACTACGGGTGCTGTCTGTACGGAGTTTGTATGTTCTCCCTCTGACTGTGTGGGTTTTCTCCGGGTGCTCCGGTTCCCTCACACACTACAAAGATGTACAGGTTTGTAGGCTAATTGGTCTCGGTAAAATTGTAAATTGTCCCTAGTGTGCTAGTGTATGTGTGATCGCTGGTCGATGCAGACTCGATGGGCTAAAGGGCCTGTTTCTGCACTGTATCTCCAAAGCCTAAAGTCTAAATCTTTGAGAGGTGAGAGCAAATTACGCCTGCTGGAGCTGTGGAGCTCTATAATTGTACCTATTACTCTCACCAAAGTCCACAATCTGAAGGCTGCTATGAAAAAAAACCTTACTGTGGATTTGTTGCTTCTTTTTATATACTCATTTTTCTCAGAGCCCTGAAACCCCTTGGATGACATTCCTGGTGCCTCTGCAGAGATTGTGTGACATGATGCACAAGGAACTGCAGATGCTGGAATCTTCAGCAAAATACTAAGTGCCTTTGTATTTTGTACAACTTGATGATTTCCAATATTGGGAGGTGCGATGGCGCAGCAGTAGAGTTGCCTAATTGGCTTTGTTAAAATTGTCCCTAATGTGTAGGATAGTACAAGTGTACGGGATCGCTAGTTGGTGGGCAGATATGCCTGTCCCGGGCTGTATCTCGAAACTAAACTAAATAAAACCAGACTTAACTAAAAACATGGGCCTGCAGGTGGGAATGAGGCAGATTAAAGGTACTGCTGCAGCATTTCATAATTTCATAATTCACCTCATAAACTATTAAATTATCATAAAGAATCTGAAGAAGGATCCCGACCCAAAACATCACTTGTCCATTTTCTCCAGAGATGCTGCCTGATCCGTTGAGTTACTCCAGCATTTTGTGTCTTTATTTAGTATAAGTCAGCATCTGCAGTTCATTTTGTATTACATCATAAAATATTACCTTGGCTTAAGATTTTGGACGTAGTGATGAAGAAGTGAAATGGTTGTCCCTGAGAAATGGTTGAGAATATTCCAGACTTTTTTCTTGCAAACTCTCTTGCGCAGATATCGATATTGGCTGTTCTAGCTCCGTTTGATTTTAGTTTACCCCGATCGGTTCAAAATTATGAATTATGTTTAAATCGGTGAACAATTAAATGTTACCAGCCAAGTGTTTCCTTTACCAACTCCAGATTGGAGCTCAGGAATTAAGAAAAAGAAAATTTCAGTTGCAAATACTGAGCAACACCTGGTGAAAACCAAGGAAACATATGTTAAAAGTGTACTTTCATAACATAAACAGTGCACAGGTTTTAATAATTTAAATTCCTTTTCTTGGTCCAAGAGGTTAATTGATATTGTGTTAATAATTGTCACGCCATTGAAAAATTAAATACACTGTTCACACTGGACTCAAAACATCTGAGAAATGTAGTAAGTGGTCACTGTGAAAATCAGCAAGTTGTGGAAATAATGTAGAGGTGAAGGGTAAAGTCCAGATTGCGTGGAGCAATTGGCATGGAGGTTAATTCATTAGTGTCTGGGTATTTATAATTGAGAATGCATCTCTGACTCCGAGAATTTGATAGTCAATTTACACAATAATATTTTATAATATGAATTCCCCAGATTTTATTCCTGGAAAAATTTACTGAGAGAAACAGCAGCACCACTTTAATTCACGACTTTCTCTCTCTGCAGATGCCGACTTACCTGCTGTCTGTTTGCAGCATTTTGTATTTTTATTTCCTGTTTTGAGTGTCATAAGTATTTAGCTTAGTTTTCTACTACAGTGAAAAAGTGTGTCAGTTCTTATGATTTCACTTCTTTTCAATTGGTTACTTTTGCATTCTGAATGCTTATTAATTATAAAAACCTAGCTGTATTTTTCTATTTAAATTCTATTGCCAATGAATGCAACCCAATCCATAAAAAAATCTATGTAATAAGATTCATCCAAACCATTTTGCTGCAATTGGCTGTCTTGTCAATTTTTTATAACCTCCAATATTATTGAAAGATATTTGCCACAGCAAAGGGCCTGTCCCACATTCACGATCTAATTCATGACCTTTTTTACTCGTGGACATTTTTCATCATGTTGAAAAAACGCCCCGACCTACTTGATGCCACGAGTACCTACGACTAGCATCACAACCTACTTACGACCTCCTACAACATCCTATGACCGCCTATGACCTTGTGACGACCATGCTGCGAGTATGGGTCAAGGGTAAACTCGGCAGAGGTCGTGAATTAGGTTGTGAAAGTGGGACAGGCCCTTAAGTCTCATCTAATGTAATTTCAACTTTTAGAGCTATTTCAATACGATAGTTGGTGTGGAAAGTCGATTTAATGGATTCAGTACTGCAACCTCAGACCTTTGTCTTTTAGTTGTCCCAGTCCTTTAGCCTACACCTTCCTCCCAGCATTTTTAATGATCTACTTTCCCAAGATTGTTCTTCAGAAATGAAAGATCATATTGAACCTGCTCTCATTCCTCATGGAAACACTGATGTTAACAATTCCTTCCATTTTCCTCAACTATGTGCCTCTTTCTCCACTTGAAGGTATTCTGTTCCTCTTTTATTCCTTGTACCCCACAATTCACAGATCGCGCCAATTCAAGTTCATCCATGGCCCCATGACAAATTTGATTACTTAATTTAAAGATTACTTAATTAAAGATACTCCGATTTAATCACAATTCATGTCTTTGCGAGCGCACATGATTTAAATACAGACAAATTATTAAATACAAAGATGAGGTGATCATAATCTAAAATAATACAAAATTAAACCACAGCAGGATTATTACTTTGTGTACAACGATAAAGGGTTTTTTCTTGCAAGCTGAATAGTCTTAGCGAAACTATGATAGAAAAATGATTGCTGCAAAAAACAAACAAAATGGAAATAATTAGGGCAATTTCATTTTCAGTCTCTTGATTTGATGGGATTATATCCCAAAGTACTTTGGCATTCATATACTGTAGTTAGACCATCATTGAAATTAACAGTACCAGCATTGGCCATTCAGCCCATCATGCTCGTGTTGGCTGGGAAAGAACCAATGCATAATCGTGAAAGGTTTTGATAGAGTGGATGTGGAGAGGATGTTTCCACTAGTGGGAGAGTCTAGGGCCAAAGATCATAGCCTCAGAATTAAAGGACGTTCTTTCAGGAAGGAGATAAGGAGAAATTTATTTCATCAGAAGGTGGTGAATCTGTGGAAATCTTTGCCACAGAAGGCTGTGGAGGCAAAGGCAATGGATATTTTTAAGGCGGCGATAAATATATTCTTGATTAGTTTGTGTCAGAAGTTATGAAGGCAGGAGAATGGGGTTAGGAGGGAGAGACAGATCAGTCATGATTGAATGGCGAAACATGATGGGCAGAATGGTCTTATTTTGCTCCTATCACTTGTGACCTTAAGACATTTTGGCCCACATTCTAATGCTTGGATATCCCAGCCTTTTATGCTCCTCCAAAGGCCTATCAAATGGGATAAAGGATATCTCCTCATGCAAGAACCTTTTAAAGGGTATAAGGGCGTCTGCATCGACTACCATTTAAGGAAGTGAGTTCTAGTCCTTGGCTCCCTCTGCATGAAAGTATTTGTCCTTACCTCCTTATCTTTGCCCTAAATACCTAAATCTACCACCTGGCATTAATGCCATTACCAAGTAAAAGAAAATGTAACAACAAGGAACAACAGATACTGGCTTATACAAAAGAAAGACACAAAATGCTGGACAGCTCAGCAGGGCAGGCAGCATCTCTGGAGTAACACCGATGGGTGATGTTTTGGGTTGGGACCCTTCTTCAGAATGATTATAGGGGTAAGGAAGGTAGGCAAAACCCCATGTTTCCATGATACACCAGAGATGCTGCCTTACCGCTGAGTTACTTCAGCAATTTGTGTCTTTCCAAGTAAGAGAAATACTGCTTATCCACTGTTTATTCATATTATTTTATTGATCTTCACGTTAAAAATTAGCAGGTGGTGCAAAATTAAAAGTTGTCCCAGTCACAGCTGCATACCAAGTCTTCTTGTCTATGAAAGAATTAAGGTTAGATTTTGTTTGGTTGGCTTGGGTTGGATTTTTATCTTCATTTTAAAGTAGTCCTCAACCAACCATAACCTCATATTTCCTTTTTCACCTCTGTAGTGTCACCACGTCCTCGGTATAACTCAATGACCGATGTGTACACTAACTGTGTACACTCTAGCTGTGGTCTAATTAGTGGTTTCTTTAGTTTCTCACTGCCCTCACATTCTTTACCTCAGCCAATAAAGGTAATCCACATGTTTGTTTGGAGCTCATCTATCTGTCATGTTGCGTTCAGAGACCTGGACTTGCATTTTTGAAGGTGCAGCTGTTTGCCTTGTCTTGCTTGCCCACTTGCATGCCTTCTTCAGGTGATTTACCTCACTGCGACATGGTGGCATAGTGGTAGAGTTATTGTCTAACTGCCCCAGATACCCGGGCTCAATCCTGACTACGGGTGTCGTCTATATGGAAACCTGCATGGGTTTTCTCCGAGATCTTTGGTTTCCCCCCACACTCCAAAGATGTACAGGTTTGTAGGTTAGTTGGTTTGGCATAAATGTAAAATTGTCCCGAGTGTGTAGTAGTAGGGTAGTGCTAACGTGCGGGGATTGCTGGTCAGTGCAGTCTTGATGGGCCAAAGGGCCCGTTTTCACGCTGCATCTCGAAACTAAACTATTCTGAGGTGAATTCATTGGCCACTTTTCTTGCCATGTTTTGTTCCTTACCATCAATTACATGACTAATATTTATATCAGCTGCAAAATTATCAATTATGGCTCCATCACATAACTCCTGATCTTTGATATACCATAACAAGCAAGGAAGCCTAGGGAACCTCATGGAAGACAGCATACCTGTCAATTAAACATCAGCTACTGAAAAGACTTTGAATCCAACTTAATACTTCCCTAGTCCCCAAAGGCTTTTGTATTTCTGACAAGTCTGCCTTGTCAAACATCTCTGTAAAATCTAGAAGAGGACTAAGACTCATTAACACTCTTTAAAACAAATTAACATTCCCTTAACAAATCCACACTTATTGACATTCATTAATTTATGCTATTTTAAATGAAGGGCATATACTGTTCAAGGACAGTGATTGATGCTGCCTCCAAGAATTATTCCAGTAAATTGCTTTAAGGCTGTCTGGCCCATTATTAATCTGCCTCTTCTTTCCTGAACACGTTATTAAGCAATACTGTCACATTGCCCATCTTCCAGTATCCCGGCACCAAAGAGGATAGTAAAAGATGGCCTTTGTATACATGTGTAGGAAGGAACTACAGATGCTGGTTTGAACCGAAGGTAGACACATAAAGCTAGAGTTACTCAGCGGGACAGGCAGCATCTCTGGAGCGAAGGAATGGGTGACATTTCGGGTCGTGACCCTTCTTCAAACAGTGGGTCTCGACCCGAAATGTCACCCATTCCTTCGCTCCAGAGATGCTGCCTGTTCCACTGAGTTACTCCAGCTTTCTGTGTCTATCTTTGCCTTTGTGTACATGTTTCACTTCTTGCTTTTCCAACAACCTGAGGAAGTGAGTCAGAAAACATATATAGTTTGGACTGCGAACCCCTTTAATATTTCCTGTGCTCTGTTAATAATATCAAATATTCCACACTCTTACTCCCAAAATGCATTACGTGCATCATACCCACAATGTAATGAAATTAAATCATTCTCATGTCTCCACATGAGAGTTACAATTATGGGCTAACTTTGTTATTTTATTTCTTTGAGTTTTCCTTAATTTTACAGGGCAGGTTTTATTTTCTATGTTCCTAACTTCCTCTATAATTTCACCTCAGCTGCCTGTAGTGTTGAGCATATAATATTACCTCAATGATTATTTTGAATACTTGTAAAATATTTTTGCGTTGTTTCAGTGTCAGAGACAATGACATAGATATTCAAATTCCTTTGTCCGTTTTGATGACCGTGTATGTAGCTTCACTGATTCAATGCACTTTTGGGATTGACCATTTGCAACGTTGAGGCTCTGCAATGCAGAGGGCTTTGTTGGTCAGGAGATGCCTTTGCATGTTAGTTAAGGATCTGCTAGCAGAGACCATTGATGGGAGATGGAAATATCACAGGGATGTGGCCTGTTCATATCTTCAAGGAGTCATAGAGTCACACAACATGGAAAGATCTGTGAGATCCTATCTGTGTTTGTCCCATTTTCCTTTATTTGGGCCATATTCTTTTTTATCCACGGATATGCCCAAATGATTTTTAATCAGTACAATTGAACCTGCCCCTGCTATCTAATCAGGTAACGTGAACGCACCAACCTCTGTGTGTAAAACCTACCTCTTAGATCTCCTTTAAATATTTCCATTTTCACTCTAAACCTCATCCTGTAATAACCCTGCCTTTAGAAAAAGACCATGACTGTCAACTCTATCTATTCCATTTATAATTTATAAACATCTCTAAGGTTACCTCTCGGCCTCCTGTGCTGCAGTGAGAGCAATGTAAGCTTAACCGGTATCTCCTCATAACTCAATCCCTTCATTAAAAAATGCTTGTACATGTGGAACGTAATGTCCCAACTCTAATACTCTATACTGTTGCCTACATAGGAAAACACACAAAATGCCCAATGATGTGTGAGCTTGCACCGCAAAGTCACCTTCTACATGAACTCTTCCAAGGATGTTGCCGTTAACTATCTATGTTTGGCCAGTATTGGGCTGTCGTACATGCATGCATTCCACCTGCCACCCCTCTGCCTATCTTCCCAGCTGATCTATGTAGCCTTAGGCGCCCATATTCCCTGCCATAGAGTGATACAGTGCGGAAACAAGTCTACGACGACTGTTCATCGGTTTATTTACCAGATCCATTCATAAATAATTTAAAATGGTGAGACACGCAGATGAGGTGTTGGAGGACATTCATGTGCTTTGTAGGCAACTGTATAGAGTATTAGAGTCCACGCACACACACGGGATTTCTGTCATACACCACAACTACAGAGTCTCAGTCAGAAATATAACCGACCACCACTGACTACTCTCTGCATCCTATCACCAAGCCATGTGGTGCCATGTTCTGCACAACTGCTCAATCTCTAAATAAATTATAATTTTGTGCATGATTACAGCAGATTTTTACATTTAATCAGACTGATATGCCTAATAGCTCTGTAATCTTTGCTGCAGTAATTATATTTTGAAATGAGGTCAAAGCCTAATCAAATGGAATTTTATTTCCTCTGTTCTTTGTTGCTTAAGCCTGGTTGGCAATTTAGCAGCTGGGAAAATACGAGTGCAGCAATAAAACTGGAACTGTTCAATCGTTACCTTTCAAGGAAATTATTGATTTCAAACCTTCCATTGCATTGAAAAAAATTAAAATTGCACATTCAGGGATGGCAAATGTGTTGTGTTGCAGCTATAAAAGTAATAGTGATAGTGCACGCCATAGTTCTATGTTCTGATAATGAAACTTACAACTTACATGTTACAATATCAGGCACATACATACAATCATTTTGTTCAGTAGGTGGCATAAATATGTCCAATTAAGAAGCAAATGAGAAATAATGATTACTAATTTTAGCCTTCTTTAAATAGATGCAAAACTTAATAGCTTTCCATCTCGATAATGAAATTTATTGCAAAGTACCTGCAGATATCCAACACTCTTCTTTACTTTATAATATCTGTTATTTCACCTGCTCTGGAGGTTAGCTGTTAAATAAAATTACCTATCCAAGAAAGAAATGTTGTTCATCTTGGAAGCGTGGTAATATTTAGAAACTTTTGTTGTCTTGGTTGCTGGTGGGTATGCTAGAGTTGTTTATTGGCAAATTAATAAACACCAACCATCAGGCATCCATTTGCATTTGTCCATTTTTATGCTTCCTGCATTTTCCCCAGATTTTATCACTCAACCACACAATGGGGACAATTTACAGTGGCCAATTGACTTTCCATTGAGACATGTGAGGAAACGGGAGGTCACAGGAAGAATGTGCTTATTCCAGGCAGACAATCGCTGTGCTGCTATTACTGTGTTTCTGTGCAAAATAATTGAATGATTGATACTTTATTGTCACGTGTGCTTGGCCCATAGACATTCTTTGTTTTGCGTACAGTACACAAGTATGCAAAGAGTCGGCACATAAAGGGTGCCGACAAAGTAACACAACCAGTGTTCAAAATTAACGGTTGCCCGGGTGCCAATGGCCACCTAAAGTCCCGTTCGTCATTTTGCCCGGCTTGAAAAGCACCCAGGACACCTACCGTTCAACTCTGAGCGGGCCCCGCTCTCTATATCTCTCTCTGTCACTCTCCGTCTCCGCCCACCATCCGTATCCGGGCACCCGAGTCTCCGCTCCCCGGCCGCTTCTCATCCACTGGCACGGCCGGATGCCTTGCACATGCGCACAACCACGGCCAGCACATCATCAGCCGCCCTGCACGTGCGCACTACCACTGCAACTGGTCATGCTGGGCACTTTCTCTCGCCCATTGCATTGTGGGAGATCTGGCCGCCATTGCTGTCCGGTCGCCACCTCGCCACAACCGCTGAAACCCAAAGCAGAATTACTCCCTGGAGCTGAAGTAACTCCCTGGAGTAACTCTTGCTTCTTGGTTTCCTGGTCCTCCAAAAATATTCCAAATGGAATTTAAACTGGTGGTGGTGGAGGGTCCACCACAAACTCTGAACAATAACAGCCTATTGCACTTTACCTGTTTATTTATTGTGTATATATATTGTCTATGGTATATAGACACACTTGTGGCGTCAGCCTAAACACGTGCCACTTATGCTCGAACCCTCGTCAGGAGATATGAGGGCAGGCACGTGACATCATGGGCTAGAGGAAGTGTCCTGGTACTTAAGGCCATCAACACTCTAGACCTTAAGCAGTTAACAGGTAGCTGAGCCCGAGAGTACAACCTCGTTCAGCTACAGCAACATTGTAATATGGTTAGCGCACCAACTTAACATGTCACCATTTAATAATCAACACTTTGAACCGGCCTGGCGTCTCACCACGTATGGTGCCGCTACATTGGTGACCCCGACATGATTCGAACACGCAACCTTCTGATATGTAGGGAAATTTATTGCAAAGCATAAGTTGCGGTGGGCCTCACTTTGGAGGGGTAGTTGAAGTGCTGAGCCACTGGGAGATCAGGTTGGTTATTGCAAACTGAGTGGAGGTGTTGTGCGAAGCAATCGCCAAGCCTGCGCTTGGTCTCACCGAGGTTGATCATGCGCTGAATAATCCAACCACATTTTTGTTTGGAAGTAGAAAGAAATAATAGAAATTACATTCATTGCAACGTGTAAAAAGAGTTGAGATACTGTATTATAATTTTGCTGCATGTCATTGTGGTATGGATCATGTCTTGATTGGTGAATATGTTTAGTTTGTGATTTTATTTAAAGCAGAAATAATATGTGAATGCTTCATTGAGCATAATTCCGACTGGTAACTCCGCACTTCGTCTGAGCACATTATCGCACGTGTCATGCAAGCCTTTTAAATGACCACCTAAACTGTCATTTGGCAACCTAAAAAGCTGCCTAGGGTGTCCGGCTAGAAACAGAGAAAAAAAGTAAAGTAGGCGCCCTGAAAACTATTTAGCATAGTCCCCAGGCACGGAAATTGCTATCAAAACATGGGGGGGGGGGGGGAGGGGGGTGGACAATTTCTTGGCGGCCACGCGCGAATGCGCACACATGCACAGACTCGAGCCTTCGGCCGTGTGCCCTGTGGACGGTAACATCGGGAGCTGACCTGGTTGGTGACCGACTCCGAACTCCAGCAACAGCAGCTTCATCTGCCCCGAATCGTGGGGCTTCAATCGGCCTGTTCGCAGGGGCTTCAACATCGGGAGCCTCGATCGCCTCGATGCAGCAATTTGACCGCAGGGCGGTGGAAGATCACACGACCGGCTGCGCCGGGCTGGGCGATGAAAGTCCCGCTCTATGATCTTTGCTTCATGCACGTCTCGCTCCTCCAATCACCGCGCTCTATCCTCAGTCCCACCTCCCTACTTCCAACATCTCCCTCCACCAATGATCGCACTGAATCATCATGGCCCCCCCCCCCCCGATTGCCTGCTGACCGACGTTTCTCTCGTCCGATCGGCGCCCTCGATCATCAGTCCCACCCCACTGTCTCGTGGAAAGGGGAGATTTTTAATTCCTTTTTTTTCACCGAGTTTTAAAATACGGATTAGAAAACATGGGGGGGGGGGGGGAGGGGTTATCCCCAACCTCTCAAAACATGTGGGGGACGTGTCCCCCCTGTTCCCCCCCCCCTCCCTGGGATTTTCGCCCCTGATAGTCCCGATGCTTCTCACCACCCCCCCTCCCCCCCCATCCACATATCGGGTACCTCTTTGTTCTCGCCACCCCCTGCACCCTGGGTCCTTCTTTGTTCTCGGCGGCGTGTCCTCTACTGACCATCAGGACTCACACGGCCTCGACCGACTGACCAACGGCCAGGACTAACGCGGGCGACAGCTCTCTGATGCCCTCCATTCTCACCAATGGCCCTACACTCTCACTGACGGCCCTCCACCCTCACCAACATCCCTTCTCGCTCGGCTGCCGGGGCCTGCCCTTGTCCCTTGTAGAGTTTATATGAAGAGGAGGTGGGGTGAAGGTGGGAGGGGACTGATTTTAAAGGACAGTCTGCAGATCCTTGGACGAGGACATGGAATCACATCCCCGGCCCTGAAGTAGAGACATTTGTTAATTTCTGCTTCAATCATGCTCATGATTCAGTTTTGATTAGAGAAGTTTTGAAAATGCATCAGTAAATAGATTATTTAAAAATCTGCAGTGGAAAGCTTGGGTGGTATTAATGTAAATGAGGTTAAAGTGACAAGGTACCAGATTGTCTTTGAATGTATCAACTTATTAACTTTCATGTGTTAAAGAAGGAACTGCAGATGCTGGAGAATCGAGGGTTACACAAAAAGCTGGAGAAACTCAGCGGGTGCAGCAGCATCTAAGGAGCGAAGGAGATAGGCGACGTTTCGGGTCGAGACCCTTCTTCAGACTGGTCAGGGATCAGGGAAACGAGAGTTATAGACGGTGATGTGGAGAGATAAAGACCAATGAATGAAAGATATGCAAAAAAGTATTATAAAGGAAACAGGCCATTGTAAGCTGTTTGTAGTGCGAAAATGAGAAGCTAGTGCGACTTGGGTGGGGGAGAGATAGAGAGAGAAGGAATGCCAGGGCCCAAGGGCTGCGGGAGAGGTGGGAAGGGGAGGAGGCAGCCTGGGTTAATAGAATTGAGAAAATTCAATGTTTAAGCCCAGAGGATGCAGACTCCCGAAGCGGAATATGAGGTGCTGTTCCTCCAACTTGCGGTGTTGCTCACTCTGGCCGTGGAGGAGGTCCAGGACCGAGAGGTCGGATACGGAATGGGAGGGGGAGTTGAAGTGCTGAGCCACCGGGAGGTTGGGTTGGTTATTGCGGATCGAGCGGAGGTGTTTGGCAAAACAATCGCCCAGCCTCCGCTTGGTCTCACCGATATAGATCAGCTGGCATCTGGAGCAACGGATGCAGTAGATGAGTTTGGAGGAAGTGCAGGTGAACTTCTGTCGGACTTGGAAGGACTGCTTGGGTCCCTGAAAGGAGTGGATGGGGGAGGTGAAGGGACAAGTGTAGCATCTCTTGCGGTTGCAAGGGAAAGTGCCCGGGGAAGGGGTGGAGCGGGAGGGAAGGGAAGAATTCACAAGGGAGTTGCGGAGGGAGCGGTCTTTGCGGAAGGCAGACGGGGGGGGGGGGGGGGGGGAGATGGGAAGATGTGGCGAGTGGAGGGGTCACGTTAGAGGTGGCGAAACCGGCGGAGGACTATCTGTTGTGGGACTATCTGCTGGTGGGGTGAAAGGTGAGGACCGGGGGACTCTGCCCTTGTTGTGAGTGGGGGAATGGGGAGAGAGGGCAGTGTTGCGGGGTATGGAGGAGACCCTGGTGTGAGCCTCATCTATACTGGGGGAGGGGAATTCCCGGTCTCTGAAGAACGAGGACATTTGTGATGACCTGGTGTGGAACACTTCATCCTGGGAGCAGATGCGGGGTAGACGGAGGAATTGGGAATAGGGGATGGAGTCCTTACAGGAAGCAGGGTGGGCGGAAGAGTAGTCCAGGTAGCTGTGGGAGTCAGTTGGTTTATAGTGGATGTCGGTCAGGAGTGTATCACCTGCAATAGAGATGGTGAGGTCAAGGAATGGTAGGGAAATGTCAGAAATGGTCCAAATGTATTTGAGTGCTGGATGGAAGTTGGTGGTGAAATGGATGAAGTCAGTCAGTTGTGTGTGGGTGCAGGAGGTGACACCAAAGCAGTCGTTAATGTAACGGAGGTAAAGGTCGGGTGTGGGGCCCTGTTACGCCCATGCGTGTGCCCATAGCTACGCCTTGTGTTTGGAGGAAATGGGAGGAGTCAAAAGAGAAGTTATTGAGGGTAAGGACCAACTCCGCTAGGTGGAGGAGGGTGTCAGTGGACGGGTATGGGTTGCTCCTCTGGTCGAGGAAGTACCGGAGGGCTTTGAGACCATCCTGGTGGGGGATGGAGGTGTATAGTGACTGGACGTCCATGGTGAAGATGAGAGGATGGGGGCCTGGGGAATGGAATGCGTGGAGCCGACGGAGAGTGTCTGAGGTGTCTTGAACATAGGTGGGGAGGGATTTAACAAAGGGGGATTAATTATTAACTTTCATGTTGAGAGAGATGGATTTCTAAAATATGTTTTCGACACTGGTGCAGGCAAATATTCAAGAGCTCCAAGTAATCATGGGCTATACAATGGCATTTCTCCGATACACAACGTATTTGTGATGAATGGGATTATTTCTAAAGGATATATGGCTTTGAAGAAAATGTTCTGTTGCACTGACTTCTTACATTGATGTGCTGAGAGAGAATAACAAAGAACCTATTCTTCAGTTCACTGCAGATGCATAGGCTTTATAAAAATAAAAATGCATTAAAACCTAATTTTTCATATCGCCTGACTAATTATCGAAATATTTACATAAATGTGTTAGATAGGCAAACCTTTCCGAGTGGAAATATCAAAGACTAAAAGTCATAGCTTTAAGATTAGAGGGGCAAAGTTTCGAGGAGATGAGTGGGACAAGATATTTTACACAGAGGGTGGTGGGTCCATGGAAAGTGCTGTCAGGGTGGAGATGGAGGCAGATATAATAGTTACAATCAAGAGGCTTTTAGATAGGCACATGGATGTTAATAATATGTATGTAGATTAAGTTAGTTTATCTTGGCATTATGTGCAGCACAGACAATGGGAGCCAAGGGATCAGCTCTGGTGCTTCACTTTTCTATGTTTATATTCTAAATGTGCATTATCACTGCATGTTTCAGTATGTTTTATATCCCCCATTATTCTAATATCCTTTTCATTAACATTCTGCAGGCAAAAAGATTTATTGATTATAAATTGTGGCATTTTCATACACATCTTAAAATATAAAACACAAACTCCGAATTTTACATGTATGAAATTCTTCACATTGTTTCACAAAAGGTAAGCAACTCCATATTTTATTTCTGTTAATTGAAACACTTAGGAAGTCAGCACTGGCGACTGCTCTGGATCATTAATTTTGAAATGGCAGAAATTATCACAATATTGGAAGATCACAATCACAATAATACTTTATTACTGTGACCGCGAGGGTTTTGTCCCACGCTACAAAGACAGGGTTGCAGGTTAATTGGCTCTGGTAAAATTGTAAATTGTCCCTAGTGTGCAGGATAGTGTTAGTGTATGGAGATCGCTGGTCAGCGTGGACTCGGTGGGTCGAAGGGCCTGTTTCCATGCTGTATCTCTGAACTTTCTTTGACACAGGAATCACGATAAATTTCAAAGTTCGGATGGAATGCAACCATGAAAATATACCTGCAGGAGGTACCATTCTCATGTGCCCTGTGCATGACTGTGGAATGAATTATTTGGGAAAGTAATTGATATGGTGTATATAATTGGGTGAAAGAAGTAATTAGATGAATATTTGTAAAGAGATCGAGGAGGCATAGATGGAGTGGATGTGGAACGGATGTTTCCATTGGTGGGAGAGTCCAGGACCAGAGGTCATAGCCTCAGAATTAAAGGGCTCTCTTTTAAAACGGGGGCACGATGGAACTTCTTCAGTAAGAGGGCAGTTAATCTGTGGAATTCATTGCCACAGAGGGCTGTGGAGGCCAAGTCAGTGTTTTTAAGGCAGAGATAGACAAGTTCTTGATTAGAACAGATGTCAAGGTTTATGGAGAGAAGGCAGGAAAATGGGATTAGGTGGCAGAGATCAACCAATATTGAATGGCGGAGTAGACTCAATGAGCGGAATGGCCTAATTCTAGGCCACAACTTGTGAACTTGTGAATATTGTTACTAAGAGTCATTTCTCACAAAAGATTGAGCTCAATAGGTATGATTTATTGTTGTTGGAAAATTCAAGGTATAAGTGTGCCTATCATTCAATAAACCGAGAGTGTTATAAAGTATAGCAGCAGTATTACTAATCCTATGCAGCCAATTGCCTTAGCCTGTTCCTTACATTTCTTGCACTTAGCTTTGTTGTTGAATATGAATATATGTGTTTGTGGTGCTACTTACTCCTTCCACTGTTCATACTGGTGATCTAATGTCACCCCTCGTGGAAGAATAAACCGTACTACCATTTACACTTGACTGCTGGGCTTGAGCTTGTTGGGTAACCAAAACATAGAACCCTCACTTGCTGATAAATTGTGCAATTCAAAATGCCAAAGGGCTCAATAGGAATTCAAGAGAGCAATGAGGCAAAAAATATATGCACTCCCATTGTAACGGCATGATTTCTTGCATGAATGTGCACCTGATTTGTTTGGCATTGCACACGTCTTCCCATTGATGTACTTCCAAGTGATTAAATTAATCAAAATCTACATGCATCATGCTGCAGCTTCAATCCAATGCAAATGTAGTTCATATAATATGAGAGTGTGTTGAATGCACAGGTAACTGTAGACTTTTGTTTTGACTCTTTATCAGTTTTGCTGTGTTTTACTCCCTCTGTTTCTCCCTCTCCTCCCTTGGCCCATGCTTCACATTTGCTCACCTTCGCACTATCGCTCCATCACTCTCCCTCTCTCTGCTTCCCCTTATGTTCTCTTTGAACTTTCTCCTTGCCTGCACCCTACCTCTGACACAATCTGTTTCTGAGTTCCATTCGGTGCAGGAAGGAACTGCAGATGCTGGTTTAAACCAAAGACAGACACAAAAAGTTGGAGTAACTCAGCGGGACAGGCAGCATCTCTGGAGAGAAGGAATGGGTGACGTTTCGGGTTGAGACCCTTCTTCAGACTGTGCATCTCTTTTCCTCAATCGTCCCCAGCTTGTTCCCTCTGCCATCGACAGTAGGCAATGAACGATAAACAAGAGGCTTTTTGCTTGGAATCTTTCACTGGCTATTTGTAAGACATCCAAATTAATTTGTAACAATTTGTGTACAAAGAAAAGCAGGAGAATGATACAGGTCCTCCAACCCTGTTTCCAGAGCCTTGCCGGATTATCCATTTTGCCAGACTGACAGAGGTCACGTGATAATAATTCAGCAACACACCTCTGACCCACTAATTAAAGCACCATGGGCTGCTAGAAACTGAAATAAACAATTACCAATTAACAAAGAAGTAAACAATTAACTATTTCAATATGGAGGCACATTTACCAAAAGAAAATGCGCCACACACATACTCTCACAATATTTTCCGGTTTAAAGGAGGTGTCGGACCATCAGTTGCCATTAAACCACTTTCAATTTTTAGATTGAAAATAAACTAGGTAGAATCTGTTATTGATCTTTCTATCATCATCATTTCATCTACAGGACTTAGTATGACTCGCCTTGCTTTGGATCATAACGCACTCGCCTTAAAATAAAATTGCTAGTGAGCAGATTCATTGCTCGCCATTAAACTCCATTACGCATTACGTCGTATACTTTAGTTTCAAGGTCAGGCCCTCTGCACAGTTGCTGTCTGATCTGTGCTGAACGCAGATATTGCGTGGGTTTTTTCCAGGATCTCCGGTTTGCTCCCACACTCCAAAGACGTACAGGTTTGTTGGCTAAATGGCTTGGTATAATTGTAAATTGTCCCACGTGTGTGTAGGATAATGTAGGTATGTGGGTTCACTGGTTTGTGCGGATTCGGTGGGCCAAAGGGCTTGTTTCCGCATTGTATCTCTAAACGAAACTAACCAATGTTCCATTCTCCCTCCTCAACATTTATTTATTTTCTGTCTTCACGATGCAGCCTGTCTTCTCAATCCTCTAAATCTCAATTCTTCACAGTGTAAACAATAGGGTTGCGGAGCTTGTTAACCTGCACTATCCTCAATCAAATTAGCCATGAATTTGTTTGTTTGTAAAACAGTAGTCCAAATCTTTCTTGACCTTCGAGGTATCCAGATTTGAGGGCTTGCTGTGAACTGTTAAACTGGAAGGCGTGCAGAGAATATTAACGAGGATGTTGCCAGGACTCGAGAGTCTGAGCTATAGGGAGAGGTTTAGCAGGTGAGGACTTTATTCATTGGAGAACAGGAGGATGCCGTGTATAAGATCTTGAGGGGAGTAGACAGGGGTTTGTGGGCAAGAACAAGAAAACACAGGTTTAAGGTGAGATGTGAAAGATTTAATAGGAACCTGAGAGGGAAGCCTTTTCACACGGAAGGTAAAAGGTATATGGAGCGAGCTGCCAGACGAGATAGTTGAGGCAGGTACAATAAAAAATATATAAAATACATTTGGACAGGTACATGGATAGGAAAGGGCCCAATGCAGGCAGGTGGGACTAATGTAGATGGGGCATCTTGGTCAGCAATTGGCAAGTTGTGCCTAAAGACCTGTTTCCGTGCTGTATGACTACGACTCCTTAACTAGTCCATGCAAAATATATTTCACAGATGTTGCACGCATAGCACTAAGCACCAGTGGAGGAGGGAATGAGTGTTCAGATGATGGGTGAGGGAACAAGTAAGTGGACTGTTTGGTGCTGGATGTAGTCAAGTTTCTTGAATATTGTTCAAACTGCATTTATCCAGGCATGTGGAAAGGTTGCAATCAATATTCCTTACTTGCATCTTGTAGATGGTGGAAAGGTTTTGGGGTATGGGGAGTTTTCTTTCATCGATGAAGTATTTACGTTGCTTTCTGTACAGTAGTAAACCCCAAGGATATTCATGGTGGAAGATTCAATGATAGTATCAGTGCAGAATATGAATAGTCAGTGATAGATAGCCAGACTAGGAGAGGAAAGGGACGTCGGTTCGTGGGAAGTGCTCGAGTACATCGAGCGTGCGGGCCGACCCGACTTTGGACTTTGAATAATGGCACTAATAATGGCGGTGCTTGCATGTGTAATATATGCACAAAGAATTTCACTGTGCAGTTGCATATGTGACAAATAAAGCATTATTGAACGATTATTCAACTAAACATATACTGGAGGACCGCAATATTACAGTTTATGGTGCTGTACATTTCTGCCACTGCTCTAGGGCCACAGAGCCTCGTAGAAGTTGTGCGCTGCTGAATTTGTTCTGACTTTCAGTTCAAGGATAATTTGCGGTAGACAATAAATTAAATCATTGCTGGTGATGTTCTACCCCCTGAACAAATTGCATAATAGCACCTCCAGACTCAGGAACAGCTTCATTCCCAGAGCTATAACGGTTCTGAACCGGCCCTGCTGAGTACCCACCCCCCCACCCCCATGGACTGTTTCCCCCGGCCTCGCGCTTTAGTCTGTGTTGATTTTACTGGTCTAATGTTCGTTTTTACAAACCTTGTTCTCGGGGTATCTAAATCTAAATTGTATTTGTCGATTAAGTTATGACATCGGATAGAAGTTGCAAACCAAATCTCATTGCACTTATGTGTAATGACAATAAAATATATTACTATATTATTATTATTATTATTAATTATAAACCTGATGAGGAATTTCTGTTTATTATCAGCAATATAGTTTGGTGGGATCAGCAACAGTTTAAACTGCAATAAGAATAATTGTATTAATATCAAATTGGTCTTCGATAAGCAATTAACACCAATATTCAGCATAATCTACTCAATGACAAATACAAATAATTGATTTTATGTTCTTTTTCCTGTTTAAGTTATAGATTTTATGCCCATTTCAAGCATGGTTTTGCAGCTATTTATCTGAATTGCAGGCTGTGTGTTATCATAGGCTGAATTGTTCAAAGCATTTTACTGATATAATTTTCTGATTATTAAAGTAAAAGCATTCCACTTTTTATATAGATGTTCTATTTGTTACCGTTCAATCCTACATCTTACCATTATAATGTTTTTTTTGGTAAAGGGGTTCGGGTTTATATGAAGTTGGCTACAGACATAAAGACATGTTCACAAATTGGTAACAAAAAGAAACAAGAATTTAAAAATGTCAGAAAAAGCTTGAAAATGTTGTTGGAGAATCAGGCCATTTCAGATCTAAATAGAAACCTTTTTAAATTTACTCTACTGTCTGAAATAGATGTTTCATTTTAGTTTCATGTATCAAGCACATTTTAATTTTTGCAGTCTTTTTCTTTTCACAGTTGATTTTACATCTAATTTATGTGTAGTTTATGTAGAATCTATGTATAATTCAAGTTTTTGAGCGTTGTCTGAGTCTGTGTGTTGTGTTATAGAGTAAAACGGGGTAGAAACAGGCCCATCGGCCCAATTTGCCCACGCCGACCAATATGTCCTAGCTACACGTCCCATTTGGCTGCTTGACCCAAATCCCTCTAACCCTGTCCTATCCATGTACCTGTCTAAATGTTTCTTAAACTTTGCGATAGTACCAGTCTCAACTACCTCCTCTGGCAGCTTGTTCCATATACCCACCAACCTTTTGTAAAAAAAGTTACCCCTCAGGATCACATTAAATCTTGCCCCATTCACCTTAAACCTATGTCCTATGGTTCTCAACTCCCCCACTCTGGGCAAGAAACTCGCCCCAAGGAATAGAGTCCCAGCCTGCTCAATCGCTCCCTTTAGCTCAGACCCTTCAGTCCTGGCAACATCCTCGTAAATCTTTTCTGCACCTTTTCCAGCTGGACTACATCTTTCCTATAATATGGAGCCCAAACCTGAATACAATACTCTAAATGTGGCCTCACCAATATAACTGCAACATGACCCCCTCAACCTCTATACTCAATACTCTGGCTCATGAAGGCCAAAGTGTCAAAACTACCCTATCTACCTGTGATGCCATTTTAAAGGAACTATGTACCTGCACTCCAAGATCCCTCTGCTCTGCCACACTCCCCAGAGCCGGACCATTCACTGTGTAGGTCCTGCCCATGTATGACATCCCAAAATGGAACACCTCATATTTCTCTGTATTAAATTCCATCAACTATTCCTCAGTCTACCTGCCCAACCGATCAAGATCCTGCTGCAATTTTTGACAATCATCTTCACTATCTACTGTACTTCCCACTTTTGGATCATCTGCAAACTTGCTAATCATGCCTTGTACGTTCTCATCCAAATCATTAATATAGATGACAAACAGTAACAGGCCCAGCACCAAACCCTGAGGCACACCACTGGTCACAGGCCTTCAGACCAAGAAGCAGCCTTCCACCATCACCCTTTGCTTACTGCCATGAAGCCAATATTTTATCCATTCAGCTATCTCTCCTTGTCGAATGCCTTGCTGAAATCCATGTGCTGTTGCTGGAAGCAAGATTTCCATTGTGCCCGTGCTCACTGCACGTGGAGTTGCTTAAGTGCTGAGGAGAATTTTAACAATTACTTTTTTTATCTTGATTTTCATATTTTTCCCATGATGCTTTCCATTCATTAATCTCCGTAACATCTGATAAGAAGCAAAAACGTCTCAACGTGAGATTCCAGGAAAAAGTAATTCACCTTCAACAAAACTGTCAGCTTTTTTTCTGGTTGACCTAATAATAGTCCTGATTATGTGGATAAATGGCTTATCTCTTGTGCTTTCTCAATAAAGGGATGAGAAATATTTCTATTTAATCTATCTTATGTGACCTTGATGTCCCAAAATGTTTTATATCCAGTTGGTGATGGTGTCTCCGGGAAAGATAAGCAGAATATCTCCGTGAAAGATAAGCTGAAAATGCAGAGAAACAGTTTGAACAGGTTTTTATTCAAAATAGAAAGTACTGCTGAGGATGAAAATCTGAAATGAAACAGAAAATGGTGGAAATAATCCAACAGGCCAGGCAACATTTATAGAGGGAAACAGTCAATATTTGAAGTCCATGACCAGGACCACGCTCATTCATTGCAATAGGGAATAAAAGACCACACTTTTAATGTGCCTGATGTCAAACTATTCCCATGAGAAAAACTGCAAGAAAAACACAGATAATAAAGCTTTACCACTTATTGTTTAAAAAGTCAAAATTCCCACTTCTTATCATGGATATATTGAGTTTAAATTATGAAATTTAGGACAGCAACCAGCAATATACTAATTCTCTTATATTTAAGATTTATGTGAGATTTTGTGGTTCTCTTTAAAAATTCCATACGAGTTGGTTCAAAGCAGTAAATTAAGTTCCAAAAATCAAGGTACCCAAGGCATATTAAAGTATTAATAGATTTTGTAATTTCTATATTAGAATTTGTAATTTTGTAACATGCCAATGTTTAATAAATACACTTTGGCATGTTTTACATACTTTATTCTCTTTTAAGGGTGTCTACATCATTTGCAAAGGCAACATTTACTGCCCATCCCTAATTACCCACAAAAAGGTGGCGATGCACAACTTTCTTAACTGCTACAGTCTGAAGGCAGTAGCTTTACTGAAAAAAACAATAGGAAGGAGAATCAGTATTTCTCTTTCTGAAGAAATTATTTTTTTTCGTGTTTTAATTTGTAAACCAGTCTTTGTTCTGGGATAATTTTCTCATAAATTGGTGCCAATTCTAAAAATACAAATGCAAAAGAGAAGGATGCAAAGCCACTGCTTGTGTGACTAAATTGCATAACCTGGCAACCATGGGCAATTCCCAACTGCGCTCTGAGGCAGCAGATGATGGCTTAATCTGTATTTAGCCACAAAAGGAAACGTAATCAGAAAGTATAAATTGGCAAATTATTGTTAATTTAGTGCGACGCTTGTGTTTCCAGATGATTGAGGTTATTTCAGCTGGTTAAGAACATTGCCAATTTATTTTGCATAATATCTAGTAATAACATTGATTCTGTTGAGCGATTTAAATATTGTATTCTAAAAGATTTAAGAAATATTCTGTGCAAATCAGTTCAATGTGAGGCGTGGGGAGGAAGAAATGTAAAGGAATTTAATTGACATTGGCAGAGTACATTTGAATAGGAAAAAGGATGTTAATTTTCTTGACACTTCACTGAACTGATAGAAGGAATGATCAATGTTTTGTAGCATAGTACCAAGATTCTCCATGTGAGGAGAATGCAAATGAAATATTACATTCATTGCGTGTGCAGTTTATAATGAAACCAAAGGCAATTGTTATCCATTATCTTATTCCCTAAAAAATAGTTCCTGGAAAAAAATGTATCGGAGAATGAAATCTTTTAGGCCTTTATGCACAGTTTTCAAGTTCCTGTTTTCTAATTATTCAAAGAAAAGTATAGAAACAGAAAATAGTCACAGGAGCAGGCCATTTGGCCCTTTGAGCCATTCAATATGATCATCCAAAATCAGTACCCTGTTCTTGTTTTCTCCCCATTCCTTCGCTCCAGAGATGCTGCCTGTCCCACTGAGTTATTCCAGCATTTTGTGTCTACCTTCTCCCCATATCCCATGGTTCTGTTAGCCCTAAGTGCTATATCTAAAGGGCCTGTCCCACCAGCATGCAAATCTATGCGATTAGCGCGACCTAACGTGGTCGCTTGAGCCGTCCGGCGTCGCGGGGCCGGTCCCACTTCGATCGCCGGAGCCGTGCGGAATTGTGCGGAGTTCGTCCTGGCACCGCGCGGGGCTCCGAAAAACCGACTATGTCCAAAAATTCCGCGCGGCAACGGCTTGTCGGCTCGCAGTCGCCTCGACATTTACACACCGCCCGGACATCGTGCCTCCGTGAACCTATTTTTAAGTGCCTCCGTGACCCTCTATGTGTGTGGCTCCGTGGCCCTGTGTGTGTGTGTGTGCCTCGGTGCCCCCCTCTGTGTGCCCCTCTCTGTCCTGGCGAACTTACCTTGGACTTCGCTCCAAGTTCTCCTCACTTTGCGCCGCGCTGCGCCACTCACCCGACCTACGCGCGGCCCCTACTGCCGGTTTGGTTGCACTTGCCGCATGCAGGCGCATGTTGGTGGGAACGGCCCTGTACAGGGGATCACCTGACCTCCGCGCGGCCCCCGCTGCCGGTTTGATCGCGTTCATCGCATAGAGTTGCATGCTGGTGGGACAGGCCCTTAACTCTCTTGAAAATATCCAGTGAATTGGCCTCCACTACCTTCTTTGGTAGAGAATTCCACAGATCCACAACTCTCTGGGTGAAAAGGTTTTTCCTCATCTCAGTCAAAAATGGCCTACCCCTTATTCTTAAACTGTGACCCCTGGTTCTGGACTCCCCCAACATCAGCAATTTTTTTACAGCATCTAGCCTGTCCAATCCCTTAAGAATGTTCTATGTTTCTATAAGATCCCCTCTCATCCTAAATTCCAGTGAATATAAAGCCAGTCGACCCATTCTTTCATCATATGTCAGTCCCGCCATCCCAGGCATTAACGCGGTGAACCTACGCTGCACTCCCTCAATAGCAAGAATGTCCTTCCTCAAATTAGGATAGAGTATCCGAGGAGTTAATCCCAATAAAAGCAGTGAAATTATGATATTGGGATGGTGGCTGTGAAGATTAGGACAAGTAGCAATTGTTCCAGGTAAACTAATAATCCATAGAATTTTATTTTTTGCTAACGTGTTTGGTAATGTGTGGTCTGGGGACCAGACACCCTGAACATGGCTAATATGTTTTAGTCAATTACATTTTAGATGTTAACAGTTGCATTGATAAGACATTTTTTTATTGTCATTTCAAACGTTGAAAGACCTACTTTCCTGAGCTAATGAGCCACATTCTCTCTACCAGCAGCAGCGCATATCTCTTGATATGTTAAGTGTTTTATTGCATTATTGATACAAATAGCATTCACTATTAGAGAAAACAAACAGGCCAAATTTGACGTGTCTTTTTAACGTTGAGTCAAGTCAAGAATTTTTAATTGTCATATATACTCGGACTGGAATAATGAAATAATTATATTCTGCAGCTTGTTATAAGTACATTAAAGAGATGAATATATAAGAGGTCACTAGTTACAGGAACTGCAGATGCTTGTTCCGTCATTCAATCATGGCTGATTTTTTTTTCTCTCTTAACCCATTCTCCTGCCTTCTCCCAGTAACCTTTGACATCCTTGCTAATCAAGAATCTTTCAATCTGTGCTTTAAAAAGCCCTAATGATTTGGCCTCCACAACTGTCTGTAGCAATGAATCCCACAGATTCACCACCCTCTGGCTAAAGAAATTCCTCCTTATCGTCATTCAAAAGATACATATTTTTATTCTGAGACTGTGCGCACTAGTTCTAGAGTCTTTTACTATTGGAGACATCCTTTCCACATCCACTCTATTGAGGCTTTTCATTATTCAGTAGGTTTCAATGAGATCACCCTTCATCCTTCTAAATTCCTGTGTGTACAGGCCCAGGGCCATCAAATGCTCCTCATACATTTACCCAATCAACCCTGGGATCATTCTCGTAAACCTCCTCTGGACCCTTTCCAATGTCAGCACATCCTTCCTCAGATATGGGACCCAAAACTGCTCACAATATTCCAAATGTGGTCTTACCAGCACCATTTAATATCTCAGCAGTACGTCCATGTTTTTACATTGCAGTCCTCCTGAAATGAATGCTATCATGTACCAGAACTCCCTTGTCCTTTTGCACCTCTGATTTCTGAATCCACGCCCTATTTAGAAAATAGTCTAAGCCTTTAGCCCTTCAACCAAAGTGCACAAATGTACACATTGGTATTTGTCCAAAACCAGTGGCATGGTCAACAAATTAAAAAATGGCATTGGACAGGGCACACAGCTTTGAGGTGCCCCTGTATTGATGGTCAGCATGTAAATGGCATCAAGACCACCTGGTTCAAGAATATAGAGACATTGATGGATAAAGCACAAATTAAGATTGACTACAACATGCAATTTTGAAGTCAAATCCTGAGTGGAAGGTTACAAGATTTCCAATTATGTAAGTCAACAAAGAATGCAAAAAACATCATCCACCACCTTCATTGTCAAATACATTGTCAAACACATTTTTGAAGAGCAGCGACTAGAGAAATGTGGTGAGGTCGGAAAAATTAGTAATTAGTACACAGAAAGATTCCCCAATTGTGTATGTTCAATTCATCCTCCTAAAACCAATCAATCGGACTTAGTAATATTGCAGTCCATGGAGTTTAGTGTCATTTTTAGCATGGATGGGCAGTTTGCTTAATGGCAGAGAATACCATTAAATGATTAAGTCTATTAAGAGTCTTAAGAAGGGTCTCAATGTGAAACGTCACCCATTCCTTCTCTCCAGAGATGCTGCCTGTCCCACTGAGTTACACTAGCATTTTGTGTCTATGTACCATTAAATGGTTTAGACCAAGGAAGGTCCCTATCCGAAACATCACCCATTAGTTCACTCCAGAGATGCTGCCTGACCAACTGAGTTACTCCAGCACTTTGTTTCTCTTTTATAATTGCTGCAACCCGTTTACAGTGAGAAATATAAATTTATGCTCTCTATAAATGTTTAAAATATAATCAAAATTTAGATTTTGTTCCAAAGTGGAAAATCTCATTTTGGGGGTTGACAAGTGGTAAATGGAATCTATCTGATTACTTTAGTCGTTGAACTAGATTTTAAATCTTGATTAATTTGATGTGATGGATGGTGTTAATTGGAATGCAAATATCTGATGCAACCCCACCTTGTACCTGGATTACTTTTACATTCATTAATTATAATAAAAATGATCATTATCTGAGGTTGCGATGCTCCATGGAAAGAGGCCCTTTGCAATCTAGCTCATAATTAATCTTTTATTCATATACCTTTATAAATAATGCAGAATACAACAGCAGTGACCGTCCAGTACTAAACAAATCATAATCAGAGATTGTTACCATGTATTCACTAGGAAACTGCAAGGATCTTGTCTTCCAGTCTGGGAGTCAAACATGTTGATATATTGCAGAAGTGCTGGTATGCAGGGCCGGCCTTAAGTCAATTGGACTAGGGGGCCCCGCGCCAGAGTAATCTACTCTCGGCTCAGGGAGATCTACCCCGGGTGGAGGGGAGAGAGGGGGTAGAGGGATGGAGGGGGAAGAAGTGGATAGACGGGGAGGGGGTGTGAGGGGGAATGGAGAAGGGGGAGGTGGGTCATTCCCTCACCGCTCCCGCTCCTCCAGTCGCCGTGCTTCACGCGCACAGCCCCGGCTCCACCTCTCTCTCCTCCCCGGGAAGACGCGGTGAACAATACAGGGAGGGCCAGGCTGGGGGTTAGAGCAACGTATACAAACCTTGGCCTCAGCTAACACCCGCCCGCCCGGACCCCGGCATCCGATCTTGCCGCCGGCCCTCTCCCTCCCTTCTCTCCTCCCCTTCTATCCCTCCGTCCCTTCTCTCCTTCCCTCCCTCCTTGCTCTCTTTCTTTTCCCTTCTCTCCTTCCCTCCTTTCTCTCCTTCCTCTCCTTCCTCTCTCTCTTTTCCCTTCTCTCCTTCCTCCCTCCCTTTTTTCTCTCCTTCCCTCCCTTCCTTCTTTCTCTACTTCCCTCACTCCCTTCTCTCCTTCCCTCCCCCACACACACATCATGCACAGACAACTAACACACACACACACACACACACACACAACTAAGTTAGGACAGGGTAGAAGCCCAAAGGGTAGGATGGGGCTGAAGCCCAAAATTTAATGCTTGGACTGGTTTTTCACCAATAGTTATTGGTTTTCCAGGATCTAGTTAATGAATGTTTTTTTTTTCATTTCCCAGTCACTAAAACAAGTGGCATTGTAACTATGTACTTTTCAGAGGTGATCTACACATTTTGTTTGTTACGTGTAGGCTTACATGCATGCAATTTTATATTAAAATGTAGCTTAGATCTGTTTGGTCCATTAACTCACAAGCATTTTTAAGCGCATATTTTGATTAATTTCCATTCTACCATAGAGATATAAAGTTTATAATAGACTTTATTTGTATTTCTATGATTCTACAGACCTTGGCTGGGAACCTGGGGCTCACCAAAATTGTTCCTAATTGGGCCTCGCACCTCCTAATGCTGGCCCTGTCGGTGTGTGAATGTGTTTACCCTGCATCGTTTTGCTTCACATAAATAAAAAAACAATAAATCTGAACAGGCAGTTCATCCTTCTGAGTTCTTAGTCGCCTGAGGTGATAAAAAGACATGCCGGATAAGATTTATGGTTCAGAGTTTGATAAAACTGCAATAGTACAGATTTTAGTCTATTGGTTCATTCAGTTTAAAACAAAATGTAGTATCAGGGAAAGCACTTTGTAGATGGTTAAAGGGTTGAATAGAAAACTGAGATTGTCCATATATTGTGGACAGTGAATAAACAGAAGAGCATGGCCGGGGTGATATGGGACTTTGATATTAGCTCCCTCTTGAGGCAGTTGTTCCTGTATATCTCTTCAATGACGTGGAAGTGGATTCCTGTGATGGACTGGGTAACTTCCACTGCTCTCTGAAGCTTATTTCACTCTTGGGCATTAGAATTATCGATTTAGGCCATGATGCTACCAGTCAGGATGTTCTCCATCGTACTGCTGGAGAAGTTCAGTGGAATGTGGATTAGAGGGCTTCTTTGCGATCTGCCACATCATGTGGAAAGTTTGCTGGAGGCTTTTAGTGATGATTTGGGAAAACATGAATGGACAGATGTAGCATCCTCTGCAGTTGTCAAGTAAAGCGCCTGGAGAAATTAGACAGTGGTGGAGTTACAGAAGAGTGAACAGGCTGTATTGCTCTAATGGCTCTTGTGGCAAGAATATAGGGGCGGATAAGATCAACTTAGAATTCAAGTGCTAGCACAAATGATTTTAGATGAAACTATAATTAAAGATGTCTAGAGGCCCCATATCATTAGTATATGGATTCATTTAGCTCTGCTATGATAATCTCATACCTTCAAGTCATAAGACTTGAGCACCTAATCTAGACTAATGATTTTGTACAGTATTGAGGGACATCATTTGCAGATATTGAACTGTAATTCTGCCTGCCTGTTCAGATAGAATCACAGAGCGATCAGATTGTTGGGAAACAATTTTTTTCACGAGTCACAAATGATTAGGCCATTCTCCTGGGCAATATTCAAACTTCAACCAACGTTGTTAATACTGACTGCCAGCTCCCTTATCTTATTTGAAGTTGATGGGATCTTCGTGCACACATCGGTTTCTACATTGAATAAAAAACAAGCTCTACATCCTAACATTAACTCCTTGAGGATGAAATAGGTTATATTGTGCAATTCTCTTCTTCTGTAAGAAGACACAATAAAATTAAGACATGGAAATGAATTAATATTGATCAATACCACTTTGTTCCATGTTATCCCACTTTCGGTTTCGGGTCGAGGCCCTTCTTCAAACTTTGCTTTAAACCAGCATCTGCAGTTGTTTCTTACACAGCGTATAAACCTGCACATCTTTGGGATGTGCGAGGAAACCCACATGATCACAAGGTGTAAACTCCACACAGACAGTAACCAAGTTCAGGGTCGAACCGGGATCTCTGGTGCTGTGAAGCACTGATCTACCACCAGTGCCATTGTGCAGCCCTATGGCTTTCCATAGAGTTACTATTAATGTCATTTGTTAGTGCACCAGGATGTGTGTTTTTTAGCCAAACAATAAATGTTATATTCAACGTTTCGGGTCGAAACCCTTCTTCAGAAGAAGGGTTTCAACCTGAAAAGTTGCCTATTTCCTTTGCTCCATAGATGCTGCCCCACGTGCTGAGTTTCTCCAGCATTTCTCCAGCCTTCAATTTTCCAGCATTTGCAGTTCCTTCTTAAACAATATATGTTATATGTTGAGTCGGAAGGGTGCCAACCCGAAATATTACCTATCCATGTTCTCCGGAGGTGCTGCCGGACTCGCTGAGTTATTCCACCAATTTGTGTTATGTTGTGTCTTGTACTCAAAAATCATTCTTTGTTTCAAGAAAAAGAATGATTTTTGATGGAAGATTCCTTGAATGATACATGAGGCTACAGATTGCAAAACATCTGTGCAGATTCAGTGGAATCTAAAGTAAAGATGGATTATTCGGTCTTGAATTTTGAATATTAACGTATTGAAAGATCAAAAAGAATAATGCACCAGCCGGGACTGTTGTCCTCATGTATCGGATTTGTCTTACACAAGTGGCAATTCCCAAATGGTGCTGCAAATAGCACAGGGCATGTTCACAGCGACTGTTCACACTAACACATCCTTGATCTGCAAGTGTGTTAATGTCAAGCAGTTCACATCAGGAAAAGAGATTTGCTGATGTATTCCTGTTCAGGGAGTTGGCATGATGGTTAACTTCATGTATTAAAATACCAAATCTTCTTCAACCCCATGAAATATGAAAATATTATATATCGTGACTAAATTGCTTGCTTTTGCTGCTGTTTATTTTTGCTGGTAAGATGAGCAGATTGCACATATTTAATTGGCAACCAACCACCAACTTCCAAAATTATCTGTTATTTATTTATGATCCAGTGATCTTTGTTTAAGAGTGAAATTGGAACTAATGACCATGTTTTTGACAGTAGAAATGATGATGAGCCTGTCATCTTGAGAGTGCCTCCCATTTTAATTTATCTTCACTCACTTTTATTTTCAAACCTAATGGTAAATAATTCATGCTCAGTGAAATGCTCCCTGGGTTTTTTTTTGTGGAGATTGTTTTAGTTTCTTCCTGGTGTGGCGTTGGAGTTTGAGGTTTGATCTTTGGCTATGTAAAAGAATATCTTTTTTTTCCATCTTACTCACCTGACTATCACAGTGACTTCCAATAGTTCTTGTGCCTGAGGGTCAAAGTGGGGTGGGAGGTTCCGTGTTTCCATAAGTTACGTATACAATGGAGGACTGAGAGAGTTATCTAATTTTCTGAGTGATCGCTACATAAGTAGGTTAGTTTGATCTTGTCCGGCAGAATTTCCAGTTTGTGAAGGGCTGCTGCTGATTGAGTCTTTATTAATATTTCTAAGGTCCTCCAGAAAATTCACTATGTGTAGGAAGGAACTGCAGATGCTGGTTTAAACCGAAGATAGACACAAAAAGTTGGAGTAACACAGCAGGCAGGACAGCATCTTGGGAGAAAAGGAATAGATGATGATTTGGGTCAAGACTGAAGAAGGGTCCCAACCCGAAACGCCATCTATTCCTTTACTCCAGAGATGCTGCTGACCCGCTGAGTTACTCCAGATTTTTGTGTGTATCTCCAGAAAATTCACTAATTTGGATTTAATGCTGTACTATAAAGAGGTACTGCGTGGTAGCTCTTCCATAAGTTATTATAGTTTTTAAAAATGCGTTTTTTTAACATCATAAAATGATTATAATTGGACCAGTTTCTCTGTTTTATCACATGCATCATCGTAGATTGTTTATGACAACTTGTCTTCCTCCTATCCATTCAACTTTATTGTCTTATGTACAAGTATGGGTACAATAGAAATCTTGCTGGCATTCATTCTTAATATTTTTATTTAAATGAAGACATTGTTACAGTATTCACAATTTCTGCCAGTTGTTGGTGAACCAGTGAGTCAGATGGAGTTTGAAATTGGCAACATTTTTTTTACATTTATATATTAAATTGAGCACAATATCAACTCCTTCATTCATTATTGTATAAGATATAAGCATTAACAGGCCATTCTATCATGCCTTACTGCCATTCACTCAGATCATGGCTGATCTTTTACCTCAGCCATTTTTCTGCAACAACCCCACACCCCTTGATCTGTTAACATCCAAAAATGTCTTGATGTGTTTCTGGGTTGCATTCTGTGATGAATCATTCACAAGCCTTTTGGACAGATTTCTAAAAATTCACCGTCCTCTGAAGAAATTTCTTCTCAATCCTGAATTGACAATTTCATTTTAGAGTGACCTCGAGCTATAGAAATATATCTCCGCATTTACCTTATCAATCCACGTGAAAATGTTGTACATTTACTTCTCATTCTTCTGAGCCCGCGTGGGCATAGGACCAGTATGCTTTATTTCATCTTGCAGAGCAACCCTCCCATGCCAGTAATTAATATGATCAGTCCTCATTGCATTTCAAACATACCCTTTCTTAAATGGAGAGACCAGGCCTGTACACCGACATTCTAAGTGTTTTCTCAGCAGGACGGTGTCTAACTTGAGGCGGACTTCTCTACTACAGTACTTGAATCTTCTTGAAGACACAAGAAACTGCAGCTGTTGTCATCTTGAACAAAACACAAAGTGCTGGAGGAACTCAACGAGTCAGACAACATCTGTGGAGGAACTGGACAGGTGTTGTTTTGGGTCTGGCCCCTTATTCAGACTGACTCAAATTCACTTGTCTTCCATAAATGCGTGTACCTGTATAGGAGGCAGTGACCATAATTTGATAAAATTCAACCTGGAATTTGAGAATGAGAAGATGACATTGGATGTGTCGGTGTTACAGCTGAGCAAAGGTGACTACAGAGGCATGAAGGAGGAGCTGGCTAAATTTGATTGGAAAGGGACCCTAGGAAGAATAACGGTGGAAGAGTAACGGCAGGAATTTCTGGGAATAATTCAAACGTCACAGTATTTTTTCATTCCAAAGAGGAAGAAAGATTCTAAAGGGAGAATGAGGTGACTGTGACTGACAAGAGAAGTCAAATACAGCATTAAAATAAATGAAAAAGCATATAACATTACAAAGATTAGTGGGAAGCCAGAGGATTGGGAAGCTTTTATTCCTCTCTTGTGCACCAGTAATGCTAATTTAGAGTACTTTGTTATCTGTGAAATGCTTTAAAATGTCCTTAGACAGTGGAAGGCAGTTATACAATATGAATTCATTCTTTCTTAAAATGTGAAAATGTTCATTATAGATTGTTGTTTTGAATTTCTTCATTTCCTCAATGCTTTTGAACTTGTCGAGGTTCTTTAGTTTCCTTGGGGTAAGAAAGTTCTCCACACAGAATAATCAGGCAACAGTTTATGTATTACATCTCTCTACATCACTGTCTATGTCTCTAGTTTCCTGCCTGTCCCTGACACTAGTCCGAAGAAGGGTCTCGAGCTGAAACATCACCCATTTCTTCTCTCCAGTGATGTTGCCTGTCCCGCTGAGTTACTCCAGCATTTTGTGTCCAGCATCTTCAGTTTAAAACAGCATATGCAGTTCTTTCCTACACAGTTCTTTTTCTAAGTTTATTTACCTGACGTACTTCTATCAGTATTTCCACATCTCTATTTTCCATCAAGCTGAATGCGTTCAAAGGATGGATGAAAGCAGCTTTACAGTAATCTCTATGTTAGTATGTTGTTTTGATCTTGTCTGTCAGAATTTATTTGTGAAGTGCTGCTGATGAATGAGCCTTGATTATTATTTTTAGGTGCTCTGGAAAATTCACTGTTTTTAAAATTTCATGCTACTTTATAATGAGGTGCAGTTTGATAGCTCTTCCACAAGTTGCCGATAAAATGGAGGACTGAAAAAGTTATCTGATTTTCTCAGTCTTTAAAAGTGTTTTTTTTTTTTTAAACAATCTTATCACATAAATTATCGTAAATTGTTCATGATCTCTTCCGTCTATCGACTCAAATTTATTGTCTTATGTACAAGTACGGTCAGGTACAGTTACAATGAAAATCTTGCTTGCAACAGCTTTCATTCTTAAAACATTTTTAAAATGAAAACATTATTACAACAATGACAATTTCAGCTCGTTGTTGGTGAGCAGAGAATCAATAGACAATAGACAATAGGTGCAGGAGTAGGCCATTCGGCCCTTCGAGCCAGCACCACCATTCAATGTGATCATGGCTGAGTCAAATGCACCAACATCTCTTTTACATTAAAATATGAGATTTAGCATAATATCAATTCCTCCAATCATTATTGAATGAGGAATTAGCATAAGTAGTTCCATTCTATACTAAGTGCCTGGCCGCCATTCAAAGAATCAGATCATGGCTGATCTTTCATTTTTGGGGTGGCATGGTGGTGCAGCATGCTGCCTCACAGCAGCGAGACACAGGTTCGATCCAGATTACGGTGCCTCCCTTGTAGGTTCTCCCTATGACCTGCATGGGTTGTTCTCTGGTGCTCTGGTCTCCTCCCACACTCCAAAGACATACAGGTTTGTAGACGAATTGGCTTGATAAAATTGTAAATTGTCCCGAGTGTGTGTAGGATAATGTTAATGTGCAGGGATCGCTAGTTGGTGTGGGCTCAGTGGACTGAAGGGCCTGTTTCTGCACTGTATCGCTAAATTAAGCTTTTATCTCAGCCATTTTCCTGTAACAACCCATACCCCTTAATCTGTTAATGTCCAAAAAATGTCAGTAATGAATTGATCACTTTTGGACGGAGAATGCTAAAAATGCTCTGTACTCACTGCGATAAGGTGCGGTATGGTAGCTCTTCCAAAGATGCTTAATTCTACTGATATATTGGTGTGTGACTAAAACTTACAGCTTCATGATGCTGATGTACATCTCATCGTAAAGCCAATCCCAAAAGTGAAATATAGTCTAGATGCCAATATATTGGACAACTTCCAAAAGAAGCCATGTCCAAGCTGTGGTCTTCCTACAGATTGAAGATTTGCCAGCAGCAATGTAACTGCTGGCTAGGCACTGCGAACAGCTGTTGTACCACTTTCATGTTCAGAGACATTTACAAATGTTAGTCGGACAATCTTTTGGTCACTAAAATAGCCACCGTGATGATTTTTTTTTTAAAGGTGCCTGTGTTGGAATACTGAAATAGAAAACAATAAGTGCTGGAAACACTCAGTGGGTTGCTGTGGAGATAAGCAGTAAACAAGCTCAACAAGCCAATGGGTTCATAGAAATGGGTAGAGAGAGAGGAGATCTGAATAAAGAAACTGTGAAATGATGGCAATTCAAGGGCAATATAACACAAATAAAGAAGTTAAAGCTGCGAAATGCTGAACGATATGATATCCGCAGCAGTGCTAATGCAGAGAGAGAAAAGCTGACGGAATATCACAGATGCACTGGCCAGTACTGATACAGATGGGGAAAGGGGAGATTCCTGAACTTATTAAATTTGAAATTTAGTCCAGAAGATAGCAATGTGTCCAGAAGGAATATGAGATACTTTTCCTTAAGCTTGCTAGTATGATAATGCAGAGTCCCATTTAGATAGGTCAGAGTGTGAGTGGGATGGATAATTCATTTGTGGGCAACAAGAAGTGCTTTTGATTCTCCCGGCTAAAGATACGTGTGGCATGACCAGGAAATGGCATAATTTGGCAGAGTTTGATGACTTGATTGGCATTCTCATGGACTTAGTGTTATTACTACAGGGGTGGCACAGTGGCTTGCAGCGTCGGACCCGGGTCCAATCCTGACTACGGCTGCTCTCTGTACGGAGTTTGTACGTTCTCCCAGTGACCGTGTGGTTTTCTCAGGGGGCTCCGGTTTCCCCCCACACTGCCATTTAGAAGCTCGAAGTGCCACATTGTAATTAATCCAGATCTGAGAAGGATATGGAAGGCCAAGGATCACTGTTGCTCAGTCGCCCAGTTTGTGCCAGGTCTGCGTTTTTGATCTTCAAATACTTTTTTCTACAATTGACTCTAGTCTGCAGTGATACTTTGAAGGTCTTGTTGAATGTTATTATCATTGTCTGCCTGCCCTGTGAGCTGGCGCACGAGAGATGGGAAATGGTCCACCCTCCCCATGAACATTTAATCGTTGGTGGGTAATATATTGGCAGACGAGGCAGGCTGGTAGAGAGCCTTTGTCTTGTGGACGTTCCTTTTGAACCCCAATGTGTTGTGAGCTTCAGTGAGCAAGTTAACAATGACTTGGAGCGTAACATCCTCACGCAAGCAAACACGGGCATTGTCTGAATACTGCAACTGGACTACTGAAGCTGGAATGACCTTGGTACTGGAGTGTAGTTGTTGCATTTGAACAGCTTGCCACTCCAGAAGATTAGCTGTTGGAGGTTCATTGGAGTTTGGGTCCTGTAATAGCAAATTTGTTTTCTTTAAATTCCATATGCTTAGCCCAGATTACATTCTGCAACTGTCTTAGAATGAGGGGAGTTGAAGGAGGGTGGTGACAGAGATGGGGTTGGAGAAATGTTGGTAGATTTCAACTTTGTTCTCTGAATTCTCATTCAGGCCTCTGGAATACCAGCTCAGTAATTTAACTGAGCCGAAACGTCACCTATCCATGTTCTGCAGGTATGCTGCTTGACCCGCTGAGTTACTCCAGGTTTTAACATCTTTCCTTGGTAAATCAGCATCCGTAGTTTCTACATCAACACCATTCCTGTTTAGACTTTACTTTGGACTTTAAAGATACAGTGCGGAAACTGGCCCTTTGGCCCACCACGTCTTTGCTGACCAGCGATCACCCCGCACACTAACCTACACACCTACATACACCAGGGCCAATTTTACAACTTACTGAAGCCAATAAACCTACAAACCCACACGTCCTTGGAGTGCAGGAAGAAACTGGAGCAGCCAGAGAAAACCCACGCAGTCACAGGGAGAATGTAAAAATTCCGTATAGATTGCGCCCATAGTCAGGATTGAATCCAGGTCTCTGGCACTGATTGGCAGCCACTCTACCGCTGTGCCACTATGCTGCCCTGTTCTTACAAGTTCACTGATTTAATTGGAGAACATTGCAAAACAGCCCACCACTTGGTGCAGGAAATACAAGAACAACTTCTGGATTTCCGCACTGAATTATACAGGTACACAGTTCAGGTGTTGCAGTCTGATTTTCTGGTATGTACCGGTGAGCATTGTAGCAATCGGCAAAGGTGCTGCTTGGTGAACATCTGAAAGGGAAACATTGGCTAATATTCAGGCTGTGACTCTTCCAAACAACCTATGAGTCTGAGTTTGAAGAAGGGTCTCGACCCGAAACGTCACCCATTCCTTCTATCCAGAAATGCTGCCTGTCCCGCTGTGCTACTCCAGCATTTTGTGTCTATCTTCGAAGTAAACCGGCATCTGCAGTTTCTTTCTACACAAACTATGTATAATATTTCCATGCAAATCAAGAAAATCAAAGTTATCACAAAGTCTTCGCATGACCTTTGTGCTCTTTATAAAAAGTACTAGTTCTTAGCTTTAATGGCTGAAGGTAGCATGTGTACAGATACATCTAGTTTTTTCTTTTGCATTCCATCTCCCATATATCCAGTTCCCTCAGCAGTAGCTTATGTAATCAGTGGCACACACTGGTGAAATGCACAAAGCAATCAGGATCATTGGACCTCATAATTTGAAACAGGGAGAGCCAGAGACTTTGTAGCCCAAAACTAAAAAACAAATTATTCAACACTGTGATCTCCTGCAGTTGTTTTCAATTCCAAAAGAGCCTGATAATAAATGCATTGGTAATCACCTCCGACATGCAAGGAGTACAAATGCATAGAACAGGAATAACATTTCTGGTATGTGTTACTTTTCCTGCTTTTTATTCTTGCATTAGAATAAATTTAAGTTGTATTCTTCCCCAATATATTCCCCAATATATTTAATATTGATTTGTAGTACAGTCGTTAGTAACTGTGAATTTTCCCTATAACTTTCCTGAGCAAACTGAAACTAATCATATTTTGCTCTACTTTTCACCAATGGTATTCAATTTTATGATTATTTATTAATTCAGTTTAGTCCAACTATTAAAGTTACTTTTGTATAATGAACATTTTATAAAAACAGAATCCCTGCCTTGGATGTTTCCTCTTTCTATCCAGTCATTTTGTCTTGAACTTTGTTTCTTTATTTTTCATGTTTGGATCTGGGTATTGCCAGCAATGTCAGTATTAATTCTTCACCCATAATTTCCTTTGGGAAAATGGTGTAAACCATCTTCTTGAACCACTGATGAAGAACAGCGATGATCAACCTTCTGATGAAGAACAAGCTATATATTTTCAGGTGAACATAGCACATTACTTGGAAGGGAACCTTCAGGTAATATTGTAGCCATGGACTTGCTGCCCTTGTCCATCTTGGTGGTAGAGATTACAGGTTGAGGAGATGTTTCCAGAGTAACCTGGGCAAGTAATTGCTGCTTAGTTTTAGATGGTGCACCTGGCAGCCACTGTTCTTGGAGGTGGAGGGAATGAATGCATGTTTACTGTGGATAAAGTGATGGCAATGAGGTGGCTTGCTTTGTCTTTGTTGGTGTTGATCTACTTGAATTTTGTTACTGCTGCACTCCTCCAGGCAAGTGTAAAATATTCCATCCGTCATAGTGAGGCCACCCGCAAATTGGAGGAACAGCACCTCATATTTAGCTTGGGCAGCTCACAAGCATACGTTATAAATATTGATTTCTCTCATTTCAAGAGAGTCATCTCTGACATACCAAATCTCCACAATCTTTTCAGGAAGTAGAGGCATTAATGGGGTTTCTTTATAATCCCATCAATGTGCTGGGTCCAGGAAAGATCTTCAGAGATATGCACCCTCAGGAATTTGAAGCGTTTGACTCTCTCCACCATCATCCTATTTGTGTGAGACAGTTTGTGGGTTCTCAACCTTCCATTTCCAAAGTCCACAATCAGTTCCTCGGTCTGACTGACACTGAGAGCAAGGTTACACAAAAAGCTGGAGAAACTCAGCGGGTGTAGCAGCATCTAAGGAGCGAAGGAGATAGGCGACGTTTCGGGTCGAGACCCTTCTTCAGACTCCCTGCCCTTGAGAGCAAGGTTGCTGTGCTGGCACCATATGGTCAGTCGCTCGATCTCCCTTCTACAGTCTGACTCATCACCATCTGCAATTCGTGCAACAACAATGAACTTGAAGATGAAGTTTGCATCACATCATTGGGTGGTAGTGTAAGTGGCTTTTCTGTGAACAGGGTATGTCTGACCAGTTTTCCACATTGGGTAGTAATTTTCTAGCTCATTGAAAGAAACTGGCTTGAGGCGCAGCTAGTTATGAAGCACAGCTATTTTATACCACAGCGGGCATGTTGGTCAGACATGATTTAAAAATCCACATATTCTTGCCTCAGTTCTCTTTGTGCAGCACACTGTAATCGATGATTGTTCTTGTGAATGCATAATTGAGGAATTACCACAGGAGTAGGTCCTTTGCTGCAATCATCCCTGCGCTCCACCTGATCTCTTGCCAGCATAGCTTATCAAGATAATCATTTTTGTCTAGATTCTCTTTTAATGCAATGCATTAATCATCTCAGCAGTCCCATGTTGTATTAAATGTCATATTCTCTGGTTAACATTTATATATCATTTTAAGCTATAGCAGATAGCTAATATGTTTCAACAAAATGGTAAGAGGGAAAAGTAAAAAAAAAAGAAACTAAATTAAGCTGCTGGAAATAACTCTATATCTCTAAGTTCACTGTTTCATCATTATTTGATGTTGAGCTTTTTCTCAAAAGCAATAGGTTACTCTGTTGTAATATCCAGGCTCCCCTGATTTCCCTATTTTACTACTATTTAAATGACCATACTATCATTTTCCGGTGCACTCAATTATGCCCATTATTTCCTGGTTTTTAAATGTAGTGCTGTCCAAGAAGCAATGATAGCTGCATTTAGTATGGCAAATGAGTAGATTAGCTGTCATATAGAATAAGGGTAAATAACTACTGTCTTAGGGCATTGAATGCTTCACTACTGCAGTTTGAATGTCGCAGAGAATAAAAAATGAGACACTAAACAAATACTGCCTAATAATTTCCAAATGCTTTGACTGTGTATATTTTATATGGCTGGGTTTTCCCTTCCCTTCCCTTCTAAAGAGCAGTAATGGTATTAAACTGTTAGTCACAATATCTATGTAAGATATTACAGCTTCAGCATGTAGGGTCTTCTTTAGTTTACAAAAGGACACTGCGCATACTTGCACATATTAACGAGACTGATAAGATATTGGATATATCACATGACACAAATTATACCATTCTAGTATTCAGTACTGAAAGTTACAGTTACCATCATATACCCTGCACTGCTCTCCCCATAGAAAGCAAAATAACATGTCAATTAGACAAACACGAATAATTTTATAAATGTAATCTGACGACTGGTTTACGTGCTCGTTCTGATCTCCTGAGTGGTTTAGGGGGAGTGCCAGCTTGTGGTTCTAAAGGAGAGTCAAGTTCAGGACAAGTTACCTTTGTCTCCACTTTCTGTGGAGATTCTGATTTTACATCTGAACTTGGAATAATACCAAAGTCTGACAGATATAGTATACCTGGACTTTCAGAAAGCCTTTGATAAGATCCCACATAGGAGATTAGTGGGCAAAATGACAGCACATGGTATTGGGGGTAGGGCACCAACATGGATAGAAAGTTGATTAGCAGACAGGTAACAAAGAGTAGGGATTAACGGGTCCCTTTCAGAATGGCAGGCAGTGACGAGTGGGGTACCGCAAGGCTCGGTGCTGGGACTGCAGCTATTTATAATGTACATTAATGATTTAGATTAAGGGATTAAAAGTAACATAAGGAATTTTGCAGATGACACAAAGCTGGGTGGCAGTGTGAACTGTGAGGAGGATGCTATGAGGATGCAGGGTGATTTGGACAGGTTGGATAAGTGGGCAGATGCATGGCAGATGCAGTTTAATGTGGATAAATGTGAGGTTATCCACTTTGGTGGCAAGAACAGAAAGCCAGATTATTATCTGAATGGTGTCAAGTTGGGAAAAGGGGAAGTACAACAAGGTCTGGGGTTCTGGTTCATCATTCACTGAAAGTAAGCATGTAGGTACAGCAGGCTGTGAAGAAATCTAATGACAAATTGGCCATTATAACAAGAGGATTTGAGTATAGGAGCAAAGAGGTCCTTCTGCAGTTGTACAGGGTCCTCGTGAGACCACACTTGGAGTTTTGGTCTCAGTTTTGAAGTGTGGGAGGAAACCAGAGACCCAGGAGAAAACCCACGTAGGTCCTGGGGAGAATGTACAAACTGCGTACAGACAGCACCCGTAGCCAGGATTGAACCGAGGTCTCTGACGCTGCTAAGCATCAACTCTACCACTGCGCCACCGTGCCATCAATGCTCCCAAAGCTACAGGATGAAACTTGTGGAATCAATTCAAGTGCAACACCTGCTGTTACTTTAATCTTAGAAAATGCACTAAAGATAAATCCTTTATTTTTTGTCTGTCTATCTACTTATATTGTACATTGAGCCAAATCACTATATTTCCTTTTATTAAACAGTTTTGCAATCTGCAGAAGGGATTAATCCATGAGGCTCTAGCTGCTTGTCTTAGGTCTATTAGAAATACTGGACAGGAGTACGAATGCAGTTTAATAGGACAGTTTAATTTTAGCCCTAGTCCTTAACCTGCATTGCTTAATGAAAATATTTCAAATCTTGTCTCACAATATAATTCTACAAATCCTGAGGGTTTTTTATTAGTTCAGGTTTACAATGGACAGCTTTCCATGCGCTGGTTTTGTAACCTGCTCAATTGGTGTCATTTGAAACTATCATGCCTCCTTGAAGATGGACACAAAATGCTGGAGTAACTCAGCATGACAGGTAACATCTCTGGAGGGAAGGAATGGGTGACATTTCGGGTCGAGACCCTTCTTCAGAATGATGTCAAGGGAGAGGGAGATGCATAGATAAGGAAGAGTAAGGTGTGAAAACAGGTCAAAAGGGATGAGGCTCAAGGGAAATGTAGAATAGATCATTGTTAACTGGGAGAAGGTGACAACAAAGCAAACAGAGATAAAATGTAGTCGGAGACAGTCGGAATGGTCGGAGAAGTGGGAAGGGGGAAGGATGGAAAGTGCGGGAAAGCAAGGGTTACTTGAAGTTAGAGATGTTAACGTTCATACCGCTGGGGTGTAAGCTGCCCAAGCGAAATATCAGGTGGTGTTCTTCCAATTTGCGCTGGGACCTCAGTTGTCCTCAAGATGATGTACTCCCAAACTGTTGATGTGTCATTACGCCCAGGATTTTGACTCGTCAGTAATGATGATTATTTACAAGTTTACCTGCAAGGGTGACTTAGACTTTTGTCTTCTCCCTCAAATTTCTGTTCCAATGACGTTCAACTGGAGAAAGTGAATAGACAGTGGTTCAGCAGTAGAGTTGCATCCTTACAGCACCAGAGACTCTGGTTCAATCCTAACTATGGATGCAGTCTACACTGAGTTTGTTCGTTCACGCTGTGACCATGGGGATTTTCTCCCACATTCCAAAGATGTGCAGGCTTGTTCATGAGTTCATAAATCATCGGAGCGAAATCAGGCCATTCGGCCCATCGAGTCCATTATGGCTGATATATCTTTCCCTCTCAACCCCATTCTCCTTCCTTCTCCCATAACCCTTGACACCCTTACTAGTGAAAAATCAGTCAATCTCCATCTTAAAATTATCTAATCTGTGGCATTGAATTCCGCAGATTCACCATCTTCTGACTAAATAAATTCCTCTTCATCTCCTATCTAGAGATACATTATTTTATTCTGAAGCTATGCCATCTGGTCCTAGACTATCCCACTAATGGAAATATCCTCTCTGCATCCACTCAATCAAGGCCATTCAGTATTTGGTAAGTTTCAATTTATAGTAGATGATGGAAAGCTGTCCTGCTTTGCTGGTGTCCCATGAGCTGATAGACCTCATTTGAATCTGCCCTAATTACAATGTAAAATACTTTAATAAGGTACATGTTTCATTTTTGTATACAGTTCAGTACAAGTATCACTATACATAGATACATATCAGATAAGCATCTCGGATACATTACAAATGTTGTGCAGTAGAACACAGAGACGGTATACAGAGTCGTCAGTTTGGCACCATTTTCAAGTCCCAACCTTCGTAAGTGCAGGGATCTTGATCTGACCATGAAAGTCTGTTGTCCTGGCCAAGTGTAGCTGTTGATGTCCACCGCCTCTTCTCCACTGCTGTTGGCCGCGTCCGGTCCACGTACTCGACCTTTTCGAGCGGTGCCCTGTCCTGCCATGCCCCAGGCTGCTGCAGGGCCTCCAGCGGCCCACTCCACCATTGAGGCCGTGACTCCGTCCTGCTGCTGGTCTGCTTACCGGCCCTCCAGGTGGATTCCCGTGGGTCCTTGATCCATGGCGCAGGTCTTCCGTCATTGGTGGGCAAGACCCGGTCCCCGGCGGATGGGCTGGGCCTACCAGGCAAGTCCCCAGTCCCCGGCCTACAGTGCGGGTCCCGGGATACATTTGCAGGTTTGAAAATCGTGCTTCAAACACAATGAAGATGTGTTTTCAATTTAAATTTGGGAATTTGCCTGCAGAAAGATGGTGCAATGACACCTCTTTCATTTCACATGCTGACATTCGCTTCTGCATCCAAGATCGAAAAGTCTAATATTCCCCGTTTTTGACTGTCTTAACACCTGTCACAGGCTTGGTCTGATGCCCTTGAATGTGCGATCAATAGGGGTGTAAGCAAAGCATTTTTGAAGACGGCTTTGAAATGCCTCCAGGACACCAAGTGCTGCAACGTGGGTAGCTGACGTTTCAAGTCGTGACCCTTCTAACCTCTCCACAATACATGGCCTTGCTGTTTTCAATGATACTTCCGTATGGTGTCTAACACAGAAAAAATCTGGCATTAACTGAGGGAGGAGAGAGAAAAGTAATGCGCAGGTGGTATAAAGGAATTTCAAAAGACTGCTGGCTTTGGCAATATAGATAGTAATATTTTACACAAGTTGTCAGTTTAACATTAACATGTTTCAAAATTGATCACCTTCAGAGGCACTTCTTGTTTTTGACGGAATGCCCACTGTTGTATTTAGTTCCATAAAGGATAGATTATCCTGTGGTCCTGAAATCATTGTTAAGATGATGTGCTCAGCTGCTTATGATGTATTGTGATGCTTCATAGGAAACAGAGCAATCATCAAATGGATTAAAGCTTACAGCGATAGCTGATTTTTTGTTTTGCACTCCAATTATAGTTATTGAGTCATTGATTTAAAAAAAATAATTTACAGGCCGTTAAACTGGTGCAAGTAAAAAATCATTGTTCTCTTGTTGGTACATATAACAATTAAACACTTGTGAATTGATTCTGCTGGCAATGCACTAAGTCTCTTCATAATCGTGTTTAGACTTTAGCATGGGAACAGGCCGTTCGGCCCACCGAGTCCGTGCCGGCCAGCCCTCACCCCATACATTAGCACTATCCTACACACTTGGGACAATTTACAGAAGCCAATTAACCTACAAACCTCTACATCTTTGGAGTGTGGGAGGAATCTGGGGCACTCGGAGAAAACCGATGGAGTCACGCGATGCACAACCGGGTATAGAAACATAGACAATAGGTGCAGGAGTAGGCCATTCCGCCCTTTGAGCCAGCACTGCCATTCAATGTGATCATGGCTGATCATGCACAATCAGTACCCCATTCCTGCCTTCTCCCCATATCTCTTGATTCCACTAGCCATAAGCGCTATATCTAACTTTCTTTTGAATGCACCCAGTGAATCGGCCTCCACTGCCTTCTGAGGCAGAGAATTCCACAAATTCACAACTCTCTGGGTGAAAATGTTTTTCCTCATCTCAGTTCTAAATGACCTACCCCTTATTCTTAAACTGTTACAGAAGGATGTAAAAGTAATTTTGTTTTAACATTGGTGGTTTTTGTTTAGTTTAGAGATACACCATGGATCAGGTCCTTTGGCCCCTGAATCTGTGCAGATTGCCCAACGACTGCCCATTAACACTAGTTCTAAGGTAACCCACTTTCTCATCCACTTCCTGCGGCCCGGTGGCGCAGTGGTAGAGTTGCTTCCTTACAGTGCTTGAAGCGCCGGAGACCCGGTTTCGATCCCGACTACGGGTGCTGTCTGTACGGAGTTTGTACGTTCTCCCCGTGACCGTATGGGTTTTCTCCGATACCTTTGATTTCCCCCCACACTCCAAAGACGTAGCTAAGGTTTGTAGCTAAATTGGCTTGGTATAAAGGTAAATTGTCCATAGTGTGCATAGGGCAGTGTTAATGTGCGGGGATCGCTGGTTTGTGTGGACTCAGTGGGCCGAAGGCCGTTTCTGCGCTGTATCTCTCAACTAAACTAAACTAAAAATTAGGGGAAATTCTCGACTGAGGAAACTGGTGGAAACCAACGTGGTCACAGATAGATCGTGCAAACTCCACACAGACAGAGCCCAAGGTCAGGATCGAACCCGGGTCTGTAGCACTGTGAGGAAGCATCTCTAGCACCACTGCCACTGTGTTGTCCTTTGCAACTGTTTCTCGGTGATATCTCACAAAATCTATGTCTCATGCCTCTACATTATTTGTAACTGTGAGGCCTTTTTAATTTTTTATGGTGAATACCAAAAGAAAATCCCCTCAGTTTTACAATATTTGCCTGGCTTGTTTGCAGGTTGCTAACAGTGAGGTACCAACGTGCAGAGATATTTTCCTTTTGTGTTGAATATTCAATAAAGCTTTTAAAGTTGAAGGGTTTCTCAATGAACAAAATATTGAAGATGAGAATTCCCATCCTTCAATTCTGAAGTAGTTTACTGCAGAACGTGGACTGGTGCAGTCAATTACAGTTTGAGGACTTTTTTTTAACATCATCCTCACGGTGCAGTATTTCCTCAAGTCTCATTTCTTTTCTTCTGCATTCCCACCCCTACTCTTCTTTGTCTGAAGTGCAGTTTCTTTTGCTATGTGCATAGACAACCCCAAATACAGGAGATTAAGCTACTTATTTGCGTTTCTGATTGCTGGTTTAGGGAACGAACATTGATCCTGCTCTTTGAATTGTGGCTTCAGACCTAAGCATTCACCTGCCAACTAATTGTAAAATGCAGAGAGCAACGTCAAACACTGTGCGTTACTGACTAATAACTTTGACTCCATGAATAGGACAGCATAGTGACACAGCTGGTAGGCATTTGCACGTTCTCCCTGTGACCCAGTGGGTACCCTCCGGGAGCTCAGGTTTCCTCCCACATCCCAAAGATGTGCGGGTTTGCAGGTTAAATTGACTCTATAAATGGTCCCGTGTGTGGAGGGAGTGGATGTGAAACTGTGATAACATAGAACTAGTGTGAACAGGTGTTTGAAGTTCGGCATGGACTTGGTGGCTGACACATGTCGCGTGCTATCCAGTCAGCAGAAAGACAATACATGATTATAATCGAGCCATCTACAGGGGCCTGTTTTCAAGCTGTATGAAAAAATGTGTGAAGCGTTCTCCTCAAGTATGACTACACTCGCAACTTGTTTTCATTTTGTATTTGGCACCTAACGTCTTGCAGGCTGTGATCCCAATCAACAGGTTAGAATTAGATCCAATTCAAGAGTATGTCATCACTTCTACGCTTTTCACAATATTCTCGCCACTAGGTTGCGCCTCAATTCCAACAAGTTTCCACTCGAGTGGAACTGAGTACTGGACAAATGGAAATCTATTGACATCAACTTCACTCCAAGATTGATCAACCTCTGCAATCAGGCTACCGAATGCACTTGACATTTGCATAAGTAGACATTTAGAGGCTGAGTTCCATGTCATCATCGACACGTTTTGAATGTAAACGAAGGAATGAACCATGCTGACCATCTGCAAAACCGAGGTCCTTCATTATCCTGGCTACAATGTACAATGCCACCCTCCATCAAAGAAAGTTTTGGGAGCCAATTCTCAAGGTAGCTGATACTTTCAATGTACAAGTGCAACGGTTGGCACTCTGAAGAAAAGGGAGCTTGAAAAACAAGACAAGTCAGAAGTCGTGAGCTAACTGGAACACCCATGACATGATAGCGATGCATTCATCTCCCAGCTAACTTAAAAATGTAGTTACCGCAAAAGACTGTCTCCACTGAATCTTCCATATCCACAGGCAGCATACAAATGCCAAGATCAACGTTCTCTCCCATACCAGTATTCCCAGTGTCACGGCCCTAATCTCAAACAGTCACTTCATTACCAGGGCACAATGTTCACAGGCCACACTCTTAACCTAACTTATATGGTCACTTGATTTCAAACTGCGTCAAAGTAAAAGATTGACAGTGGAACAATGGAAGTGATTCAAGCGAGTTGACAGAAAGTGCAGCATCCCCACCAGTGCCTGGGAATCTCTGGCCCATAACCGTGCAACACGGAGGAGCATTTGGAAAGGCATTGAGTGCAACAATCCCTGACTTGGGAGCGCACAGAAGCTCCGTGTAAATGGCCAAACGAAAGTACTACCTCCCAAACTATCCACCTGATCAATCATCACAGCATAGTTTCAGGTGCCTTATTGTCCTCGGCAGTTTCCTCAAAATCCACACAACTGGGCTGGAAGCAAGTCATTCTCAATCCCAACGGACTGCCCACAGAGAGGTATGGATGCAACTGCCAGATTGGGGCCAACTCGGTACACACAGTGGTGCAGCGATAGAGTTGCTGCCTTACGACGCCAGAGACCCAGGTTCGATCCTACGGACGCTGTCTGTATGGAGTTTGTCCGGTCTCCATGTGACCTTGTGGGTTTTCTTCAAGTGTTCCGATTTCCTCCCACATTCTAAATACGTGCTTAAATACGTCCTGTAAATTGTCCTTGGTGTGTAGGATAGAACTAGTGTACAGGTGATCGCTGGTTGGCGTGCACTGGGTGGGCCAACGGGCCTGTTTCCATGCTGTATCTCTAAACTACCCAGCCATGGATTTGGTTTAGCTTCTCACCCAGGTAATCTGCAAGGATAAAAAAAGTACTCTTGAGCAGGCAGTTTTAAATATTACATGCCCATATGTGTAATTTGTAGTGGGTGTTGAAATATCAGTAATCTTTGAGCAGCCCCATCTTGATTTAAAAATGTAATATTCTTTGGAAATAATGTACTATTATATCCAAATAGTTCAATAAAGAACTATTTAAACATGCTGTTAAAATGACTGAAGCACGAACATGATTCAATTAATGCAGGTTATTTAAAATCCAACGGTGGATTGTTTTGTGGAAACCTTGCAAAATTATGCCGAATAATATAGTGACAACTTCTTGTTTGCAGTCATCGACTTGTTTGATATACTTACTGATCAGAAAGAATCCCTACATCCAAGGGACTTATTACTATAATAAAAAGGAACTACAGATGCTGGTTTATACTAAAGATATATGCAAAATGCTGGAGTAATTCAGCAGGTCAAGCAGCATCTCCAGAGAAAATGGATTGGTGACATTTCGAGTGAGGTCTAAAGAATGGTCCCAACCCAAAACGTCAGTATCCATGCACTTTTTATGATGGCTTACCTCACCACTAAAATACAAATTTCATGTATTTAATTCTTGCCAAAAAGCAAGTGTTGTTTGCACCAACATGAACTCTTCATTTTTAAAACTGATGCATTAAAATGCTCGAAACCTTTAAATACTCATGTTATTTTTTAATTATTGATTGATGAATCATGTGATTGATGGATGCAACAAGGACAAACGAAGGCAGCCACCACATTAACCTAAACAGTCTTTTTGAAATCTTTATTTCTAAAAGCAGTTCTAATTTTGCCCGATACCAGCATGTTAACAGCTATCAGTGTGTTTAAAGGTGACTTTAAAGCAGATTGTTTCTGAAGGGAGTGTGGCACTTCGACTGAACGATGTGCACCTTCAAAGGTCTTGTCAAATGGAATGAGCTCCAGGACGTAGCATCAATGGCATCCGTCATCTGTGAAAAGTGACCCCTTCTTAAATCAGACACCAGGACTAGCAGCACTGTAACAAAATCAAAGAACTTGGCATGGCAGTAGCTGATGGAAAATGTAATACTTGCTGACTTGTCACTCCAGTGCAATTTATTTTACCTGTGTGTACTTTGTGTTCAGCTGTAGAATCCTCAAATCATACTACTAATGTGTCTGAATACTGCATCAGTCTCTTACCTTATTCTTTTTTTAATAGAGTTATGCTACAACTGAATGGCTTGCTCAGCTATTTTGGAGGGTGGAAATAAGTCAACAGCTAACTGTCATTTTCATGTTCGTCTATCCTTTGGCACAGAGATCAACAGTTTGCAAGATCCTAGCTCATGACTTCAATTGTCTTTGCCATTTGTGTTTGACCATATGGGGCAGAAGTCTCAAATCTCTCTCTTGGAAGCCAGTTATACTTAAAGCATGCTAATGTTGAATCAATAAAATGCATCTCGCAAGTGGCATAATCTTCCATAAGCTGCTTCTAATTTAAAAGTATAACTCAAAGTCATTTATTTCAAGAAGATTGTAGATTATGTTCTATCTTCAAAGTTAACAGTTACAGGGAGAATTCTACCACTGCGCCATTGAGCCACCCATTTATCTTAACCCACTTATCTTTCCTTATAATACCAAACTCCAATTCAAGTACAACAAAGGCTTCTTAAATCTTTACTCGTGCTTTCATCTAACTCATCCTGTTTACTGCACAGCATTTGTGCTTTTACATATAAACATAGAAAATATGTGCAGGAGTAGGCCATTCGGCCCTTCGAGCCTGCACCACCATTCAATATGATCATGGCTGATCATCCAACTCGGTATCCTGTACCTGCCTTATCTCCATACCTCCTGATCCCTTTAGCCACAAGGGCCACATCTAACTCCCTCTTAAATATAGCCAATGAACTGGCCTCAACTACCTTCTGTGGCAGAGAATTCCACAGACTCACCACTCTCTGTGTGAAAAATGTTTTTCTCATCGCGGTCCTAAAAGACGACCCACTTATCCTTAAACTGTGACCCCTTGTTCTGGACTTCCCCAACATCGGGAACAATCTTCCTGCATCTAGCCTGTCCAACCCCTTAAGAATTTTGTAAGTCTCTATAAGATCCCCCCTCCTAAATTCCAGCGAGTACAAGCGGAGTCTATCCAGTCTTTCTTCATATCGAAGTCCTGCCACCCCAGGAATCAGTCTGGTGAACCTTCTCTGTACTCCCTCTATGGCAAGAATGTCTTTCTTCAGATTAGGAGACCAAAACTGTACGCAATACTCCAGGTGCGGCCTCACCAAGACCCTGTACAACTGCAGTAGAACCTCCCTGTTCTTGTACTCAAATCCTTTTGCTATGAATGCCAACCTACCATTCGCTTTCTTCACTGCCTGCTGCACCTGCATGCCTACTTTCAATGACTGGTGTACCATGACACTCAGGTCTCGTTGCATCTCCCCTTTTCCTAATCGGCCACCATTCAGATAATAGTCTACTTTCCTGTTTTTGCCACCAAAGTGGATAACCTCACATTTATCTACATTATACTGCATCTACCATGCATTTGCCCACTCACCCAGCATATCCAAATCACCTTGCAGCCTCCTAGCATCCTCCTCACAGCTAACACTACCCCCCAGCTTCGTGTCATCCACAAACTTGGAGATGTTGCATTTAATTCCCTCATCCAGATCATTAATATATATTGTAAATAGCTGGGGTCCCAGCACTGAGCCTTGCGGTACCCCACTAGTCACTGCCTGCCATTCTGAAAATGACCCGTTTACTCCTACTCTTTGCTTCCTGTCTGCCAGCCAGTTCTCCATCCACGTCAATACTGAATCCCAATATCGTGTGCTTTAAGTTTGTATACTTTTGCTATAAATTTACCCAATGAAAATCAGAGCTTGCATAATCTGAAGAAGGGTCTCGACTCGAAACGTCACCCAGTCCTTCTCTCCAAAGATGCTGCCTGACCTGCTGAGTTACTCCAGCATTTTGTGTCTACCTTGCACTATCCTAGTCTGTGTGGAATGATCTTCCTGCAGAAGTGGTGGAGGCAGGATCGATTTTAACATTTAAAAGTAAAGTGGATAGGTATATGGACGGGAAGGGAATGGAGGGGTATGGTCTGAGTGCAGGTAGATGGGACTAGAGGAAAATAAATGGTCGGCACGGACTGAAAGGGCCGAGAAGGCCTGTTTCTGTGCTGTAATTGTTATATGGTTATATGGTTAGTCAGGATATCTTGCACCTAAAAATAACTATAAAATCCTTCACCTTTTACAGAAGCCAATTACCCTATAAACCTGCATGCCTTTGGAATGTGGGGGGAAAGTAATGACCCTGTCCGTAATCTGTTTAATTTATTCCCCTCACTTGGTCATATTCAAGGTGGCACAGTGGCGGTGCAGTGGAATTGCCTTACTGTGCCAGAGACCCGGATTCGATTCTGACTACAGGTGCTGTCTGATCGGAGTTTGTACGTTCTCTCCGTGTGCGCGTGGGGTTTCTCCGGGTGCTCCGGTTTCCTCCCACATTCAAAAGACGTATAGGTTTGCAGGTTAATTGGCTTAGCTAAAATTGTAAATTTTTCCTAGTGTGTAGGATAGCGCTTATCGATGCGGACTTGGTTGGCCAAAGGCCTGTTTCCGTGCTGTATCGCTAAAATAAATTAAACTAAGCGAAATATTCTTGAATATTCAAAGTATTCAGAGGCAGAGTATAGCAGCCAATCATGAGGGAAAAACAAAATACAGAATAAAATTTGACTTTCCTGACTTGAGATTGGGCAAAACATTAATTTGCGTAAAACTGCATATTTGATGAGCCTGTTGACATTGTAATTGAGAATAAGCACTTGCTTTGAGGAACTACTTTTTCAAATCAGGTTATCTGACAGTTCACACTTCATGATTTAGTTCAAGCACTGAAGGGGGTAAATTCAGGTTTGGCTACTAGTATGGAATATATAGTTGCTTCCAGATATTTTGCAGTGTTAAGCATTGGATCATTGCTAGAAACACGTTTTATCACCTCAACTGCATTGATGAACAAATGCTGGAGGCCTCGTTATGTTTCTCTGTAGCCACTGCATTGAAGAAAACAAGGGCAGATCAGAAGAAGCTCCTGAACTGAAGAAGGTGCAGCATCCAGAAGCAACTCCGCGTATTGCCCTTTCGAGCAAGCAGGCACTCGGAAACGTTTGACCGTTCGTGTACAAGGCAGAATGCTGACAGGAAATCACAACAAACCCAGCTATCAGATGTGATCGACCCGGCCCAGGAGAATAGATACAAATGTCAGAGACATTCAGAAGCATTTCTAAAGCTTGACAGATTTGAAAGATGACAAAGCTGGTGAAATGGCTTTGCCATCTGTTGCAGCTTTTCTCAGCAGTATTATTATGATCTGCCGATGTTCCCTATTATAGTGTACCACTCTGTGCAAGACCTTAGCAGTCTATTGAACAGCAAATTTACAATATGGAGCATAGAACAGTACAGTGGAGGTGCAGACCCTGCGGCTCACAATGTCTGGGCCTCCTGGATTCAAAATAACCAAGTGTGGACAATGAAGAGCATGTGGATTTGATGGACCTGCACAGGCTGGACTAGTATTCTAAACTGTGCAGATGAGTGCCATGTACAGTATTCCAACAGTGGCCTAATCAATAATTTATATATCTTCACAAAAAATCCTTTCCTTTCTCTACAACTCAGCTTAAAAAATCCTGCTTTTGTTTCAAACTCTCTTTGGCCGACAGAACACCTTGCATTTGTAAAGTAATATATTCAAAACAGCTTCATGTCAACATTGTCAAACAGGATTTCTTACAGAGCCACATTAGAGTTTATTAGGTAAAAGGATGGATTTTAAAGAGCTTCACAAATTGGGGGAGAGAGTTGCTGAGGCAATTTCTTTTTGGGGGACCGACGGGGAGATATTCGAGAGGTTAGGAAATGAATAGCTGAAGCACAACTACGCCTGAGGAGCCATTTCCAATATCATGGCAGTAAATCAATGTATGTATATCCTCACCATTGATCCATTCAGGGGATATGTGACTGTTCATAAGTTATAGGAGCAGGATTAGGCCTTTCGCCTCATCAAGTCTACGCCACCATTCAATCATGGCTGATCTATCTTTCCCTCTCAACCCCATTCTCCTGCCTTCTCCCCATAACCCCTGACACCCATACTAATCAAGAATCTATCAATCTCCGCCTTCAAAATATTAATTGACATGACCCTCACAGCCATCTATGGCAATGAATTCCACAGATTCTAGAGTGCACACAGTTATTTGTAGCTTAAATTGTTGAAGCACCAGGATCATACAGTTAATTTCCAATGAAGCTGATACCTGTATTTAATGAGACATGTTTGCCTCTGTACATTAACGAGACACCATCTTGAATATCTAGATTCAATATTTATTTCTTGCCAAGAAGGATGTCCTTGACCCTGAAAGAATAAATAACGGCATTGGATAACTGGAAAAAAGCTAATCTTAAAATTCTGGAAAAATGCTCCCATACCAACAGTAAATATGTGGATTTCAACTATGTTTGAAACACTACATCTGGAAGATATGAGACTCCGCCTGGCAGGAAAATCAGATCGCTTCTATAAGACGTGGTCTGTATTTATAGATCTACTACAAGGGGTGCAATAGTACCTCAAAAAGGTACCGGCGTCGGGTCTTGGTAAAGGGGATGAAAAACTGCTAAATTCCTTTTGCGTGATGTTTATAATAAAGTAAGTGGCTTTTCTTTTTTTCTTCTAGGGTCTAACTCTTAATCTCCTTTCTCTAATTCTTCGACCAAGGGTTCTTTTTTCTTTCCCTTTGACACGCTTCTTCACTTTCACAACTCTCTCTCACTTTCTCTGTTTCTATTCTTTTTCTTTAATAGCCTTAAGAATTAAAGGGTACAATGAATGTAATAATATATACGGGACGTACACTGATGTAATTTACTGTACCTCTAATAAATACAAATATATATATTTAAAATAACGGCATTGGGCTGATACAAAATAAAAGCAGACAAATTTAGGGGAAAATAAATGGTCGGCACGGACTGGAAGGGCCGAGAGGGCCTGTTTCCGTGCTGTAATTGTTATATGGTTATATGGTTAAATGCTCAGCGTTCAGGCATCGTCTGTGGGGAAGGAAGCAATGTGGCCTTGCTGCGAGGGTAGTTGAGGCAAGTTCATTGGCTATATTTAAGAGGGAGTTAGATGTGGCCCTTGTGGCTAAGGGGATCAGAGGGTATGGAGAGAAGGTAGGTACGGGATACTGAGTTGGATGATCAGCCATGATGATATTGAATGGCGGTGCAGGCTCGAAGGGCCGAATGGCCTACTCCTGCACCTAATTTCTATGTTTCTATGTTTCTATGTTGCCTTCTCCACAGATGCTGCCTGAACCAGATATTCCCAGATTGTTCTGTTTTGTTTCAGACCTTTTGCAAATCTTTGTCAGGATTTGTGCTTTTAGACTTCAGATCTGACTTGAGCTGGTGCTTTTTGGGATGCATTGATGTTGCACATGATCAGGAAGCAATCACAGAAGAGCCTGGCAACTGAAGAGTTTGTGACAAGATTCTGTTAGAGAAATAATTCTTTTGAATCAGGTTGTGCCTGAGGTTAATGATTTGATTATTCCATCCACTTTGCCATCTTGTAAATGCTGTCATTCACAAACTGGGCTTTTGACAAATTATGAAACTGCTATATTTTAGAGTGTGTAGCTATGGTCAGAATGAAATAAAGAGGGGTCAAGTTCCATATTGCAGCATTTATTGGTGGGATATTAGCAGCCAACCCATATCTCATGGGGTCAATTCGTGCCTCTATTGTATCCCCTTGGTCTAACCAGGTGAATAGTAAGATTAAATGAGAACTTACCAGTTGGTGATTATGTGAAGAAGACCCATCAGGCCACATGCATGTCAATCTTCAAAGCAGCGGTATGAAATCACAAATAACAAACACCGCAGTGACATAGTAAGATGCGTGACTTGAGAACTACCAGATGATCTTTTATGAGAGAGGGTTGGGAGTGGCGGGCACGTAATCACTAACGTAACTCCTCATAAAATCAAGATCAAACTTCAAACTGGTAAGTTCTCGTTTAATCTTACTATTTTACTTCAGAGTCACGTGAGTGATTCCATGAAGACTTCAAAGCTTTGTGATTTCATGCCGCAGATCGAAATCTCGGCGTCTCACTGCATCGATTGACTCAGGATGAGTGAATAATTAAAATGCATTAGCATGATATTGATTCACATGTATTAATGGTTTACGTTAATAAAGAAATCAATAGCAATGAGTTGCTATCCCTGAACTCTGCAGTGAGCACATTCATGGCTTGATGTGACAACCTGAGGCAAGTCAATCCATTCAAAATGTGTAAATCAATAATCGATTTATTGTGCAAAGGCCGGTCGCCTGAACCACAGTTTGAACCAGCAAGTTTTTGTTTTTTGGAATAACCGTATACCGTTGTCCATTATGCCTGATGAAGCATGCAACGTGGCTGCTTTGCCAGTCCGACAGTACGAACCCAAGCGAGGTCTTGCTGACTGTTTTAAGACCTGGCTAATGAGGCAAAAAATGGAGGAAACATAAAAGAACATTCCTCCTTTTGTAGCGAAAATGTATTTCTCCGCACTGTTGTGCCACATATTATTGCAATCAGTGAATAAACATGCACCAACCTGTCGATATTCGATGTAGTATTGAACCATACTTTCATAATACTTTGAGATCCAATACCTATTCTGTGTTGTAATCAAACTGAACTGGATGATACACCAGTGGCAAAGGAGATTTAGGTAATTATTACAGGATACTTTTACTTGATTACCATGTGACTAACATATGTCACCCTCGTAGAGCAGCAACTTGAATTTGAGCATGTAGAATAAGTATATTCGCTCAACAGCCCCTTACCCATGGGGTGCATGTAGTGTATATATTTAGTTGATACCAACAATTGAAGAATTGGTAATTCATGCAATCTCCAATACCTCCAAGTAGAGATGGTATTCGGAACTTCTCATCTTAGAGTCCTTAGCATCAGTTTGTAATAACTGAATTCGACCGACCACACTACTGTAGCGAGTTTCAAGTTCAAGTTCAATTAGTGATTGTCATGTTCAGCAATGCTGAATACTGTTTTTTCTTCATTGTGACTGAGGTAGCTTCAGCTGACAATAGCATAAGGTTGTTAACAATGGTCTAATTGTCCTTTGAGAGATTGCTACTTACACAATATCAGTTCCTTGATTTGCATGACTGAAAGACAGCTGCTATATTGCCAATTGCTCTTGATGAAAATAAAACTCAGTTTTATAACAGATTGCTATAACTCCAATCTCTGCCACAGGGCGGAGTCAAGGCTGATAATAATTAAAGGTAAATCCCAACGACCAACGAACAGTTTATCCCATTCCGCAAAGCTTTACTGTTATTAGTACAGTTATATTGTCTTTGATAACCTCTGTAATGGGATTTGCATAGCATGGATCTTTGACCCTTATGAATCTGTTGTTAGTCAGGAAAATAAGTTTTCATATTTGGAAAGTTCATATGCCCGACATTCTCCATTCTTCATAATAACATGCTGCCCCTGCCTTATTCCATGGGTGGTTTGCATGGGAACTTTGCCCAATTTCCGAACCTTAACTTTTAAAATAACCCTGGCCATAATCCAAACTTGCTTGGATTGCTACGACTGTGCCTCAACCAGATATTTTTACACTTTGTGTGTTGTACAAAACAAAATGTAAATATTACAACTTGTGAACGGTGCACTACCCATATTTTGGAAGTGCTAGACCCATTTTGTTTAGTAGGATTGGTAAGGTGCATGGAATTTCTGAGCTATCATGCTGCCCCCAGCTCCAGGGAACCACTTACTGCCGATGAGCGCCTGGGGTGCGTTCTGAAACGATGACGTTTGCCCGCCGTTGGCCTAATTGATTCGTCTGCCAGGTTTTGCTCCCCTGTTGAACAGGCCTACCTGAATAATAGATTCAGCGGCTGGCGCTCACATCCCCCTGTTGCCGCTGTTCACTGCCGGCACGTATGTTCTATTGACTTTTTTAGAGCCTGGAGTGTTATATCTTGACCTTTTGCTCTTTCCTCCTCAGAGAGGGTGATTCGTAGGCAGCCCTAAACAGGCGCTGCCGCAGGCCGCAGGATACCAATACTGATAAGAACCCATAGAATGTTCTGCTGGGATGGCAACTTTGTTGTCAGGAAAAAGTTACCTCTGACACGTGCCCTTCATCCCTTGGGGTATGCCCCATGGCCATACCCTGAGACTCAGTGTCAGCAGGATACTGACCCGTCTTGGTCTCTGCCTCCAAGAGGGAGACCTCTGTAGCACTGTATGCAACAGTTGCTGTATTTGGGATAGTCGTTTCAAATGCACTACCGAGCCCCGGTGAGGAATTCATCCGCCGACTCCGTGGGCCTTGCTATCCAGCCCCGGTGGAGAATCATATCCCGACTCCGTGGGCGAAGCAGATTATATATGAACTTGAGCAACCCTGTCCCAGGCGTTGCTGGCGCCGCCTTTCGTAAAGGCCGGCACTCTTTGACATGAAACAGCCCTGCACCAGGTGCTGCTAGCACAGCTCTCTCGGTAATGTCACAAATGAAACAGCCCTGTATCTGGCGCTGCTGGCACGTCTCTCCCCTAGGCCGGCACTTTCATACATGAAGCAGCCCTGTCAGGCGCTGCTGGCGCGGCCTGTCCCATAGGCCCGCACTATTACAGTCTAAACTCACTAAATCAACATTTTTAGTGTACAGCTTTACCTGTGAAGGGTTAAACAATTCACATCAACTTGTGCTAAACAACAAGGATTACAATGTCAGAGACATATAACAATAACTTTTTATGACTTTAACTTTTCCTTTAGCTTTTAACTTTAAGAAAAACACTATAACATACATAAGTTTTATTATTAAGAGAAACCCTTTGTAGCCCGACTCACCTGAGTCCAAATTGGGCTGAGTCCCATATAATTCCTTGCCCGGGGACCAACGCCTGTGAGCCACTGGCGCCACTGTCAGTGACTCTAGCGTTACTTCCTTGCCGTTCCAATGGCATCCCCGCAAGCTGGGAGCCGCTGACTACACTGTCAGCGATTCTGGCTTGAATTTCCTGCCGTTTCACGGCATCCCCGCAGCCTGGGAGCCGCTGACTGCCTTGTTAGCGGCTCCTTGTCTCGCAACCCGATCTATTTCCGGTTATCCGCTTCTGCGGTCGTACTGGGTTTCCCTTCAGTCCATAACCGGCACACTCGTCGGGCTGCGAAACTGGCAGGAAAACCTCTGTGAAAAGAGGCTCCTGCCTGAAAAAACCTGGTAAGTAAAAACGAACTTACCTCTAGGTTTAACTTACGGCTGGCAGGAGCTCTGTCCTGCCAGTCTTGTGCTTGCGCCAGTGCGGCTGACGTACTGACGCGCATGCGGCCTGACGGGTCTTCTTCACTGAATCACGCACGTGACTCCGAAGTAAAATTAACCATTGTACCTTATGCTAATATATCACTGAAAGCAAGAGATCTGTCCCCAAAATCACCACATGAGCAAACAGCAAAATAAAACAAAACCGTGCCAACCAAGAAACCTCTTGCATTCATTTACAGTCTGCTCTTCTGCTCTATTTCATGAGATTGAGTGATGATGCAGGGTTCATTTCCGGATGAATCACTTAAATGGGTTCATAAGGATTGTAAAGATTTTTTGAACGAGCCTTTCTTGTTTTCCATGCAATGTCAATGAATAGCATATTGGTGTGTGACAATCACTTAATGTTTTAAATTAAATTATTTCAGCAATAAAATACACAAACTACACTTGTCCATAGGGAACCCAACAGTATGCACATTGAGTTCTCTGATTTCAAGTAATCCCTGAATTCCTCTTCCCTCCCACCCCTCCCCCGCCCTATTCATCTTACCAGTTCCACTGTTGCATACCTGTATCCCTCTCACTATCACCTCTTCCCCAGCCAACAATGGGCCATTATGGATTTCCCCTTTCCTTGGTCATCTGTCCTTCAGTCTGAAGAAGGGTTCCGACCCGAAACGTCACCCATCGTTTTTCTCCAGAGATGCTGCCTGACCTGCTGTTTTACCAGCACTTTGTGTCTATCTTGTTCACAGGGAATTAGAATATGGTGATATGCTTGTGTAAATTTGATTCAAATGTTATATTAACTACAACTGTTAGCAACTAAGCTGGTGAATGTAGGAAATAGCAGCTATGAGGGTAGGCTAATTCCCAGGACTTTTCCAGAGCTAATGAAACAGCTTTGTTGAATGTTCAATATAAACAGAAAGTATTAGATTTTAATAATGTGAGAGTCAGTATGTAGAGACACCATCAAGGACACTAATTTCCACTGTGCCATGTTTTGGTGCAATGTATTAAGACATCAATGTACTGTAACATGACACCATGCCACTCCAATCTTATGATGGGTCAAACAGCATCTGAGAAGCAATAAACATTTCAGATTGAAGACCCTACCTCGGAATCAGGAAGGAGAGAAAACTCAAAGGTAGACACAAAAAGCTGGAGTAACTCAGTGGGTCAGACAGCCTCTCTGGAGAAGAGGAGTAGGTAACATTTCGGGTCGAGACCCTTCTTCAGACTGAGAGTCAGGGGAAAGAGAAACAAGCGATATAGATGGTGATATAGAGAAATCTAGAACAAATGAATGAATGATATGCAGAAAAGTAACGATGATAAAGGAAACAGGCCATTGTTAGCTGTGGGCCAGGTGAAAACGAGTTACAGACAATGAGACTTAACAAGAAAACACATTAGTTTTACTTTGCAGAGAAGGTAGGGGGAGTGATAGATGGAACAAAGAACATTTGTGGCAGGGTGAGGCCAGGGTTGTTGTTAGATAAGTTGTGGAGGACCTTCAGTCAATGAGTTGATAGGATGTCTCGAGTGTGATGATGATGCAATTAAACAAGTATAAAATATTAAAACAAGGAACTGCAGATGCTGGTTTACAGAGAAGGAGACAAAGTGCTAGAGTAACTCGGCTGGTCAGGAAGCATCTCTAGAGATCATGTTTAGGTGAGGTTTCTGGTCTGAAGAAGGGTCAGACTGTTTCTGGTCAGACTGAAGAAGGGTCCCGACCTGAAACATCATCTATCCATGTTCTCCTGAAATGCTGTCAGTCCCACTGAGTTACTCCTGAACGTTTTGTCCTTCTAAGCAAAAATCCTGCCATTTGTTATAATCAGCATAATATTGAGCTGAAGAGTCATTTGGTGTAACAATAGGAAGGCCGAAGTTTAGTTCATAGTGCCCAAGGTTTTTTGAAGTGCTTTATAAGAGTTTTTATTCTTGCATCTATTAGGGTAATGTTGCACCCTACATACAATATCTGGCTGGGACCTTTTCTGATCTGGGAAACGTTTAATCGATCTGTGATTATGCAACCTGTGCAAATCGCTGCTCCCACCAGCTAAATATTTTATTATTTAAACAATGCTTGCATCATGTTCTGTGAACATTCAATCTGCAGACCAGGAAGTTCAAATTCTATGAGTGTTGCACTTTAAATTCATTTGCACTCTGCTTCACATAGATTCTCAAACTGTTATCCATGTCAGTCTTGAGTATAGTATCATTGGTCACTTCAGATTGAAGACAGAAGGGAAATTCAACTCATCTTTTTGCATCTCAGATATATTCCCTATGTATTGAGACCAGACCAAAATCTCGTACAGTGCAAGTAAAAAATTGATGAAAATTATTGCAATTGAAACTTTTTTTGTAAGAAGTTTAAGGTATTCACTGAATACCATAAATTATTGAAAACACTGATATGTGAAAAAATAAATTCTGCCATCTGGATTTCCTTTAATTTAATTTAGTTTGGAGATGCAGCTTGGATCAGGCCCTTCAGCCCATCGAGTCCATGCCAACCAACGATCACCCATACACTAGTTCTATCCTACACTTTAGGGAGAATTTACAGAAGACATTTAATGTACAAACCTGCACACCTTTGAAACCTATACATCTTTCAAATGTGGGAGGAAACCGGAGCACCCAGAGAAAACCAACATAGTCAGCGGGAGAGCATGCAAACTCAATGCAGACAGCACCCACAGTAATATCAATGGTCTATGACGCTGTAAGGCAGCAACTCTACCATTGCGCCACTTGGCGGAATGCGAACTGTAGTTGGTCGAGGTTCTTGTCGAGGTAGGAGTTGATGCGCACCATAACCAACCTTTCAGAGCACTTCATCACCACTGACGTTGGTGCCACTGGTCGATAATTATTGAGGCATGTCACCTTACTCTTCTTGGGCACCGGTATTATTGATGCTCTCTTAAATCAGGTGGGAACTTCAGACCTCAGAAGTGAGCGGTTGAAAATGTCTGCAAAAACTCCCGCCAGTTGGTCTGTACAGGTCTTGAGAACTTGACCGGGTATACCATCAGGTCCAGGCGCTTTCCGGGGGTTCACCTCCCTGAAGGATCTTTTGACGTCGGCCTCTGTGACTGTAACACCGTCAGGGCGAATGGGGGCTCGGGAAGACACATCAGTGTTCCCCCTATCAAACTGTGCGTAGAAAGCATTGAGCTCATCACGGAGTGGTGTTTCGCTGTCGTTTGAGATGCCTCCTGATTTCGCCTTATGGAAGGTGATGGCATTCAAGCCCTGCCACAGTTGCCGAACATCCGTCTCATCCTCCAGCTCAGAGCAGAAGTCCCTTTTCGGCCTTCTTGATGGCCTTACCAAGGTCTTATCTAGAGTTATAGACCTCTGCATCACCAGACCTGAATGCCCAGGATCTGGTCTTCAGAAGAATGCGGATCTCATGGATCACCAGAGATGTTGCCTGATCCGCTGAGTAAAGGGCCTGTCCCACTGTACGAGGTAATTCAAGAGTTCTCCCGAGTTTCCCCTGATTTGAACTCGGAGAATTACGGTAATAGCCGCTCGTAGGTACTCGGAGCTCTCGTGGACATTTTTCAACGTGTTGAAAAAGCTTCACAGACTTACCGCGTTTCCCGAGTATCTGCCGTTAGCGTTACGAACCGCTAAGAGAGGTCCCGAGCACCGACGTACCACATTCTACTTGCTTACCATGAGTTTGATTTTTTTTTAAACTCGGGAGAGCTCTTGAATTACCTCGTACAGTGGGACAGGCCCTTTACTTCAGCACTTTGTGTCTTTTTAAACATCATTCTGGTAAACCTCTTCTGCACCCTTTCCAAAACCTCCACATTCATCCCCGACCAGAACTGCATGCAAAACTAAATGGACTTTGACTTAACCTATAAAGCAGCATCACAACTTCCTGACTTCCTGATTGAGTATAAAATGCCCCGGCCTATGAAAGAAAGCAAACCATATGCCTTATTTACCACTCTACTCTGTGAGGTCTTGGGAAGGTAGATGCGGAGAGGATGTTTACTCTAATGGGAGAATATATAACCAGGGGTCGGCCCATGTAAGACAGAGAAAAGGTATTTGTTTCCTTCTGGATTATTTTGAGAGACCTCTTCCACAAAGGGTGATGGAAACAAAATCTTTGAATTTTCTTAAGGCGGAGATGAAAACTTGACAAGCACAGAGTGAGAGGTTATAGGGAGCAATAAAACTGGGGAGGTTACAAAAAGATACAAACTCCGTGCAGACAGCACCTGTAGTCAGGATTGATCCTGAGTCTCAGCACTGTGCTGCTCTGAAAAAAATAAATAATCCTCCTCGGTAATCCGCACTCTAGTTCAGTTTGGGGGCTGTGGTGGCGTTCCGGCGGCGGCGACCCGACTTTGGAGGCTCGGCCGCGGGCTCAGTGGCCGACACAGTTGGGAGCTCGCAGGTCACAGGTTGGTGACCTGTTTTTCCGGAGCTCCCGCAACAACAGCTTCGTCCGCTGGACTGGAGGGCAGCAGCTTCGGCAGCTTCAACCGCCCCGGGCCGCGGAGTTTGAACCGGCCCGTTCGCGGAGCTCGGATTTAGCCGCGGTACTGACTTACCCGGCGGGGTCACAACATCGGAAGCCTGGATCGCGTCAGCGCAGAGGGAGAACAAGGAGGGAAGAGACAAGGACTTTAAGACTTTTCCCTTCCATCACAGTGAGGAGGTGCCTGGTGGACTCACTGTGGTGGATGTTAAATCTGTGTTTATTGTGTGTTTTTGTTATTTTATTCTATGTTATGACTGCAAGGCACAACATTTCGTTCAGACTGGAAGGTCTGAATGACCATAAAGGATACTTGTTACTTGTTACTTGTTAGTTTGGCCACCACAGGCCTCCCTATGATTTGTTAGGCATTTGCTTTTGCTCGTTGCCCTCTTGTGTCATTCAGCCACTCATGGATCCATTGGAATGCAACCCGGACAGTTCCAAACCTCCTGCACCCAGAATCTGCCAAATGATTTGTAGGTAGCTAAACCCAGCCCAAATCCTCCATATGTATAAGGAAGGAATTGCAAATGCTGGTTTACACCAAAGATAGTCACAAAATGCTAGGCTAACTCAGCGGGACAGGCAGCATTTCTGGAGAGAGCGAATGGGTGAAATTTCAGTCCACAATTATGCACTCCCCATCCATCGATCAAATTAAAAGCCTCTGTGTTTCAGAAATAAAAGAATCACTATCTAGGTAAGAAGAATGAGCACATTTGATGTAAGGGTAGACACAAAAAGCTTGAGTAACTCAGCAGAATAGGCAGCATCTCTGATGAGAAGGAATGGGTGCCGTTTTGGTTCGAGACCCATCTTCAGACTAGTCAGGGGAAAAGGAAACAAGAGATATAGACATATAAAGGTGATGGTGGAATTATATTTACTACCTCTCAATGCTCATTACCAACCCGAGAAAAATGAACTGATTCTACAGTACATGAATATAAATTCGGGAGAGTTGCATGAAGGAAATAATGAACCTTAAGATTTGTCGAAGATTCATTATTCGCAACGACCAAATCAATAATCATTGATTAAAGAAATATTGCAAGCAAACAAACTTTTCAAAGTAAAATGGAATATATTTATTGGAACAACAATAGGTAAATGTTAAATATATATTAATTGGAAACAACAATAGGTAAATCTAGTTAAAATATCTGTCGGAGCAGTGCTGGTATTGTGATTTTTTTCTGCAGATTGCAATCCCTTAAAGAGAACATTCAGATTTGCAGCAATTTTCAATCAGTCATGCCTTCTGTTGCTCAGCAACCCACAGATGCTATTCTTCCGTTCACATCAAAGTCACGTTAAATAGTGGATTACTGACAGGGGGATTTAGTAATCCTTTGGATCCAAAGAAACGCAAGGAACTAGTTTTGGTTTATTTAAGAAAAATGTGTTAGCTGCTAAACGCTGGTGTGAGACTGAAGAGGATTAAAGAGTTGCAAATTGTGAAGCCAGAGGAAGGAATGTTAATGGAGGCAGGCAGGAGGGGAGAAATAGGAGTGGCCAGTAGACACAAAGTGCTAGAGAAACTCAGCGGGTGAGGCAGCATCTATGGAGAGAAGGAATTGGTGACATTTCAGGTCGATACTCTTCTTTAGACTGATGTCAGGGAAGGGGGTAGGACTAAGAAAGAATGTAGGCGGAGACAGTGGGACCAGTGAGAGAACTGGGAAGGGGGGAAGTGAAGCGAGAGAGCAAGGGCTACCTGAAGTTAGAGAAGTCAATGTTCATACCGCTGGGGTGTAAACTACCCAAGCGAAATATGAGGTGCTGATCCTCCAATTTGCACTGGGCCTCACTCTGACAATGGAGGAGGCCCAGGACAGAAAGGTCAGATTAGGAATGGGGGGGGGGAGTTGGTGCTGGACCACTGGGAGATCAGGTTGGCTAAGACGGACTGAGCGGAGATGCTCAGCGAATGATCACCGAGCCTGCGTTAGGTAGCGCCAATCTAGAGAAGTTGGCACTTGGAACAGCGGATGCAGTGATGAGGTTGGAGGAGGTGCAAGTGAACGTCTGCCGCACCTGGAAAGACTATTTGGGTCCTTGAATAGATTGGAGGGGGAAAGGTAAAGGGACAGGTGTTGCATCTCCTGCGATTGCAGGGCAAAGTGCATGGGGAGAGGGTGGGTTGGATGGGAAAGGACGAGTGGAGCAGGGAATTACGGAGGAAATGGTCGCTGTGGAAAGCAGAAAGGGGTGGAGATGGGAAGATATGGCCAGCAGTGGGATCGCTTTGGAGGTGGTTCCCCCTCCCCCCTCTCGTAACGTCCCAAGACCCCCTTGTACTCACCTTCAACCCCATCAGCCGTCGCATACAGCATATAGATGCGGTGGGCCGAGCATCGAAAATTTGTCTAGAATCTAACTTTCGTGACCCATGTTTCGGAACTACATGAAATTTTGCACAGATTTAGATAAAATATAATTGAGAAGAAAGTAACAACTCGTCAGTGCCAAAAGTTGCACATTATTTGTTTTGGTGTGAGTGTCTTGAGTGTGTGTTTGTGTGTGTCTGTGTCTGTGTGTATGTGTTTGTGAGTGTATGTGTGTGTGTATGTGTGTATGTCGTTGTGTGTGTGTCTGTGTCTGTGCATATGTGTATGTGTGTGTGTGTATGTGTGTATGTGTTTTTGAGTGTAAGTGTGTGTTTGTGTGTGTGTTTGAGTGAGTGGGAGAGAGTGTGTGTGTTTGTGTGTGTGTGTGAGTGAGTGTGTGTGAGTGTGTGTGAATGATCGAAGTGACTGAGCTGCCAGCCCAAGAATCCATTTGGCCCACAATGTCCATACTAGCCCTCTGGAAACCTGTCCTTTTGGCCCACAACACCATGCTAGCGCTCCAGCAAGCCCCCCCCCCCCCCCCCCCCCCACTGGCCAGCAATATTGGAATTGTTGGCGAGGTGGAATATTGCGTTGGGGGACCAGCCCTGCTGTGTGAGGCTGGGATCCAACGGGGGGGAGGGACTCGGGTAGAGGGGGCTAGGGGACAGCGTGAGGCGCAAGAGGCAGAGAAGGGAAGCACTCGGACCCAAAATGTAGGTGAGGAAGAAGAAAAAGATAATAAACAGAGAATAAGGGATGGTGGGTTTCTAAAATGTGTATATTTGAATGCTAGGAGCATTGTAAGAAAGGTGGATGAACTTAGAGCCTGGATTGATACCTGGAAATAGGATGTTGTGGCAATCAGTGAAACATGGTTGCGGGAGGGTTGTGATTGGAAACTAAATATTCCAGGATTTCGTTGCTTCAGGTGTGATAGAATTGGAGGGACCAGAGGTGGAGGGGTTGCATTGCTTGTCAGAGAAGATATTACAGCAGTGCTTTGGCAGGATAGATTAGAGGGCTAATCTAGGGAGGCTATTTGGGTGGAACTGAGAAGTGGGATCGGTGTAGCAACACTTTTAGGGGTGTATTATAGACCGCCAAATGGGGAGCGAAAATTGGAAGAGCTAATATGTAAGGAGATAGCAGATATTAGTAGTAAGCACAAGGTAGTGATTGTGGGAGATTTCAATTTTCCAAAAATAGACTGGGAAACACATTCTGTAAATGGGCTAGATGGTTTGGAGTTTGTTAAATGTGTGCAGGATAGTTTTTTGCAGCAATACATAGAGGTATCGACCAGAGAAGGAGCAGTGCTGGAACTCCTGTTAGGAAATGAGGCAGGTCGGGTGACGGAGGTATGCGTTGGTGAGCACTTCGGGACCAGTGATCACCATACCATTAGTTTCAATATAATTATGGAGAGACTCAGAACTGGACCTAGAGTTGAGATTTTTGATTGGAGAAAGGCTAACTTTGAGGGAATGCGTAATGATTTAAAAGGAGTGAATTGGGACATTTTATTTTATGGGAAGGATGTAAAAGAGAAATGGAGAACATTTAAAGGGGAAAGAATATAAAAAGAATCTTAAGAAAAGAAATAAGAAAAGCTAAAAGAAGATATGAGGTTGCTTTGGCAAGAATGGTGAAAGTAAATCCAAAGGGTTTCTACAGCTATATTAATAGCAAAAGGATAACGAGGGATAAAATTGGACCATTAGAGAGCCAGAATGGACAGCTATCTGCACAGCCGAAAGAGATGGGGGAGATAATGAACAATTTCTTTTCTTCGGTATTCACCAAGGAGAAGGATATTGAACTCTGTGAGGTAAGGGAAAAAAGTAGAGTAGCTGTGGAAACTATGAGATTCAAAGAGGAGGAAGTACTGACACTTTTGAAAAATATAAAATTGGATAAGTCTCCACGTCCTGACAGGATATTCCCTAAGACATTGAGGGAAGTTAGTGTAGAAATAGCAGGGGCTATGACAGAAATATTTCAGATGTCATTAAAAACGGGAATAGTGCCGGAGGATTGGCGTACTGCACATGTTGTTCCATTGTTTAAAAAGGGTTCAAAGAATAAACCTAGCAATTATAGACCTGTTAGTTTGACGTCAGTGGTGGGCAAATTAATGGAAAGGATTCTTAGAGATAATATATATAAGCATCTGGATAAACAGGGTCTGATCAAGAACAGTCAACATGGATTTGTGCCTGGAAGGTCATGTTTGACAAACCTTCTTGAATTTTTTGAAGAGGTTACTAGGGAAATTGATGAGGGTAAAGCAGTGGATGTTGTCTATATGGATTTCAGTAAGGCCTTTGACAAGGTTCCCCATGGAAGGTTGGTTGAGAAGGTTCAATCTTTGGGTGTTAATGGCAGAGCAGCAAGATGGATTCAACAGTGGCTGAATGGGGGATGCCAGAGAGTAATGGTGGATGGCTGTTTGTCAGGTTGGAAGCCGGTGACGAGTGGGGTGCCTCAGGGATCTGTGTTGGGTCCACTGTTGTTTGTCATGTACATCAATGATCGAGATGATGGGGTGGAAAATTGGATAAGTAAGTATGCAGATGATACTAAGATAGGTGGTGCTGTGGAGAATGAAGTAGATTTTCAAAGTCTACTGAGAGATTTGGGCCATTTGGAAGAGTGGGCTGAAAGATGGCAGATGGAGTTTAATGCTGATAAGTGTGAGGTGCTGCATCTTGGTAGGACAAATCAAAATAGGATATACATGGTAAATGGTAGTGAATTGAGGAATGCTGTGGAACAGAGGGATCTAGGAATAACTGTGCATAGTTCCCTGAAGGTGGAATTGCATGTAGATCGGGTGGTAAAGAAAGCTTTTGGTGTGCTGGCCTTTATAAATCAGAGCATTGAATATAGGAGTCGGGAAGTAATGTTAAAATTGTACAAGGCATTGGTGAGACCAATTCTGGAGTATGGTGTACAATTTTGGTCGCCTAATTATAGGAAGGATGTCAACAAAATAGAAAGAGTACAGAGGATTTACTAGAATGTTGCCTGGGTTCCAGCAACTAAGTTACAGAGAAAGGTTGAAAAAGTTAGGTCTTTATTCTTTGGAGCGCAGAAGGTTAAGGGGGGACTTGATTGAGGTCTTTAAAATGATGAAAGGGGATAGACAGAGTTGACGTGGATAAGCTTTCCGCATTGAGGGTAGGGAAGATTCAAACAAGAGGGCATGACATGAGAATTAAGGGACAGAAGTTTAGGGGTAACATGAAGATGAACTTCTTTACTCAGAGAGTGGTGGCTGTGTGGAATGATCTTCCAGCAGAAGTGGTGGAGGCAGGATCGATTTTAACATTTAAAAGTAAAGTGGATAGGTATATGGATGGGAAGGGAATGGAGGGGTATGGTCTGAGTGCAGGTAGATGGGACTAGGGGAAAATAAATGGTCGGCACGGACTGGAAGGGCCGAGAAGGTCTGTTTCCGTGCTGTAATTGTTATATGGTTATATGGGTCCCACTTAGTCTAGTAACTTTATAAAAACAAATCAATTGAAAAAGAAAATTATCAGCAAGGTTAGCAATACCTATATTCCTTGGAAACCTTGTTATTGTTTTGATGTAATTAGGAGGCAGCCAAGATCCCAGGGTCCTCTCTGCCTAGCGATCATAAAACAAAGCGCGGGATTGGTCAATTTGCGTCCGACCTCAAAGTCAAACGTGCATTGATTGGACAATTACTACTCGCAAAAAATTGAGGTTTTTCTCATATTTTAAAAAATCTGCAGATTTTGGTCTTGACGAGTTTCAGGTATGATTTATATAAAATTTATACACAATATGTTAATAATTCAGGTAGTTGGGTCAATAATTCCGTGAGTTGGGTCACAAACTTGAACAAAAAAGCTCCTCCACCCACAGCCTAATAATCCTCCAACATTTTTGCCACCTCCAAAGGGATCCCACTGCTGGCTGTATCTTCCCATCTCCACCCCTTTCTGCTTTCCACAGAGACCGTTCCCTCCTCAGGCACTTTCCTCTGCAACCGCAGGAGATGCAAGACCTGTCCCTTTACCTTCCCCCCTCGACTCCATCCAAATGACCCAAACAGTCTTTCCAGGTGAGGCAGAGGTTCACCTGCATCTCCTCCAACCTCATCTACTGCATCCGCTGTTCCAGGTGTCAACTTCTTTACATCGGCGAGACCAAACACAGACTCGGCAATCATTCGCTGAACATCTCGGCTCAGTCCGTCTCAACCAAGCTGATCTCCCGGTAGCCCAGCACTTCAACTCCTCCTCCCATTCCCAATCTGACCTTTCTGTCCTGGGCCTCCTCCATTGTCAGAGAGAGGCCCAGCACTAATTTGAGGAACAGCACCTCATAAAATGCATTCAGAAAATATTCAGATCCCTTCACTTTTTCCCCATTTTGTTACGTTATCCATTCTACACACAATACCCCAGAATGAAGAAGCAAAAAAAGCTGTTTAGAAATTTTTGCAAAGTAATTCAAAATAAATAACTGAAATATCACATTTACATAAGCATCACAACTATCAAATTTACATGTATTTATATTAACCCTTTGCTATGACACTCAAAATTGTTTGGGTTCATCCTGTTTCTATTGATTATCCATGAGATGTTTCCACAACCTGATTGGAGTCCACCGGTGGTAAATTAAATTGATTGGACATGGTTTGGAAAGGCACACACCTGTCTGTATAAGGTCCCACAGTTGACAGTGCATGTAAGAGCAAAAACCAAGCCATGAAGTCGAAGAAATTGTCTGTAGATTTCCGAGACAGGATTGTGTCGAGACACAGATCTGGGCAAGGGTATAAAACAAGAGTGCCCAGACGGAAGCCACACCTCAGTAAAAGGCACATGACAGCCCGCTTGGAGTTTGCCAAAGGCATGAGAAATAAGATTCTCTGATCTGATGAAACCAAGATTGAACTCTTTGGCCTGAATGCCAAGCATCACGTCTGGAGGAAACCAGGCACCGCTCATCACCTGGCCAATACCATACTCACAGTGAAGCATGGTGGTGGCAGCATCATGCTGTGGGGATGTTTTTCAGTGGCAGGAGACTAATCAGGATCCAGGGAAAGTGGAACAGAGGAAAGTACAGCGAGATCCTTGATGAATACCTGCTCCAGATCATTCTGGAGAGCAGACTGGAGCGGAGGTTCACCTTCCAACAGCACATAGCCAAGACAACGTAGCAGTGGCCATAACAGGTCTGTGAATGTCCTTGAGTGGCCCAGCCAGAGCCCGTATTTGAACCCGATCGAACATCTTTGGAGGGACCTGAAAACAGCTGTGCATCGACGCTCCCCATCCAACCTGACAGAACTTGAGAAGATCTGCAGAGAAGAATGGGTAAAATTACCCAAATACAGGTGTGTCAACTTGTAATATCATACCCAAGAAGACTTGAGGCTGTAATCACTGCCAAAAGTACCTCAATAAAGTACTGAGCAAAAGGTCTGAATACTTATGTAAATGTGATATTTCAGTTATTTCTTTTTAATTACTTTCCCAAAATTTCTAAACACCTGTGTAGATTAATGATAAAAAAAGGAATAGGGTTGTAACGTAACAAAATGTGGAAAAAGTGAAGGGGTCTGAATATTTTCTGAATGCACTGTATTTCACTTGGGTAGTTTTCACCCCAGCGGTATGAACATTGACTTCTCTAACTTCAGATAGCCCTTGCTCTCTCTCTTCATTTCCCCCCCCCCCCCCCCCCCACACACCTTCTCAGTTCTGCCACTAGTCCCACTATCTCCGCCTACATTCTTTCTTTGTCCTATCCGCTCCCCTGACATCTGTCTGAAGAAGGGTCTCGACCCCTCTCCAAAGATGCTGCATTTTGTGTCTACCTTCGATTTTACCAGCCACTGCAGTTCTTTCAGAGTTCCCTTTAACACACCTCGGGTGCCATTCTTCCAATGCAAACATGTCCCAGTCTCGCTGATGCAGTTCACATTTTCTCACTGGTGCACATTTTCCCCTGCTGCTGCAGCCCAGCTGCGTCATCCATGGCCTGGGGCATGAGGGGCCAAGTCCTTGGGAGATGGATAGTTACTTAATTAGTAAAGACAAAAAAGTTTACGGGGAGAGGGCAGAAGAATTTGGTTGAGAGGGAAAAATGAATCAGCCATGATAGAATGGCGGAGATGGGCCTAATTCTGCCCTTATGTCTTGTGGTCTTTATGTTCTGGCGGAAGCAGTTGAATGAGCAGTTCTGGAACAAGGAGGCGTGCAGTATCTCAACCATGGCGCTGATCACGAAGTACACGCCGATGGTGCCGACCATGATCCTCATGCCGTTGAGCAGTCGCCGGGTGAGGCGGCGGTGTACCACTGGCTGCTCGGGCATCTCGAGGTGGAAGGAGGCGACCCTACGCCCCTGCACCCAGCAGCGGTAGATGCCGCTGTCGAAGGGCATCACGCTTTCGATTTGGTAGATGCCGCCGCCTGTGGCGTCGTCCAGCCGGTCCCGTTAAAGTTGCCACCTCGGGTGATGAAGGTGGAGTCGCGCTGCCAGAGAACGGGCGTGTACTCCGACGCCCCCGGGCATGTCATCCGGGCTTTGTTGTGGATGTTGAGGAAAACTGTCTCCAGTAGCATGTTATGAGGCTCCATCCCATCGAACGCAGTCTCCCGACCCCTCCACCAATCGCCGATCTCCGCTGGTGTTTCCTCCTTGCACGGCTCGCGGCACATCCAGTACTGGAGCTCAGCGCCACGCTGGGGCAAGGACTGCCCGATGAGCAGCTCCATTAAGCCGCAGGGCAAGGTGGCGCCATTTTCCTTCAGTTCCTCGTCCTCACCCTCATGGATCTCCTCGCTTATATCGGCGTAGCAGAAACCCATCATCTTCTGCTCCCCCATCACCTTGCAGCGGTCACAGTCCTGCCATGGTTCCCAGCGGGTGTAAAGCCGGACCATGTGCCGGGAAGAGCTCAAGTTCACCCTCAGGCTCTGGTTTGGCAAAATGCTCTCCCCCAGCCCTTGGTGGGACACGTAAAGCAGAGACGAGTCCTGCACATCCACGAGGTAGGCGGCTAGGATGGAATTAGCTGACTTGCACAGGTACAGGCCCGTGTCTGAGGTCCACGCCGTGTTGATGATCAAGGAGCCTCTCCGTAGATTGGCTCGGCTTCCCAGTTGGCCCATCGGCCCACGGTGCACCCTCCAGTGCCCGGGTCGGATGAAGGTGCGGGGTTTGGTTTGTGGTGGCTGAGGTCCTGGTACTGCCAGTAGACGGAGCCTTCTGGTGCTTCAGTTGCAGCCGGGCAACGCAGGCTGAGTGGGTTTGTTGACAGGAAGGCCAGGGAGCAGGGGGCTGTGCCCGAGCAGCTAGACAAGTCGTCCTCCTGTTCCATGATGATGAGCAAGCTGCCCATTAGAACCAGCGTGGCCAGAGTCAAAAGGAGTATCGTGTCTCTGCACATCGTGATTCACTGATGGTTCATCCAGTTGACTGTGGGCTGAAGCAGGGACGTAACTGTCACCACATCATTGCCTCCCCTGACCTCATCAATGGGCCCCTTGTGACTCCCCGTGAACTCATCAATGGACCCAAGTGACCTCATCCATGGGCTGCCTTGTGACCTCATCAAGCCTTGAGTACCTATGAGCGGCTATTACCGTAATTCTCCGAGTTAGAATCAGGGGAAACTCGGGAGAGCTCTTGAATTATGTCGTACAGTGGGACAGGCCCTTTACCTCGTACAGTGGGATAGGCCCTGTGAGGATTCCCCCGATGCCGGAGCACCATCACCCGGCGAGAAGGGCCTGAAACATCGGGCCCCGTAGCGGCGACTGCGGAGGCCTCAATAGGCCCGACTATGGGTGGACAAGGGGATGGGGACTGGACTTTGTGCCTTCCCTCACAGTGGGAACCATTGTGGGGGGATGTTTTTATGCTTATTGTTAAATTCTTTAATGTTGTGTCTTATCTTTATCTGTGTGCTGCATGGCAAGTCAAATTTCACTACACCAATTGGTGTATGTGACAATAAATGTCCTTTGTCCTTGTCCTTACTCCAGCGCTTTGTGTCTTTTTAAACATCATTCTGGTAAACCTCTTCTGCACCCTTTCCAAAACCTCCACATCCGTTCCTGACCAGAACTGCATGCAAAACTAAATGGACTTTGACTTAACCAAAGTCCTATAGAGCAGCATCACAACTTCCTGACTTCCTGATTGAGTATAAAATGCCCCGGCCTATGAAAGAAAGCAAACCATATGCCTTATTTACCACTCTACTCTGTGAGGTCTTGGGAAGGTAGATGCGGAGAGGAGTTTACTCTAATGGGAGAATATATAACCAGGGGTCGGCCCATGTAAGACAGAGAAAAGGTTTTTTTTCCTTCTGGATTATTATTATTATTATTTATTTATTAATTAGAGGTACAGTAAATTACATCAGTGTACGTCCCGTATATGTTAATACAATTATTGAATCCCTTAGTTTTTTAAAGCTATTAAAAAAGGATAGAAATAGAGAAAGTGAGAGAGAATTGTGAAAGTGAAGAAGCGTGACAAAGGGAAAGAAGAAAGAACCCTTAGTCGAGGAATTAGAAAAAGGAAATTAAGAAGTAGACCCCAGAAAAGAAGGGAGAGAAAGAAGAAAAAGGGAAAAGACAGTTACTTTATTATAAACATCACGCAAAAGGAATTTACCAACTCGACAATTTTTCATCCCCCTTTACCAAGACCTGACGCCGGTACCTTTTTGAGGTACTTTTGCACCCTATCCTTGTAGTGAATCTATAAATGCAGACCACGTCTTATAAAAGCGATCTGATTTTCCTGCCAGGCGGAGTCTCATATCTTCCAGATGTCGTGTTTCAAACACAGTTGAAATCCACATATTTACTGTTGGTATAGGAGCATTTTTCCAAAATTTTAAAATAAGCTTTTTTCCAGTTATAAACTCATATTAGAAACATGGAAAACAGGTGCAGGAGTAGGCCATTCGGCCCTTCAAGCCTTAACCGCCATTCATTATGATCATGGCTGATCATCCAACTCAGTATCCTGTACCTGCCTTCTCTCCATACCCCCTGATCCCTTTAGCCACAATGGCCACATCTAACTCCCTCTTAAATATAGCCAATGAATTGGCCTCAACTACCTTCTGTGGCAGAGAATTCCAGAGACTCACCACTCTCTGTGTGAAAAATGTTTTCCTCATCTCGGTCCTAAAGGAATTCCCCCATATCCTTAGACTGTGACCCCTTGTTCTGGACCTCCCCAACATCGGAAACAATCTTCCTGCATCTAGCTTATTCAACCCCTTAAGAATTTTGTAAGTTTCTATAAGGTCCCCCCTCAGTCTTCGAAATTCTAGCGAGTACAAGCCACGTCTATCCAGTCTTTCCTCATATGAAAGTCCTGCATCCCAGGAATCAGTCTGGTGAAACTTCTCTGTACCCCCTCTATGGCAAGAATGTCTTTTTTCAGATTTGGAGACCAAAACTGTATGCAATACTCCAGGTATGGTCTCACCAAAACCCTGTACAACTGCAGTAGAACCTCCCTGTTCCTGTACTCAAATCATTTTACTTTGAATGCTAACATACCATTTGCTTTCTTCACTGCCTGCTGCATCTGCATGCCTACTTTCAATGATTGGTGTACCATGACACCCAGGTCTCGTTGCATCTCCCCTTTTCCTAATTTGCCACCATTCCGATAATAGTCTATCCTCCTGTTTTTGCCACCAAAGTGGATAACCACACATTTATCCACATTATTATGCATCTGCCATGCATTTGCCCACTCACCCAGCCTATCCAAGTCACCTTGCAGTCTCCTAGCATCCTCCTCACACCTAAAACTACCCCCCCTGTTAGTGTCATTCGCAAACTTGGAGATGTTGCATTCAATTCCCTCGTCCAAATCATTAATATATATTGTAAATAGCTGGGGTCCCAGCACTGAGCCTTGCGGTACCCCACTAGTCACTGCCTGCCATTGTGAAAAGGACCCCTTTACTCCTACCCTTTGCTTTCTGTCTGCCAGCCAGTTCTCTATCCACATCAATACTGAACCCCCAATACTGTGTGCTTTAAGTTTGTATACTAATCTCTTATGTGGGACCTTGTCAAAAGCCTTCTGAAAGTCTCGATATAACACATCCACTGCTTCTCCTTTATCCACTCTGCTACTTACATCCATCTATAAGATTCGTCAGACATGATTTATCTTTCATAAATCCATGCTGACTTTGTCTAATGATTTTACCACTTTCCAAATGTTCTGCTATCCCATCTTTCATAACTGACTATAGCAGTTTCCCCACTACCGATGCTAGACTAACTGGTCTGTAATTCCCCATTTTCTGTCTCCCTCCTTTTTTAAATGGGGGGTTACATTAGCTACCCTCCAATCATCAGGAACTACTCCAGAATCTAGAGTTTTGAAAAATTATCACTAATGCATCCATTATTTCTGTGGCCACTTCCTTGAGTACTCTGGGATGCAGACTATCTGGCCCTGGGGATTTATCGGCCTTTAATCCATTCAATTTACCCAACACCACTTCCCGGCTAACCTGGATTTCACTCAGTTCCTCCACCTTATTTGACCCGCGGTCCCCTGCTATTTCCGGCAGATTATTTATGTCTTCCTTAGTGAAGACAGAACCAAAGTAGTTATTTAATTGGTATGCCATATTCAAATAGGTTCTTTTGAAACACATTTAATTCAGGGCTACCTTCCGTTGTTCCAAAGATAATCCATTCTGCTTTTGGTGTCAGTTTTATTTTAAATAATTTTGTGAGATTTCAAAAATGCCAGTCGAAAATATTTGAATTTGTATACAAAAAACAAATGAGTGCGCTATAGTCGCTTCTTGAGACTGGCATTTATCACAGATAGGTGATACGTTGGGAAAACGTTTACTTATTTTAGTTTTTGAATAGTATAATCTATGTAAAATTTTAAATTGGTTAAAGTGTGTCTTACGTTAATTGAACATTTGTGCACATTTAATAAATGTTCATCCCACCTCTCTTTGAAATTTTGATTGCTAATTCTTGTTCCCAGTCTCTCTTCAGTTGTTGGTATTTCTACTTTTAGAATAATATTATATATATATGATATTAAGTTTGCTGATTCAGCCTTTGTCTTCACTGCTTCATCCAGTAGATGTGATGGCATATTGTAATATTCTTGTGCATATTTTTTCAGATAGTCACATATTTGAAAACATTTAAAATACTGATTGTTTCCCAAATTGTACTTTAATTGTAGTTGTTTGAATGATAGTAATTTTCCCGTTTCATACAAGTCTCCAATACTTTAACCATATAATCCTATTTCACCTGAACGAATGCTTTCTCTGCATCGAACAAATAATTGATAATTCTTGATCTTCAGTTTGGTGTGAATGTATTACGTTGAGCAGATATCTCAAATTATTAAATGATTGTCTCTTAGGGATAAACCCCGTTTGATCCGGATGTATTAATTTACTAACATACTTACTTAATCTTCTAGCTAATATTTTTTGATCTGTATTCAACAACGCAATAGCTCTATATAATCCGGGTTCTTCTATATCTTTATCTTTCTTAAGTATTAATGTGATTGTTGATTCTGCTGGTGTTTCAAGTAATGTTTGTTCTTTAAAGGCATGAAACACCTTCTGGATTATTTTGAGAGACCTCTTCCACAAAGGGTGATGGAAACAAAATCTTTGAATTTTCTTATTGCAGATATGAAAACTTGATAAGCATGGAGTGAGAATTTATTGGGAGCGGTAAGACCGGGGAGGTTACAATTAGTTCGGCCATGATACGGTAGAGCATTGGAGAATTTAAGTAATTTAAATTACTTAACTGGAGGATAAACAGAGGATCATAAATTGATCATGAAACTATCAAATTTGTGGCCTGATAACGGTGGAAAAACGAATACTTAAATTTTGGAAACACACATCAGTCCCTACTGTTAAGATGTGGATTACAAACATGTCCGAGACACTACTCAATTCTCTCAATTACAACTTTCATGGGGCTGGGGAGTCTACAACTGACCTTGGCATGGGAATACCTGTGGTATCTAGAGATAGAAATAGCTTTAAAACAGAAAAACTGGACTGGTCAACACTTACAAAGGAAGACATCATAGCCTATTATGCCCATACAGATAAATCCTTGAGCAATATTCATCTACCTAAAGATGCAATAACATGTAGTAATGTTAATTGTAAAGATATGAAGCATAGGAGAGATATCTGCTCCATGTATAATGATATAGTAAGCGCCTTGTATGCAGGCAGTAAACCCTACTGCAAGCATAAAAATAAGACACAAAACATCAGACCTGGCTGGAATCAGTATGTAGCTGAGTATCATACTGAAGCCCGTGAAGCCACCAAAGCATGGGCTATGGCAGGTAGACCCAGTCAGGGGCCTGTGTTTGAGCACAAGAAGTTCACTAATGCAAGGTATAACTATGCTGTTCGCTTCATCTGTAAAAATGAGCAAGCTATGAGGGCTGATTCCATGGCTAAGAAGCTGCTAAGTAACAATGCTACAGATTTTTGGAAGGAAGTGAGAGCTCTTAGCAGTTGCAAAAAATCTCTACCATGTACTGTAGATGAAATCTCTGGAATAGCTAATATCGCGGAGTTATGGCGACAACATTATAGCACTCTATTCAACTGTGTCCAAGGTGATAAAGAAGGAACTGCAGATGCTGGAGAATCGAGGGTTACACAAAAAGCTGGAGAAACTCAGCGGGTGCAGCAGCATCTAAGGAGCGAAGGAGATAGGCGACGTTTCGGGTCGAGTCTGAAGAAGGGTCTCGACCGAAATGTCGCCTATCTCCTTCGCTCCTTAGATGCTGCTGCACCCGCTGGGTTTCTCCAGCTTTTTGTGTAACCCTGTGACTTGTATAGGGTGGACAATATTGAGATTAATGACTCGATGGTGATTATGTCACATGAGGTGTATCATGCCATGAACAAGCTGTCCAACAACAAAGCAAGTGGCTTGGATCATATCTCTGCCGAACATCTTAAAGGGCCTGTCCTACAAGCATGCAACTCTATGCGATTAGCGCGACCTAACGTGGTCGCTTGAGCCGTCCGGCGTCGCGGGGCCGGTCCCACTTCGATCGTCGGAGCCGTGCGGAATTGTGCGGAGTTCGTCCCGACATCGCGCGGGGCTCCGAAACACTGACTATGTTCAAAAATTCCGCGCGGCAAAGGCTTGTGGGCTCGCAGTCGCCTCGACGCATTACACACCGCCCCGACATCGTCCCTCCGTGAACCTATCTGTAGGTGCCTCCGTGACCCTCTATGTGTGTGGCTCCATGGCCCTCTGTGTGTGTGTGTGCCTCTGTGCCCCTCTCTGTGTGTGCCTCTGTGCCCCTCTCTGTCCTGGCGAACTTACCTTAGACTTCGCTCCAAGTTCGCCTCACTTTGCGCCGCGTTGCGCCACTCACCCGTCCTCCGCACGGCCCCCGCTGCCGGTTTGGTCGCACTTGCCGCATGCAGGCGCATGCTGGTGGGAACGGCCCTGTACAGGAGATCACCCAACCTCTGCGCGGCCCCCGCTTCTAGTTTGATCGCGTTCATCCATAGAGGTGCATGCTTGTAGGACAGGCTCTTAAGTATGCGAGTATGAGGATAGCTCCTCTCCTAGCTATTTGTTTTACTGGCTTTATGATTCATGGCTTGTTACCAGACTCAATGTTGTCTGTCCTGTTAGTGGCGGTTATTAAGGACAAAGCTGGTAAAGTAGGCAGTCTAAGTAATTACAGGCCCATAGCTTTAGCCAGCATATTGTCAAAAGTCTTAGAAAGAGTTCTGCTGGACAGAATAAATGAGTTTGTTAACTCCACAGATAACCAGTTTGCCTTTAAAGCTAAACATGGCACTGACTTATGCATATATGCCCTAAAGGAGATTGTAAACAAATTAGAGGCAAAAATTATTCAATCCTTATGTGCTTTATTGATGCTTCCAAAGCCTTTGACCGTGTTAATCACAGAAAGCTGTTTGGTAAAATGAGTCAAAGAGGGGTGCCTAAATACATTGTTAGAATTCTGGCCTACTGGTATGCCCACCAGACTATTCAAATAAAATGGGGCAATAGGGTCTCAGCCCCATTTGGGGTTAGCAATGGTGTTAGATAAGGGGGAATTTTGTCACATGCTGTATATACAGGCGAATATCCTCTTGCGTAAATTTGGTGCGTGTGCAGATGTGGTGAAGATGTCGCTATTAAGAGCATACTGCACACCTCTCCACACTGTGCACCTGTGGTCGAACTATTTAAAGACAAGTATGCAGAGACTAAAAGTGGCATATAACGATGCCATGAGAACACTACTAAGACAACCAAGATGGTGTAGTGCCAGTAATATGTTTGTGGCTGCAGGAGTCAGTACTTTAGAAGCTATCCTAAGACACCACATGTATGAATTCATTTGCAGGATAAATGACTCTGAAAATGTGCTTATTGTGGCCTTGACAAACGTAAGGGTTAGCACTACACACTACGAATCCCAGCTGTGGAGACACTGGTATCGTTGTCTCGTTGTACGACATTGATCATCTTTTACTCTGGATTTTTAACTTAAGTATTGTGGGTTTTTTAAATATATAAATTATGATGTTTTTTATGTGATTTTATATATATTTATGATATTTGATATGCAATGCATTTTTAATGTAATGTTGCCCCTTGTCTGGTCCTTGAGTCCATAATAAAGTTATTATTATTATTACTACATTTGGAAAATATGAGGCTTGTCTTGGCAGAAAAACAAGATCAATTTTTCAAGACATGGACACCCTTTCCCAAATTCTTACAAGGATAGTATGGCGCAACATAACTTTGGATTTAAATGCAGCTGTGGGTTGGGTGAGGTGGGCGGGGGGGATGCGAGGCAGGTATATCTCCACTTTATTACATTTGATTTGCTCTCTGATAAGTCCTAGAAAACCCAATAGTTCATAGGTAATTTAAAGATGGGAAATAAATACTACAAAAGAAAATACAAAATTGCTGGAGTAACTATAACGAGTCAGGCAGGATCTCTTGGATAGGTGACGTTTTCAACTGAAGAAGGATACAAGGATACAAAGGATACAAAGGACATTTATTATCACATACACCAATTGGTGCAGTGAAATTTGATTTCCCATTGCAGCACACAAATAAAGATAAGACACAACATCAAAGAATTTAACAGTAAACATAAAAACATCCCCCCACAATGGTTCCCACTGTGGGAGAACGCATCAAAAGTCCAACCCCGTCCCCTCTTCACCCATAGTCGGGCCTATTGAGGCCTCTGCAGTCGTCGCTACGGCAGCCTGATGCTTCAGGCCCTGTCGCCGGATGATGAAGCTCTGGCATCGGGTGGACGCTCTCAGCGGCTTGGAATGTCCAGAACGGTTGCTTCCTCCCTGGAGACGATGGCTCCCGAAGTCCACGGGCCGCGCTGGTCAGAGCTCCGACCCTGGCGACCTCGTCGTGAGATCCCAGGCTCCGCGGTGTTCAAAGCTCAGCGCCGCCCATGGCTGGATGCTCCGCAGACCGCAGCACCGCAATGTTGGAGTTGGCGGTCACAGCAATGCACGCCACTGCACGGCGACCCGGGCAAGGCATCACCCGCTCCACCATGGCGCCTCAGCGCTGTGTCGCCGCCGAAGCTGAAATCCTGGCCGGTCCCAGTAGGTAACACCGCTCCAGACCATTGGCAGGCTGCGAGGAAGTGGCGAAAACACGGCTCAGAGAAATGCCGCATCTCTGACCAGGTAGGGGCTGTGGCGGCGTTCCGGCGGCGGAGTTGGGCCCATTAGGCCCATGGCGTTCCTTTGGAGCCTCGGCCGTGGGCCCAGTGGACGACATCGTCGGGAGCTCGCAGGTCACAGGTTGGTGACCTGTTTTTCCAGAGCTCCCGCAACAACAGCTTTGTCCGCTGGACTGGAGGGCGGCAACTTCGGCAGCTTCGACCTCTTCGGGCCGCGGAGTTTGAACCTGCCCATTCGCGGAGTTGGACTGACTCATTTACTATCACCCGGTGGGGTCACAACATCGGAAGCCTGGATCGCGTCAGCGCAGAGGGAAAACAAGGAGGGAAGAGACAAGGACTTTAAGACTTTTGGCTTCCATCACAGTGAGGAGGTGCCTGGTGGACTCACTGTGGTGGATGTTAAATCTGTGTCTAATGTGTGTTTTTGTTATTTTATTCTATGTTATGACTGCAAGGCACAACATTTTGTTCAGAATGAAAGGTCTGAATGACAATAAAGGATACTTGTTACTTGTTAGTTTGGCCACCACTGGCCTCCCTATGATTTGTTAGGCATTTGCTTTTGCTGGTTGCCCTCTTGTCATTCAGCCACTCATGGATCCATTGGAATGCAACCCGGACAGTTCCAAACCTCCTGCACCCAGAATCCGCCAAATGATTTGAACGTAGCCAAACCCAGCCCAAAACCTCCATACGTATAAGGAAGGAATTGCAAATGCTGGTTTACACCAAAGATAGTCACAAAATGCTAGGCTAACTCAGCGGGACAGGCAGCATCTCTGGAGAGAGGGAATGGGTGAAATTTCAGTCCACAATTATGCACTCCCCATCCATCGATCAAATTAAAAGCCTCGGTGCTTCAGAAATAAAAGAGTCACTATCTAGGCAAGAAGAATGAGCACATTTGATGTGAGGGTAGACACAAAAAGCTTGAGTAACTCAGCAGGATAGGCAGCATCTCTGGAGAGAAGGAATGGGTGCCTTTTTGGGTCGAGACCCATCTTCAGACTAGTCAGGGGAAAAGGAAACAAGAGATATAGACATATAAAGGTGATGGTGGAATTATATTTACTACCTCTCAATGCTCATTACCAACCCGAGAAAAATGAACTGATTCTACAGTGCATGAATATAAATTCGGGAGAGTTGCATTAAGGAAATAATGAACCTTAAGATTTGTCGAAGATACATTATTCGTAACGACCAAATCAATAATCATAGATTAAAGAAATATTGCAAGGAAACAAACTTTTCAAAGTAAAATGGAATATATTTATTGGAACAACAATAGGTAAATGTTAAATATATATTAATTGGAAACAACAATAGGGAAATCTAGTTAAAATATCTGTCGGAGCAGTGCTGGTATTGTGATTTTTTTCTGCAGATTGCAATCCCTTGAAGTGAACATTCAGATTTGCAGCAATTTTCAATTGGTCATGCCTTCTGTTGCTCAGCAACCCACAGATGCTATTCTTCCGTTGACATCAAAGTCACGTTGAATAGTGGATTACTGACAGGGGGATTTAGTAATCCTTTGGATCCAAAGTTACGCAAGGAACGAGTTTTGGTTTATTTAAGAAAAATGTGTTAGCTGCTAAACGCTGGTGTGAGACTGAAGAGGATTAAAGAGTTGCAAATTGTGAAGCCAGAGGAAGGAATGTTAATGGAGGCAGGCAGGAGGGGAGAAATAGGAGTGGCCAGTAGACACAAAATGCTAGAGAAACTCAGCAGGTGAGGCAGCATCTATGGAGAGAAGGAATTAGTGACGTTTCAGGTCGATACCCTTCTTTAGACTGATGTCAGGGGAGGGGGTAGGACAAAGAAAGAATGTAGGCGGAGACAGTGGGACCAGTGAGAGAACTGGGAAGGGGGGAAGTGAAGCGAGAGAGCAAGGGCTACCAGAAGTTAGAGAAGTCAATGTTCACACCGCTGGGGTGTAAACTACCCAAGCGAAATATGCGGTGCTGATCCTCCAATTTGCACTGGGCCTCACTCTGACAATGGAGGAGGCCCAGGACAGAAAGGTCAGATTAGGAATGGGGGGGGGGGGAGTTGGTGCTGGGCCACCGAGAGATCAGGTTGGCTAAGACGGGCTGAGCGGAGGTGCTCAGCGAATGATCACCGAGCCTGCGTTAGGTAGCGCCAATGTAGAGAAGTTGGCACCTGGAACAGCGGATGCAGTGATGAGGTTGGAGGAGGTGCAAGTGAACGTCTGCCTCACCTGGAAAGACTATTTGGGTCCTTGAATGGATTGGAGGGGGAAAGGTAAAGGGACAGGTGTTGCATCTCCTGCGATTGCAGGGGAAAGTGTCTGGGGAGAGGTTGGGTTGGGTGGGAAAGGACGAGTGGAACAGGGAATTACGGAGGAAATGGTCGCTGTGGAAAGCAGAAAGGGGTGGAGATGGGAAGATATGGCCAGCAGTGGGATCGCTTTGTAGGTGTTTCCCCTCCCCCCTCTCGTACATCCTGAGTCCCCCTTGTACTCACCTTCAACCCCATCAGCCGTCGTATACAGCATAGAGATGCGGTGTGCCGAGCATCGAAAATGTGTCTAGAATTTAACTTTCGTGACCCATGTCTCGGAACTACATGAAATTTTGCACAGATTTAGATAAAATATAATTGAGAAGAAAGTAACAACTCGTCAGTGCCAAAAGTTGCACATTATTTGTTTTGGTGTGAGTGTCTTGAGTGTGTGTTTGTGTGTGTGTGTGAGTGTGTCATGGTCTGTGTGTATGTGTTTGTGAGTGTATGTGTGTATGTCGTTGTGTGTGTGTGTGTGTCTGTGCGTATGTGTTTGTGCGTGTATGTGTGTGGTATGTGTGTATGTGTTTTTGAGTGTGTGTGTGTTTGTGTGTGTGAGTGAGTGGGAGAGAGTGTGTGTGTGTGAGTGAGTGAGTGAGTGTGTGTGATTGTGTGTGTGAATTGTCGAAGTGTCTGAGCTGCTAGCCCAAGAATCCATTTGGCCCACAATGTCCATACTAGCCCTCTGGAAACCTGTCCTTTTGGCCCACAACACCATGCTAGCCCTCCAGCAAGCCCCCCCCCCCCACCCCCCACTGGCCAGCAATATTGAAATTGTTGACGAGGTGGAATATTGCGTTGGGGGACCAGCCCTGCTGTGTGAGGCTGGGACCCAACGGGGGGGGGGGGGAGGGACTCGGGTAGAAGGGGCTAGGGGACAGGGTGAGGGGCAAGAGGGAGAGAAGGGAAGCACTCGGACCCAAGATGTAGGTGAGAAAGAGGAAAAAGATAATAAACAGAGAATAAGGGATGGTGGGTTTCTAAAATGTGTACATTTTAATGCTAGGAGCATTGTAAGAAAGGTGGATGAACTTAGAGCCTGGATTGACACCTGGAAATATGATGTTGTGGCAATCAGTGAAACATGGTTGCGGGAGGGTTGCGAGTGGAAACTAAATATTCCAGGATTTCGTTGCTTCAGGTGTGATAGAATTGGAGGGACCAGAGGTGGAGGGGTGCATTGCTTGTCAAAGAAGATATTACAGCAGTGCTTTGGCAGGATAGATTAGAGGGCTCGTCTAGGGAGGCTATTTGGGTGGAACTGAGAAGTGGGAACGGTGTAGCAACACTTTTAGGGGTGTATTATAGACCGCCAAATGGGGAGCGAGAATTGGAAGAGCTAATATGTAAGGAGATAGCAGATATTAGTAGTAAGCACAAGGTAGTGATTGTGGGAGATTTCAATTTTCCAAAAATAGACTGGGAAACACATTCTGTAAATGGGCTGGATGGTTTGGAGTTTGTTAAATGTGTGCAGGATAGTTTTTTGCAGCAATACATAGAGGTATCGACCAGAGAAGGAGCAGTGCTGGACCTCCTGTTAGGAAATGAGGCAGGTCAGGTGACGGAGGCATGCGTTGGTGAGCACTTCGGGACCAGTGCTCACAATACCATTAGTTTCAATATAATTATGGAGAGAGTCAGAACTGGACCCAGGGTTGAGATTTTTGATTGGAGAAAGGCTAACTTTGAGGGAATGCGTAATGATTTAAAAGGAGTGAATTGGGACATTTTGTTTTATGGGAAGGATGTAGAAGTGAAATGGAGGACATTTAAAGGGGAAATTATAAGAGTACAGAATCTTTATGTCCCTGTTCGGCTGAAGGGAAATAGTAAAAATCGGAAAGAGCCATGGTTTTCAAGGGAAATTGGACACTTGGTTCGAAAAAAGAGTGATATCTACAACCTATAGGAGGCATGGAGTAAATGAGGTGCCAGATGAGTATAAAGAATGTAAAAAGATTCTTAAGAAAGAAATAAGAAAAGCTAAAAGAAGATATGAGGTTGCTTTGGCAAGAAAGGTGAAAGTAAATCCAAAGGGTTTCTACAGCAAAAGGATAACGAGGGATAAAATTGGACCATTACAGAGCCAGACCATTAATGACCATGGACAGCTATCTGCAGAGCCAAAAGAGATGGGGGAGATAATGAACAATTTATTTTCTTCGGTATTCACCAAGGAGAAGGATATTGAACTCTGTAAGGTAAGGGAAAAAAGTAGAGTAGCTATGGAAACTATGAGATTCAAAGAGGAGGAAGTACTGACACTTTTGAAAAATATAAAAGTGGATAAGTCCCCAGGTCCTGACAGGATATTCCCTAGGACTTTGAGGGAAGTTAGTGTAGAAATAGCAGGGGCTATGACAGAAATATTTCAGATGTCATTAGAAACGGGAATAGTGCCGGAGGATTGGCATACTGCGCATGTTGGTCCATTGTTTAAAAAGGGTTCAAAGAATAAACCTAGCAATTATAGACCTGTTAGCTTGACGTCAGTGGTGGGCAAATTAATGGAAAGGATACTTAGAGATAATATATATAAGCATCTGGAGAAACAGGGTCTGATCAAGAACAGTCAACATGGATTTGTGCCTGGAAGGTCATGTTTGACAAACCTTCTTGAATTTTTTGAAGAGGTTACTAGGGAAATTGATGAGGGTAAAGCAGTGGATGTTGTCTATATGGATTTCAGTTTGACAAGGTTCCCCATGGAAGGTTGGTTAAGAAGGTTCAATCTTTGGGTGTTAATGGCGGAGTAGCAAGATGGATTCAACAGTGGCTGAATGGGGGATGCCAGAGAGTAATGGTGGATGGCTGTTTGTCAGGTTGGAAGCCGGTGACCAGTGGGGTGCCTCAGGGATCTGTGTTGTGTCCACTGTTGTTTGTCATGTACATCAATGATCTGGATGATGGGGTGGAAAATTGGATAAGTAAGTATGCAGATGATACTAAGATAGGTGGTGCTGTGGATAATGAAGTAGATTTTCAAAGTCTACAGAGAGATTTGGGCCATTTGGAAGAGTGGGCTGAAAAATGGCAGATGGAGTTTAATGCTGATAAGTGTGAGGTGCTACATCTTGGCAGGACAAATCAAAATAGGACGTACATGGTAAATGGTAGGGAATTGAGGAATGCTGTGGAACAGAGGGATCTAGGAATAACTGTGCATAGTTCCCTGAATGTGGAATTGCATGTAGATCGGGTGGTAAAGAAAGCTTTTGGTGTGCTGGCCTTTATAAATCAGAGCATTGAATATAGGAGTCGGGAATTAATGTTAAAATTGTACAAGGCATTGGTGAGACCAATTCTGGAGTATGGTGTACAATTTTGGTTGCCTAATTATAGGAAGGATGTCAACAAAATAGAGAGAGTACAGAGGAGATTTACTAGAATGTTGCCTGGGTTCTAGCAACTAAGTTACAGAGAAAGGTTGAACAAGTTAGGTCTTTATTCTTTGGAGCGCAGAAGGTTAAGGGGGGACTTGATTGAGGTCTTTAAAATGATGAAAGGGGATAGACAGAGTTGACGTGGATAAGCTTTCCCCATTGAGGGTAGGGAAGATTCAAACAAGAGGCCATGACATGAGAATTAAGGGACAGAAGTTTAGGGGTAACATGAGGGTGAACTTCTTTACTCAGAGAGTGGTGGCTGTGTGGAATGACCTTCCAGCAGAAGTGGTGGAGGCAGGATCGATTTTAACATTTAAAAGTAAAGTGGATAGGTATATGGATGGGAAGGGAATGGAGGGGTATGGTCTGAGTGCACGTAGATGGGACTACGGGAAAATAAATGGTCGGCACGGACTGGAAGGGCCGAGAAGGTCTGTTTCCGTGCTTTAATTGTTATATGGTTATATGGGTCCCACTTCGTCTAGTAACTTTATAAAGACAAATCAATGGTAAAACAAATTATCAGCAAGGTTAACAATACCTATATTCCTTGGAAACCTTGTTATTGTTTTGACGTAATTAGGAGGCAGCCAAGATCCCAGGGTCCTCTCTGCCTAGCGATCATAAAACAAAGCGCGGGTTTGGTCAATTTGCGTCCGACCTCAAAGTCAAACGTGCATTGATTGGACAATTACTACTCGCAAAAAATTGAGGTTTTTCTCATATTTAAAAAAATCTGCAGGTTTTGGTCTTGACGAGTCTCAGGTATGATTTATATAAAATTTATACACAATATGTTAAGAATTCAGGTAGTTCCGCGAGTTGGGTCACGAATTTGAACGAAAAAGTTCCTCCACCCACAGCCTAATAATCCTCCAACATTTTTGCCACCTCCAAAGGGATCCCACCGCTGGCTGTATCTTCCCATCTCCACCCCTTTCTGCTTTCGACAGAGACCGTTCCCTCCATTCCCTCCTCAGGCACTTTCCTCTGCAACCGCAGGAGATGCAAGACCTGTCCCTTTACCTTCCCCCCTCGACTCCATCCAAATGACCCAAACATTCTTTCCAGCTGAGGCAGAGGTTCACCTGCACCTCCTCCAACCTCATCTACTGCATCCGCTGTTCCAGGTGTCAACTTCTCTACATCGACGAGACCAAGCACAGACTCGGCAATCAATCGCTGAACATCTCGGCTCAGTCCGTCTCAACCAAGCTGATCTCCCGGTAGCCCAGCACTTCAACTCCTCCTCCCATTCCCAATCTGACCTTTCTATCCTGGGCCTCCTCCATTGTCAGAGAGAGGCTCAGCACTAATTTGAGGAACAGCACCTCATAAAGTGCATTCAGAAAATATTCAGACCCCTTCACTTTTTCCCCATTTTGTTACGTTACAGCCCGATTTTAAAATTGATTCATTTTTTTAATCATCAATCTACACACAATACCCCAGAATGAAGAAGCAAAAAAAGCTGTTTAGAAATTTTTGCAAAGTAATTAAAAATAAATAACTGAAATATCACATTTACATAAGCATCACAACTATCAAATTTACATATATTTACATTTACCCTTTGGGATGACTCAAAATTGCTTGGGTTCATCCTGTTTCTATTGATTATCCATGAGATGTTTCCACAACCTGATTGGAGTCCATCAGTGGTAAATTAAGTTGATTGGACATGGTTTGGAAAGGCACACACCTGTCTGTATAAGGTCCCCAGTTGATAGTGCATGTCAGACCAAAAACCAAGCCATGAAGTCAAAGAAATTGTCTGTAGATCTCCGAGACAGAATTGTGTCGAGTCACAGATCTGGGAAAGCGTATAAAACAATTTCTGCAGCATTGCAGATCCTGAAGATCACAGTGGCCTCCGTCATTCTTAAATGTAAGACCTTTGGAATCACCAGGACTCCTCATAGAGCTGGCCGCCCGCCCAAACCGAGCAATCGGGGGAGAAGGGCCTTGGTCTGGGAGGTAACCAAGAACTTGATGGAGCTCTGACAGAGCTCCAGAGTTCCTCTGTGGCGATGATAGAACCTTCCAGAAGGACGACTATGTCTGCAGCCCTCCACCAATCAGGCATTTATGGTAGAGTGGCCAGTTGGAAGCCACACCTCAGTAAAAGGCACATGACAGCCCGCTTGGAGTTTGCAAAGGCATGAGAAATAAGATTCTCTGGTCTGATGAAACCAAGATTGAACTCTTTGTCCTGAATGCCAAGCATCACGTCTGGAGGAAACCAGGCACCGCTCATCACCTGGCCAATACCATACCCACAGTGAAGCATGGTGGTGGCAGCGTCATGCTGTGGGGATGTTTTTCAGTGGCAGGAGACTAATCAGGATCCAGGGAAAGTGGAATAGAGGAAAGTACAGCGAGATCCTTGGTGAAAGCCTGCTCCAGAGCATTCTGGACCTCAGACTGGAGCGGAGGTTCACCTTCCAACAGCACAAAGCCAAGACAACGTAGGAGTGGCCATGACAAGTCTGTGAATGTCCTTGAGTGGCCCAGCCAGAGCCCGTACTTGAACGTGATTGAACATCTCTGGAGGGACCTGAAAATAGCTGTGCATCGATGCTCCCCATCCAACCTGACAGAACTTGAGAAGATCTGCAGAGAAGAATGGGTAAAATTACCCAAATACAGCTGTGCCAAGCTTGTAGTATCATACCCAAGAAGACTTGAGGCTGTAATCACTGCCAAAGGTGCCTCAACAAAGTACTGAGCAAAAGGTCTGAATACTTATGTAAATGTGATATTTCAGTTATTTATTTTTAATTACTTTCCAAAAATTTCTAAACACCTGTGTAGATTGATGATAAAAAAATGAATAGGGCTGTAACGTAACAAAATGTGGAAAAAGTGAAGCGGTCTGAATATTTTCTGAATGCACTGTATTTCACTTGGGTAGTTTACACCCCAGCAGTATGAACATTGACTTCTCTAACTTCAGATAGCCCTTGCTCTCTCTCTTCATTTCCCCCCCCCCACCCCACACACCTTCTCAGTTCTGCCACGAGTTCCACTCTCTCCGCCTACATTATTTCTTTGTCCTATCCGCTCCCCTGACATCTGTGTGAAGAAGTGTCTCGACCCCTCTCCAAAGATGCTGCATTTTGTGTCTACCTTCGATTTTACCAGCCACTGCAGTTCTTTCAGAGTTCCCTTTAACACACCTAGGGTGCCATTCTTCCAATGCAAACATGTCCCAGTCTCGCTGGTGCAGTTCACATTTTCTCGCTGGTGCACATTTTCCCCTGCTGCTGCAGCCCAGCTGCATCATCCATGGCCTGGGGCATGAGGGGCCAAGTCCTTGGGAGATGGATAATTACTTAATTAGTAAAGACAAATAAGTTTACGGGGAGAGGGTAGAAGAATTCGGTTGAGAGGGAAAAATGAATCAGCCATGATAGAATGGCGGAGATGGGTCTAATTCTGCCCCTATGTCTTGTGGTCTTTATGTTCTGGAGGAGGCAGTTGAACGAGCAGTTCTAGAACAAGGAGGCGTGCAGTATCTCAACCACGGCGCTGATCACGAAGTACACGCCGATGGTGCCGACCATGATCCTCACGCCGTTGAGCAGTCGCCGGGTGAGGCGGCGGTGTACCACTGGCTGCTCGGGCATCTCGAGGTGGAAGGAAGCGACCCTACGCCCCTGCACCCAGCAGCGGTAGATTCCGCTGTCGAAGGGCATCACGCTTTCGATTTGGTAGATGCCGCCGCCCGTGGCGTCGTCCAGCCGGTGGGTCCCATTAAAGTTGCCACCTCGGGTGATGAAGGTGGAATCGTGCTGCCAGAGAACGGGTGTGTACACCGACGCCCCCGGGCATGTCATCCGGGCTTTGTCGTGGATGTTGAGGAAAACTGTCTCCAGTAGCATGTTGTGAGGCTCCATCCCGTCGAACGCAGTCTCCCGACCCCTCCACCAATCGCCGATCTCCGCTGGTGTTTCCTCCTTGCACGGCTCGTGGCACATCCGGTACTGGAGCTCAGCGCCACGCTGGGGCAAGGACTGCCCGATGAGCAGCTCCATTAAGCCGCAGGGCAAGGTGGCGCCATTTTCCTTCAGTTCCTCGTCCTCGCCCTCATGGATCTCCTCGCTTATATCGGCGTAGCAGAAGCCCATCATCTTCTGCTCCCCCATCACCTTGCAGCGGTCACAGTCCTGCCATGGTTCCCAGTGGGTGTAAAGCCGGACCATGTGCCGGGAAGAGCCCAAGTTCACCCTCAGGCTCTGGTTGGGCAAAATGCTCTCCCTCAGCCCTTGGTGGGACACGTAAAGCAGAGACGAGTCCTGCACATCCACGAGGTAGGCGGCTAGGATGGAATTAGCCGACTTGCACAGGTACAGGCCCGTGTCTGAGGTCCACGCCGTGTTGATGATCAAGGAGCCTCTCCGTAGATTGGCTCGACTTCCCAGTTGGCCCATCGGCCCACGGTGCACCCTCCAGTGCCCGGGTCGGATGAAGGTGCGGGGTTTGGTTTCAGGCTGGCTGAGGTCCCGGTACTGCCAGTAGACGGAGCCTTCTGGTGCTTCAGTTGCAGCCGGGCAACGCAGGCTGAGTGGGTTTGTTGACAGGAAGGCCAAGAAGCAGGGGGCTGTGCCCGAGCAGCTAGACAAGTTGTCCTCCTGTTCCATGATGATGAGCAAGCTGCCCATTAGAACCAGCGTGGCCAGAGTCAAAAGGAGTATCGTGTCTCTGCACATCGTGGTTCACTGATGGTTTACCCAGTTGACTGTGGGCTGAAGCAGGGACTTTACTGTCACATCATTGCCTCCCCTGACCTTAACAATGGGCCCCTTGTGACTCCCCGTGAACTCATCAATGGACCCAAGTGACCTCATCAATGGGCTGCCTTCCTTGTGACCTCATCAAGCCTTGAGTACCTACGAGCGGCTATTACCGTAATTCTCCGAGTTCGAATCAGGGGAAACTCGGGAAAACTCTTGAATTACCTCGTACAGTGGGACAGGCCCTTTACCTCGTACAGTGGGACAGGCCTTGTGAGGATTCTCCCGACGCCGGAGCACCATCACCCGGCGAGATGGGCCTGAAACATCGGGCCCCGTAGCGGCGACTGCGGAGGCCTCAATAGGCCCGACTATGGGTGGACAAGGGGATGGGGACTGGACTTTGTGCCTTCCGTCACAGTGGGAACCATTGTGGGGGGATGTTTTTATGCTTATTGTTAAATTCTTTAATGTTGTGTCTTATCTTTATCTGTGTGCTGCATGGCAAGTCAAATTTCACTACACCAATTGGTGTATGTGACAATAAATGTCCTTTGTCCTTGTCCTTACACCAGCGCTTTGTGTCTTTTTAAACATCATTCTGGTAAACCTCTTCCGCACCCTTTCCAAAACCTCCACATCCACCCCCGACCAGAACTGCATGCAAAACTAAATGGACTTTGACTTAACCAAAGTCCTATAAAGCAGCATCACAACTTCCTGACTTCCTGTTTGAGTATAAAATGCCCCGGCCTATGAAAGAAAGCAAACCATATGCCTTATTTACCACTCTACTCTGTGAGGTCTTGGGAAGTTATTGCGGAGAGGATGTTTACTCTAATGGGAGAATATATAACCAGGGGTCGGCCCATGTAAGACAGAGAAAAGGTTTTATTTTCCATCTGGATTATTTATTTATTTATTAATTTATTTAATACATTTTATTAATTGGAGGTACAGTAAATTACATCAGTGTACGTCCCGTATATATTAATACAATTATTGTATCCCTTAGTTTTTTAAAGCTATTGAAAAAGGATAGAAATAGAGAAAGTGAGAGAGAATTGTGAAAGTGAAGAAGCGTGACAAAGGGAGAGAAGAAAGAACCTTAGTCGAGGAATTAGAAAAAGGAGATTAAGAGATAGACCCTAGAAAAGAAGGGAGAGAAAGAAGAAAAAATGAAAAGACAGTTGCTTTAACATCACGCAAAAGAATTTGCCAACTCGACAATTTTTCATCCCCCTTTACCAAGACCTGACGCCGGTACCTTTTTGAGGTACTATTGCACCCTATCCTTGTAGTAAATCTATAAATGCAGACCACGTCTTATAAAAGCGATCTGACAGGCGGAGTCTCATATCTTCCAGATGTAGTGTTTCAAACAAAGTTGAAATCCACACATTTAGCTGTTGGTATAGGAGCACTTTTCCAAAATTTTAAAAGAAGCTTTTTTCCAGTTATAAACCCATATTCAAATAGGTTATTTTGAAACACATTTAATTCAGGGCTACCTTCCGTTGTTCCAAAGATAATCCATTCTGCTTTTGGTGTCAGTTTTATTTTAAATAATTTTGTAAAGATTTCAAAAATGCCAGTCCAAACTCTTTGAATTTTTATACAAAAACAAATGAGTGCGCTATAGTAGCTTCTTGAGACTGGCATTTATCACAGATAGGTGATACATTGGGAAACAGTTTACTTATTTTAGTTTTTGAATAGTATAATCTATGTAAAATTTTAAATTGTATTAAAGTGTGTCTTACGTTATTTGAACATGTGTGCACATTTAATAAATGTTCATCCTACCTCTCTTTTGAAATTTTGATTGCTAATTCTTGTTCCCAGTCTCTCTTCAGTTGTTGGTATTTCTACTTTTAGAATAATATTATATATATATGATATTAAGTTTGCTGATTCAGCCTTTGTCTTCACTGCTTCATCCAGTAGATCTAATGGCATATTGTAATATTCTTGTGCATATTTTTTCAGATAGTCACATATTTGAAAATATTTAAAATACTGATTGTTTCCCAAATTGTACTTTAGTTGTAGTTGTTTGAATGATAGTAATTTTCCCGTTTCATACAAGTCTCCAAGCGTTTTAATTCCTACTCTTTCCCATTGTATAAATGATTTATCTATAATTGAGAGTTTAAATGAAGGGTTATTAACTATTGGAGATAAGAGAGATAAATGTCTTAATTTTAAGTTATATTTTATTTGTTTCCAAGTTCTAATTGTACTATGTATAATTGGATTTTTGTTATAGTTTGTATTATTCAACTTCATTGGTGAGAGAAGGATTGCTCCAATATTGACTCCCAAGGGGAGTCCTCTCTCTCCATAATAATCCAATCCAGCTGCTGGGCAGAATTGTCCAGCAGTTGAATCATATTTTTAATATTTACAGACCAGTAATAATACATAAAGTTAGGGAGTGCTAATCCCCCTACGGTTTTGGGTTTATTCAAGTGTATTATTTGTATTCTATGGGATTTATAATCCCATATAAAATTTGTTAGGTCTGAATCCAATATTTTTAAAAACTTTTTTGGTAGGATAATTGGAATTGATTGGAACAGGTATCAAATTTGTGGTAGAAAAATCATTTAATAGCATTTAATCGGCCTATTAACGACATCGGAAGCGTTTTCCTGAATTTCATTAAATTATATAATTTCTTAAGTAAATGATTATAATTTGCGTTAAACATATCTTGATATTTTCTGGTAATTTCAATACCCAAGTGTTTACATTTTCTGTAGCTATTTTAAAAGGAAACTTTAAGATGTGTGTTGAGTCTTTCGGTTTTATTGACATGATTTCCCTTTAATTTCAATTTATTCTGTATCTGAGAATGATCCAGAATCCTCAATTCAATTTAATATATTTGGTACAGTGATGTGGGGTTTTGTGATGTACAGTAGTACATCATCAGCGTATAATGATATTTTATTATTTTAATGTTTTGTATTGTAGCCATGGATATTCGGATGTGTTCTAAATCTTTCCGCTAGGGGTTCGATTATAAGAGCAAATAACAGCGGTGATAGTGAACATCCTTGTCTATTACCCTTTGACAAATGAAATTTCGTAGATAAAATGTTATTAGTTAATATTCTAGCAGTTGGCTTATTATATAGTAATTTAATCCATAGGATGAAATTCTCTCCTAGTTGGAATTTTTGCAATACTTTAACCATCTAATCCCATTTCACCTGATCGGATGCTTTCTCTGCATCCAACGAAATAATTGATAATTCGTGTTCTTCAGTTTGGTGTGAATGCATTATGTTAAGCAGACGTCTCAAATTATTATATAATTATCTCTTGGGGATAAACCCCATTTGATCCGGATGTATTACTTTACTAACATACTTACTTAATCTTCTAGCTAATATTTTTGCTAATATTTTTTGATCTGTATTTAACAACGCAATAGCTCTATATAATCCGGGTTCTTCTATATCTTTATCTTTCTTAAGTATTAATGTGATTGTTGAGTCTGCTAGTGTTTCAAGTAATGTTTGTTCTTTAAAGGCATGAAACACCTTCTGGATTATTTTTGAGAGACCTCTTCCACAAAGGGTGATGGAAACAAAATCTTTGAATTTTCTTATTGCAGATATGAAAACTTGATAAGCATGGAGTGAGAGGTTATTGGGAGCAGTAAGACTGGGGAGGTTACAATAAGATCAGCCATTATAGGTGAGCGGAGTGGCGAATTTAAGTAATTTAATAAATCTGGAGGTTAAACAGAGTATCATAAAATGATCATGAAACTATCAAATTTGTGGCCTGATAACGGCGGAAATACCAATGCTTACATTTTGGAAACACACATCAGTCCCTACTGTTATGATCTGGATTACAAACATGTCCGAGACACTACATTTGGAAAATATTAGGCTTGTCTTGGCAGAAAAACCAGATCAATTTTTCAAGACATGGACACACTTTCCCAAATTCTTACAAGGATAGTATGGCGCAACATAACTTTGGATTTAAATGCAACTATGGGTTGGGTGAGGTGGGCGGAGGAATGAGAGGCAGGTATATCCCCACTTTTTTCTTTTTTTTTTCCTTTCTTTTTTTTCCTTTTCCTTTTCCTCTCTCACATCTTTATTCACTCTTTGGCCACACTACTTTGATAGTCTTGGGGTCCTATCTTTTCACCTTTCACTTTTTCTCTTTCTTGTTCTTTCTCTGTTCATTTCCCTTATCTTCAAGTTAAATACAAAATTGAAGCTGTACAATAATTGTATAATTTTATATGCCGAATGTTTTATTCTTGTACAATTACTTGTAATAAAAGTAATTTAAAAAAAAAGAAACTATCAAATCTGGCTCGGTGATCTCTTCTGAGAAGGATATTTGCCGTTCATAACTGCTGTGACTGAAGTAGTTCTTGAGATGCTTCATTACATTTGAATTGCTTTCTGATAAGTCCTAGAAAACCCAATAGTTCATAGACAATTTAAAGACGGAAAATAAATACTACAAAAGAAAACACAAAATTGCTGGAGTAACTATAACGGGTCAGGCAGGATCTCTTGGACAGGTGACGTTTTCAACTGAAGAAGGATACAAGGATACAAAGGATACAAATGACATTTATTGGTGTAATGATATTTCACTTGCCATTGCAGCACGCAAATAAAGATAAGACACAACATCAAAGAATTTAACAGTAAACATAAAAACATCCCCCCACAATGGTTCCCACTGTGGGAGAAGGCATCAAAAGTCCACCCCGTCCCCTCTTCACCCATAGTCGGGCCTATTGAGGCCTCCGCAGTCGCCGCTACGGCAGCCTGATGCTTCAGGCCCTCTCGCCGGATGATGAAGCTCTGGCGTCGGGTGCACGCTCTCAGCGGCTTGGAATGTCCGGAGCGGCCGCTACCTCTCCGGAGACCACGGCTCCCGAAGTTCACGGGTCGCGCTGGTCAGAGCTCCGACCCTGGCGAACTAGTCGCGAGATCCCAGGCCCCGCGATGTTCAAAGTTCAGCGCCGCCCGCGGCTGGAAGCTCAGCAGACCGCAGCTCCGCGATGTTGGAGTCGGCGGTCGGTCACAGCACTCCGGAGCCCACTGCACGGCGACCCGGGGAAGGCATTGCCCACTCCATGATGGTGCCTAAGCGCTGTGCCGCCGCTGAAGCTGAAGTCCCTGCCGGTCCCAGCAGGAAACGCCGCTCCAGACCGTTGGCAGGCCACGGGGAAGGGGCGAAAACACAGCTAGGAGAAAAGCTGCATTTCCAACCAGGTAGGGACTGAGAAAAATAGTTTCCCCCTTTCACCCCCCCCCCCAACCCCACATAAAAAGACTAAAAGACCTCCAAAACAAACACTTTTAACTCACTAAAAATTAAAAAAATAGTGAAAAGACTAACTGCCGCCGGCAGGACAGCGCCCCCTAAAGGAGGCTCCTGACTTGAAACATTGCCTATCTATGTTCTCCAGAGATGCTGACTGATCCTCTGGGTTTTTACAGTTTACATACTTTTATATCATTTTTTTGTAAACCAGCATCTGCAGTTCCTTGTGTCGACAATAAATACTATCTTTGCCAGTGACACCTAGAGGCTGTGAATAAATCTATATAATTAAAAGCCTCATCTTGACCACTTCCTGACTGTGCTGTATATTGATTGTTTTTTATATTATCAATATAAAAAACGCTGCAATATATCGCTATGATTTTTGGCCATCTTACTTACAGTCCACCTCCGCAGAGCAGGCCCTGAGGATTTTTCCCATTGATGAAAAAAAAAGTTATGAATGTTTAAAAAACCTTGAGATTCCCTCGCCTGTCAATCACCGCGACGAAGGTAACGTTCCTTCAGGGGGGTTGGGGCTGGGGGCAGAACTATAAAACCCCAGATGCCTGGACATTGCTCAGAAACACTGCAAGATCATGAGGGAGAGGCCAGGACTCTAAGCTGTGACTCTACTGAACTGTGAGTCTGCAATGTACTTGCAATAAATGATTTGTTAGCCCTTAAAGGAAATGAAATAAATTGTTTGGGCTGCCCTGTGCTTGAAACTGCAATGGAAATGAAATGAAAATGCAATGAGCTGTTTGGCCTTCTCTGTGCTTGAAACTGCAATGGCAATGGAAATTACATGAAAATGCAATGAGCTGTTTGGCCTTTCCTGTGCTTGAAACTGGACTGGCAATGGAAATGAATTGAAAATGCAATGAGCTGTTTGGCTTGGCCTGCCTTGTGCTTGAAACTGTAATGGCAATGGAAAGAAATGAAAATGCGAAGGGCTGTTTGGCTTGGCCTGCCCTTTGCTTGAAACTGCAATGATAATGGAAATGAAATGAAAATGCAATCAGCTATTACTTAAATTATTTTTACGTGATTAAAAACATAACCTCCATTGAAGAACAACTACTCATTTTTAATTTATTATTCATGAAACCTTTTGAGACATTAGCTTGGATGCTGTAGACTCAGTATGGGTGGAACTGTGAAATAGCCAAGGGCAGAAAATGCTTGTTGGTGTGGTATACAGGCCACCAAACAGCAGTATGGAGGTTGGGAATAGCATCAAGCAGGAAATTAGGGATGCGTGTAGCAAAGGTACGCAGTTATCATGGGTGACTTTAATCTACAAATACTGTAGATTGGGCCAATCAAATCGGTAACAGTGCTGAGGAGGAGGATTTTAGAGAATGTATACGGGATGGGTTTTTAAACCAATATGTAGAGAAGCGACTAGAGGGCAGGCCATCCTAGACTGGGCATTGTGTAATGAAAAATGATTAGTTGGCGATCTTGTTGTGCGAAGCCCCTTCGGCAACAGTGATCATAATATGGTGGAATTCTGCATTAGGATGGAGAGTGACACGGTTAATTCAGTGACTAGGGCCCCGAACTTGAATAAAGGAGACTTTGAAGGTATGAGACAGGAATTGGCTGGGATAGATAGGCAGATTATACTTAAAGGTTTAACAGTGGAGACGCAATGGCGAAGATTTAAAGACCTCATGGATGAACTCCAGAAATTGTTCATCTCTATCTGGCGAAAAAATAAAACTAGGAAGGTGGCTCAACCGTGGCTGACGAGGGAAGTCCCAGAATATTATAAAGGACATTTCCCACCCCGGACACTCCCTGTTTGAACTGTTGTCATCAGGCAGACGGTACAGATCTACAAGGACAAGGACAAACAGATCTAAAAACAGTTTTTACCCCACTGCTATAAAGGCACTAAATGTAGCCGCCAAGGAACGGGGGGACTAAGGGACTGTGGTTGGTACACTGTGAAATCGACAGAAGGATGTAGGGTTGGGTGTATATGCATGCCATTTTCATATTTCATTATTATTTTAGTTATTTATCTTTTTTAATATTTTACCTTGTATGTATCGTTAGCTTTTATGGTTTGAATGTTGCACTGACTGGTTGACATTTTTAAATTTTGTTGTACATGGTCCATGTTACAATGACAATAAACTATTCTATTCTATATTCTATACTATTCTAAGTCAAGGATAGTGTTAAAGCCAAGGAAGAGGCATGTACATTGGCCAGAAGAAGCGGCAAACCAGAGGTCCGGGAGAAACTTAGAACTCAACAGAGGAGGACAAAGGTGTTAATTAAGAGGAGGAAAAAAGAGCATGAAAGAAAGCTTGCAGGGAATATATAAACTGACTGTAAAAGTTTCTTTAGGTATGTAAAAAGGAAAAGATTAATGAAGATGAATGTAGGTCCCTTACTGTCAGAGACAGGTGAATTTATATTGGGAAATAAGCCAATGGCAGAAGAGTTAAACAAGTACTTTGCTTCTGTCTTCACAAATGAAGACACAAACAATCTCCCGGAGGATCTAGTGGGAGGGAGGAACTGAAGGGAATCCACATTAGTCAGAAAATGGTGTTTGGTAAACTGTTGGGACTGAAGGCAGATAAATCCCCAGGTTGTGGCGGTCCCTGGGGGGTAGGCCACTCCTTGGATCATCACCCTCGCCGATTGAGGGACGGGGCGTTGGTCTGCCACAGGGTTTCCAGACCACCCTGGGTGTGTGCTCTCAGTGTGTGTCGTGTGCTCTTGCTGTGTGGATTAAAGACTACTGTTTGAAACTGCCTGGCATCTGGCCTTTTCCTGACCTTGTCCAGGCTGCTGCAAGGTCCTGATAGTCTGCATCCCAGATTACTCAAGGAGCTGGCCCAGGAAATCGTGGATGCATTGGTGATCATTTTGCAATGTTCTCTCGACTCTGGATCAGTTCCTGTCGACTGGACTTGAAAGGAGGGAGAGAGATAATGGTAAATTTTACTTCTGAGTCACGTGAGTGACTATGTGAAAAAGGACATCAGCCCGCATGCGCGACTGGCTGGTAGGCGCGTCGCTCCTCCAGCAGTAATTTTTAAAAACCCGCAGGTAGGACTTAATCTGAGGTCGTATGTTCTTTCAAATTTGCAGAATCGCTTCAAGTTTGAACAGGAAAAATAAAAATGGAGAAAGTAAAAACTAGACGGGCCGCGGGGAAACCCACTGCAGAAGTCCGGGAGACCGTGGGTAGTGGGCGGCCGTCAACTTCACCACTAAAGTCGCTGATGATAATTCCAGCGACTCAAGACTTGGTGACCCTGCAGAGCACCGTGGCTACCCCAAAAAAGGGGAAAGCCAAGCAAAAGTCTGTGAGGCCTATAGACTGGGATGAGTCAGGCCAGGAGGGTGCACGTCCCACTAGCGTTGATGGATGCCTGGCCCGCTTGGAGCAACTCATAGAGAGGTTGCTCCACCATGACACACTCCTCGGAGCGGTGCCATACCAGCGCGTGTCTCCGAGTGAGCCCGCGGCAGCACCTCGTTCAGGGCTGCATGATGTCTCCCTCTCTGAGGAGGGGAGCATCCAAAGCCAGTTTTGGGCTGGTTCACAGCTCGGCAGTATGTCTGAGGAACATACTATGATGCACAGGCTGCAAGAAGCAGATATACCCGCCATAGCATCAAAATTTGCGATGTCATCGCAAATTGGGGAGCCGCTCGAGGCAGAATTGGCAGCCAACATAAATTACATTGCTTCACATCAGCTCCGGGAGCAAGTGATGTTGAGTACAACCATGAGGCACCACACGCCTAGCAACTGTGCGTCTTTAAGTGTGCCGGCTGTAAACAGCTCAATATGGAACCACTTCGGGGGAGGCATCAGGAACCAGGAGGTAAAACTCCAGGAAATTCTGAGCCTGCTGGCTTCAGGCATCACAGCCTTCGCCAGATCAGTGGACGGAGTCCCTTTGTCGGATGGCCAACAAGATGCGCTGGCATTATTATGCAACGTGCACTTCGATATCAATTGATATCGCAAGAATGCCATCCGTCCCACCCTGAATCCAAAGTTTGCAGGGTTGTGTAAAGCCAATGTGCAGCCACCAAACTACCTGTTTGGAGAAGATCTACCCAAACAGGTCAAAGAACTGGATAACGAGGTGAAAGCCATGGGGTTAATCCGGGCTCAGTCAACAAGCAGAGCTTCGGCCTTCCGGCAGCAGCACCTCTACGCCTCTACCAGCAGCAATCGTTTTCTCGAGGCTGGTACCAGTATGAAGGCCGAACATCATGCACAACAGTCTTTTTTAGGGCATGGCCAAGGCCGGCCCTCCACCAAAATGCACACCTCGCACACTCCAGCACCTTTACCCCCCAAACCTTGGGGACGGAGATACATGCCATGAAGCCATCAGTAACCATGAAGGTAGGTGGACCAGACTGATTCCTGGGATGACAGGACTTTCATGTGAGGAAAGACTGGATAGACTTGGCTTGTACTCGCTAGAATTTAGAAGACTGAGGGGGGATCTTATAGAAACTTACAAAATTCTTAAGGGGTTGGATAGGCTAGATGCAGGAAGATTGTTCCCGATGTTGGGGAGGTCCAGAACAAGGGGTCACAGTCTAAGGATAAGGGGGAATTCCTTTAGGACCAAGATGAGGAAAACATTTTTCACACAGAGAGTGGTGAGTCTCTGGAATTCTCTGCCACAGAAGGGAGTTGAGGCCAGTTCATTGGCTATATTTAAGATGGAATTAGATGTGGCTCTTGTGGCTAAAGGGGTCAGGGGGTATGGAGAGAAGGCAGGTACGGGATACTGAGTTGGATGATCAGCCATGATCATATTGAATGGTGGTGCAGGCTCGAAGGGCCGAATGGTCTACTCCTGCACCTATTTTCTATGTTTCTATGTTTCTATGACCTGGTTCTTTTTAGAACATGCAGGGTGTGCATCACTCGTTGGTTGGTGAATTAACATCAGATTCGTTTATACTGCACAACTACGTCAATTCCAAATTAAAATTCTAGTCTGGCTCAGTTTCCACCCTCACGGCATACACCCGGTCGAGAGTTTCGGTATTCAAGCCAAATTAAGTAATGAATAATCAAACCATTCTTGACAACCTATACTGTTGTGCAGTATCGACTGTCCATATAGGCTACTCTGCAACCTGTTGTGGTCACAGATTAAATACGCATGAGTGATCAGTTCTTCTATGGTCAAGTACTAACCACTCGGAGTTAATGGGTGCACTCTATGGGTTAAGGCTTATTGCGGGAATATGTATCATCTGCATATTCAACTTTAAAATCACTACACCACAGTGGTGGCATACGTTAATCACATGGATGAAATTAAACCTGTATCCTGTGTTAAATGGCTAACTCAGTTGGCACTTGGTGGCGGACACAGAACGGCTGTAATCATATCATGTTTATGACCCGATATGGAACACCGGATATCAATTTGTCTGCATGCAGACAATCACCAGACACCAAAGTGTGTTGCATAAGAACAAGGCCAATAGGCAATGACGGTGGATGTATTCCCGCTACAGTGGGGAGGGATGTGCTCATAGTCTATGTTCGTGGAAGATCAAGCTAGACTCTGCCACAGGCTCCTGGTTATACCAGTTTGGCCTACATAACCATGATTCGCATATCTGACTGGGGATGAACAGCCTTTATGGCCATTCCCAAGGCAGCATCTACAGTCTGCCCTGATCAAAGGGGGGGGGAAGGGAAACATCCTCTTCATGACCTAATTAATTTATTAGTTCACAGATTCTGAGAAGACCTTTCCTGGGGCTCAGATTGTGTGACCACACGATGAATGTACTCGCTGCAGGGTGGAGAGACAGTACGAAGAAACAATGCATCTCCCACATTAGGAAATGGGAACTGTACTGTTCACAAGTCAATATATCATATGACTCAGCACAAATAACCGATGTGTTAGAGTTTTTCTCAAGTCTATTCTTTGATGAGAAGCTGAGTTATAGTGTGATCAATTGTGCCGGAAGTGCACTATCCACATATTTGTGGCAGGGATCTTGCCACCACCCTGTTGGGTCTCATCCTCTAGTGTCCAGGCACATGAAGGGCATCTTCAACACAAATCCTCCCAGGCCCAGATATACGGAAATATGGGATGTAGGCATAGTGTTAACTCTGCTCCGCCAGTGGGCACCAGCAACATCCCTGTCCCAGGCCCAACTCACGTACAAGGTGGTGATGCTCATGGCGCTGGTGTCAGCTCAACGAGCACAGTCGTTACACAAACTCCAACGGGATAGGATGGCCATGTCTGCCAATAGTATCACGTTTTACGTGTATGACTTAGTCAAGCAAGGCAGACCGGGTACATCCAGCCTAAAGCTTCATTTTGCGGCTTACCCCTTGGACCTCCGGCTACGTGTGATAACACACCTCCAGCTACATATTAAGGTCACTAAGAGCCTCAGGGGCTCGGAACTAGCAGTATTTGTTAGTTTTAAGAAACCTCACAAAAAGGTCTCAGTTCAGACCATTTCGAGGTGGCTAAAACAGGTACTGACATTTGCAGGAGTAAATACTGATTATTTCAAATCTCACTCCACCAGGGCTGCATCCACGTCAGCAGCGAGGACTATGGACATCCCGATAGACCAGATCCTAGCGACTGCAGGATGGTCCTGAGAACGCACATTTCAGACTTCTATCATAAACCTGTCACCAGAACAGGGGCTTTTGCCGACACCGTTTTAAGTTATGTTCTGCAGTATCCCTAGATAAGAGGATCTACTGTTATTATAATTTGTCCATTAAAAGCATCAGCATGTTTTAAAAAATTGTTATGTCTGATTGCATTTATCTCTCATCCTTGGTCAACCAACAGTGTGTGGCTTGGACTTCCATCCACAGCTTGAAATCAGAGCTTCAAAGACTTCACATTGTCACTCACGTAACTCCAAAGTAAAATAGTAAGATTAAATGAGAACTTGCCAGTTTGAAGTTTGATCTTTATTTTATGAAGAGTTACGATGAGCGATTACGTGCCCAACGCTCCCAACCCTCATAACGATCAGCTGGTATTCTAGTATCTTACTATGTAGCCAGCTCAACAACTGTTATTCTGTGATTTCACACCGCTGCTTTGAAGGTTGACGCGCATGCGGGCTGATGGCCTTCTTCACGTAATCGCTCAACGTACCGCCTCATAAAATAAAGATCAAACTTAAAACTGGTAAGTTCTCATTTAATCTTACTATTATGGTCTCACATTGGTAGTGGGGAAGATGCTGTAGTCAATTATGAAAGATGTTATAGCGTGCATTTGAAAAGAAGTGAAGGGATCGGTCAAGTTCAACATGGTTATACGAATGGGATATCATGCTTGGCCAATCTTTTGGAATTTTTTGAGGATGTAACAAGTAGAATGGATAAGGAAGAGCCAGTGCATATGGTGTATCTGGACTTTCGAAGAGCCTTTGACAAGGTCCCAAACAAGAGATGAGTGTACAAAATTATAGCACATGGTATTGGAGGTAGGGTATTGACAAGGATAGAGAACTGGTTGGCAGACAGGAAGGAAAGAGTAGGAATTAATGGGTCCTTTTCAGAATGGTAGGCAGTGACTTGTGGGTGCCACAAGGCTCTGTGCTGGGACCCCAGTTGTTTACAATATATGTTAACGATTTAGACAAGGGAATTAAATGTAACACCTCTAAGTTTGAAGATGTCACAAAGTTGGGTGGCAATGTGAGCTGCGAGGAGGATGCTATGAGGCTGCAGGGTGAAATGAATAGGTTGGGCGAGTGGGCAGAAGCATGGCAGATGCAGTATAATGTGGATAAATGTGAGGTTATCCACTTTGGTGGCAAGAACAGAAAGGCAGATTATTATCTGAATGGTCAGATTAGGACAAGGGGAGATGCAACGAGACCTGGGTGTGCTTGTACATCAGTCACCAAAAGTAAGCATGCAGGTACAGCAGGCAGTGAAGAAAGCCAATGGCCTGTTGGCCTTCTTGTGAGAAGATTTCAGTTTAGAAGCAAGGAGGCCCTACTGCAGTTGTACAGGGCCCTGGTGAGACTGCTCCTGGAGTATTGTGTGCAATTTTGGTCTCCTAATTTGAGGAATGACATTATTGCTATTGAGGGAGTGCAGCGCAGGTTCATCGGTTTAATTTCTGACATGGCGGGACTGACATATGATAAATGAATGGGTCGACTGGGCTTGTATTCACTGGAATTTAGAAAGATGAGATGAATCTTACAGAAACATATACAATTTTTAGAGGATTGGACAGGGGAGATGCAGGAAAAATGTTCCCGATGTTGGGTGAGTCCAGAACCAGGGCTCACAGTTTAAGAATAAGGGGTTGGCTATTTAGGATTGAGATGAGGAAACACTTTTTCACCCAGAGAGTTGTGAATCTGTGGAATTCTCTGCCACAGAATGCAGTGGAGGCCAATTCACTGGATATGTTCATGAGAGAGTTAGATATAGCTCTTGGGGCTAAGAGAATCAAAGGATATGGGGATAAAGCCAGAACAGGGTACTGATTTTGGATGATCAGCCACATTGAATGGCAGTGCTGACTAATAGGACTGAATGGCCTGCTCCTGCACCTATTTTCTATGTTTCTATGTTAAAAGTCATTTGTGGTGTTTCCAGTTTAGGTGTTTCCATATTTGATAATTCTGTTTGCCTGCCTTTTGTACATATTAAAATTGAATTTTATATCGACTGATGAGGCTAATCTGCCCATTTTAATATTAGTGGTTACAAGATGTATCTGTGCATTAAGTTCTAGAAGCCAATAAATTATTTTCTTGAAATCAAGATTAACTGTTGTTGTCTTCACGTTCACTACTCTCCCTCATCAAGCATTGTTGCGGGAGGTAAACTCGAAATTTTAAACTAAAATGTGTCTGGATTGAAATTCCGATCTCCAATGAAATATTTTGAACCATTCCTATAGCCAGGCTAAAATATTCTACAACTAAAAATATTGATTTGCATGGACTAATCAAAGTAAATCAGCATGACTTTGTGTCGGGCAGATCATGTCTTTCAGACAAGTTTTTTTGAGGACCAGATAAAGATGGGAGTAGGGCATTGGATGTTGTATACATGGATGTTAGTAAAACCTTTGACAAGGTCCCTTGTGTATGGTCTGCCAGTGGATTGTGGCAGATGGGGTCCAGGGAGACTTGAAAGATTTGAGTCAAAATTGGCATGGCCATCGAAGACCAAGGTAGTGGTGAAGGGGTGTTATTCTGACTGGAGGTCTGTGACCAGTGGTGTTCTGCAAGGATCAGTGTTGGGACGTGTAAGAAGGAACTGCAGATGCTGGTTTATACCGAAGGTAGACACAAAAAGCTGGAGCAACTCAGCGGGACAGGCAGCATCTCTGGAAAGAAGGAATTGGTGACGTTTCGGCGCCGAAGAAGGGTCTCAACCCGAGACGTCAGTCTGAAGAAGGGTCTTCACCCAAAACGTCACCCATTCCTTCTTTCCAGAGTTACTCCAGCTTTTTGTGTCTATCTTCAGCGTTAGGACCTCTGTTGTTTGTGATATATGATTTGGATGAAAATGTCGGTGGATTGATTATTAAGTTTGAAGATGGCAATAAAAAACACAGAGTTGTGCATAGTGAGAAAGATTCTCAAAGGATTCAGCAAACTATAGGTCTGTTGGAATCTTCTTCTTCTTATCGAGTCCACACTGAAGATTAGACGTTGTTCAGACAGATCTGAACACACTTCTCAGCACCTGCATACAATGATGAATGGTAGGTGTCCGGAACGCGCTGCTAGGGGAAGTGGTGGAAGCAGATACACTAACGATGTTTAAGATGCATTTAAACAGACACATGAACAGGCAGGGAATTGAGAGATCCAGCCCATATGCAGGCAGATGTTGAGGCTGAACTGTACTCTAACCAACTAGAGAGCTGTCCAAACCCATCTACCTCATTGAACAAGTTCAAACTATCTTTAATCAGATTTTACTGGACTTAATCTTGTATTAAACGTTATACCCTTTTTCCTGTATCCGTACACTGTGGATGGCTTGATTATAATCATATATAGTCTTTTCGCTGACTGGATAGCTTCTTCTCATCTACAGTATCCATTGTTATTGATGTGGACTCCTATATATTGGTGAGACCAACGCAGACAGGGCGATTGATTTTCTGAACATTTACACTCAGTCTGCCTTAGCCAAACATTTTAACTCCCATTCCCATTCCCTAACTGACCTTTCTGGCCTGGCCTCCTCCAATGTCAGCATGAGGCCACACATAAATTGGAGGAAAATAACCTCATATTTCACTTGGGACCCTTCACAACCCAGCGGTATGAACATTGATTTCCCTAATTTCAAGTAACCCCTGCATTCCTTCTTTCCCCCCTCTACTTTTGGCCTGAAAAAGGATTCCGACCTGAAACATCACCATTTCTTATTTTCCAGAGATGCTGCCTAACCTGCTGAGATACTCCAGTACTTTGTGTCTATCTAAATGAAACTAAATTGGTATCGTGTTTGGCACAGACATTGTGAGCTGTAGGGATTTTTCCTGTGCTGGTACTGTTCTATGTTCTAGGCATGTTTCCATGAGCAGACAGTGAAAAAGTGGGAAAATCAAGCAACCACTTAATTACAGGTGAAAATAAAATGAATTCTTATATTTGTAAAACCTTAGTATCTCATAATGTTTGCTATGTAGTACATGGGCCGAGTTTGAATGTTTATAGGATTGAATTAGATTCAATGAATTGGCCAGCGACTTGTTCTTAAAGAAACTAAATGGAAACTTTAGCAGCGCACCAGTAGAGCTTCAACATCCAAGTAACCATATCTCATTAATAATCAGATGCTTTAACAAGGCAGACTAAGGTAAAAAGATGATTGAGTGAAGAATTAATGTCATGTCTCTTGGCAAATCTTGCTGTTGCTGAGGAGGAGTTTTCTATCTTATTGTTTTCTGCAGAACAACATGCTTAATTAATCATAATTATAGCTATGAGTGGGAGTAGTTGAATTTATATTAATATTGGAGCAGGGTATTTGGTGCAGTGTGGCTATGATTTGAAATTTGTACTTGGTATTCTTCATGTTGACTTCATTTCCACTCTTTCTTTAATGAACCTTGTATCCCAAAAAAGTGGCAATACTTTTACTGGGCCATTACAAGTGTTACTTTGCCAGGTGTCTGAATCATTTGGGAAGTGTCTGTTCAGCCATGTTACTCAGATGACCAGATCAATCGCAGTCTAGTGACCAGGAGTGTGTGGGAAGGAACTGCAGATGCTGGTTCACACCGAAGATAAACACAAAATGCTGGAGTAACTCAGCGGGACAGGCAGCATCTCTGGAGAGAAGGAATGGGCAACGTTTCCGGTCAAGACCCTTCTTCAGACCCTTCTTCTGAGTGTCTGAAGAAGGGTCTCGAACCGAAACGTCACCCATTCCTTCTCTCCAGAGATGCTGCCTTTCCCGCTGAGTTACACCAGCATTTTCTACCAGCTGCTCTACTGTGCCGCCCTTAACTATTATCACCTTTTGCAACTCCCTCTTCGAGCTCTGGCGAAACAAGGAAAATAATGAATAATTAGTTTAAGATTAAGCCTTCAATGTATCCCGTGCCTGAATTTTGTGGATTAACATCAAATAAAATGGAGCTTCTATATTCACCCAGTTTATTATCAGCTAGTCTGGGCCAAATGCAGCAAATGGGATTAGTTTAGATTGGGCATCCCGATTAGCAGGATGAGTTGGGCTGAAGGGCCTTTTTTGGTGGTGAATGACTCTATGTCACTATTTAAATGTTTTTAGCTGATTTTATTTTAATTCGGCCAGCAATGACAGCCGGAAAACCTTTGATACTTTGCTAGGTGTAATGGATTTTTGGAGGTTTTCCAGAATGGGGCTTCAGAGCACTGTTTGAAATGCTATCATCTGGTCTTGGCTACCTTATCGTGATCTTTGCATTCAGCTGCTGTGTTGTGAAGAAAGCAAGTCTTAAGAAATCCATGCATTTATTTTTCATCAATGGTCTGAGGTATGGTAGCATGGAAGTGATACCAGCAAACAATATAAAGGATTTGGTTTAAATCTGATCGTAACTGACAGGCTATGAAATTAAATGTAATGTATCTAGTTTGTATCCTAGCATGAGAAAAGTTTGAAAGAGAAAGGAATCTGCCTTCTCTTGTGCTGCATATTAGTTTTGATTGAAGGGATGGTTAAATGAAGTTTAAAATATATTAATTTGATCCTGTAGCAGGACTGTAGATCATCTCATCTAATAATCTTGGCAAACTATACCTGGCCCATTATACTGTTATATAATTGGAAATGCAAATCATTTCTCTGTCATAAGTATATAGTTTCTACGATAATGTATTTTGGGGAATTGTTTAGAAACTCTTTTGTGTTGTGGAAAATATTTTCTCTTCATCTGGTTTTTATTCCAATATTCCTATTGTGTATGTTCCATAAAAGGCCATGCATTGAAGTGTTTTGCATGGCTAAGTTGTTTTTGAATTAAAGTTCAGTGATCGTTTTGTGTTGGGTGACTAAATCCCACTGATTCTTTTGACCGACCTCTGTGTGAAATTCCTTTGCTAGCTGTGCACCAGAACATATGAATTGAGATTTCAACGTTCATCACACTGTGGCTCTCTGAACTAGATCCTTCAGCATTTGCACAGTCTTCAACTAAAACCAAGGCGACTGGGATAGTTTGGTGAAACATTGTCACTTCCGACACGTAGCTGGAACTGTTGAATGTGGAGCTGACCTAGAATTTCTAATTTCTCCGGATTCTGCGTTAACAATGTTTAAAGAAAGAATATAATGGCTCTTGGAGACCATTGTTAAGGCTGTTCTTTGCATTCCAGAACCTGTATTGTTCGAGTAATTTAGTTCCGAATGACAGCAAATGCACCACTTTTGGATAATCAGTATTGCTCGGGAAATAGTGCTGCTGAACCGTATCACAGACATGTTTCTTATTGGCCTTGGCATATTTGGATCTATAGAAGATTGCCAAAATGTTGTTGTATGTATTGCAGTATAATAGCAAAGTATTTTTTTGACAATGTTTAACATTTATTTGCATTAACACTTCCTGCTTCACTTTCATTTAATCCATTTAAAACATTTAAAGTCGTGGAAAAGCTGAACTATGTTCTTCAGAGCTAATGTGTTCAGCTACATTGGATAACCGGTTTGATTGTAAATATTCTATGACCAATGAAAAAAAATCATTTTTTGCATTTAGTTTTAGAGATACAGCATGGAAACAGGCCCTTCGACCCACCGAGTCCACCAGCGGTCCCCTTACATCAGCACTATCCTACACACAAGAGACAATTTACAAACTTTACTGAAGCCAATTAACCTGCACGTCGTTGGAATGTGGGAGGAAACCAGAGCACCTGGGTAAAACCGATACAGCCACGCGGAGAACTTATAAACTCCACACAGTCAGGATCGAACCGGGTTTCTGGCGCTGTAAGGCAGCAACTCAACTGCTGCGCCACTGTGCCACCACATTGGCAGAAAATAGAATTACATCTGAATATAATCCCCTTCTCACTAATCTGCACATTCAACATTCATCAAGGTTCAATGGGTGAAAATGGCAGGTTACATTTCAGATGGCCTTTGCCATGATTTCTCCCCCCACTGCTTATAACAAGAAAACTTATATGAAATGTTGAATCTGTACAGAACAGGATGAAATCAATCATTAGATAACCTTGGTCTCTATCATTCAGCACCAAATGCTTGTTTACTCATTTCTGGGCTGCAGGCTTGTGTTCCACTTTGCTGTCATTACTTTGACATCCCGGAGACTGGGTTGGGCCGAAGGGCCTGTTTCCATGCTCTATGGCTCTATGACTCTAAAAGCCCCACCTTTGTTGCTATTACATGGAATGTGTCCATACTCTTTGGCAGTTGCATACATTCTTACTATGAATGTTTTAAGAATGTGCTTTCTATTTTACTAAGATTGAATGGAGTTCAGTGACCATGGAATGGTAACTGACTTCATCCATTTCACCACCAACTTCCATCCGGCACTCAAATATACTTGGACCATTTCCGACATTTCCCTACCATTCCTTGACCTCACCATCTCTATTGCAGGTGATACACTCCTGACTGACATCCACTACAAACCAACTGACTCCCACAGCTACCTGGACTACTCTTCCTCCCACCCTGCTTCCTGTAAGGACTCCATCCCCTATTCCCAATTCCTCCGTCTACGCCGCATCTGCTCCCAGGATGATGTGTTCCACACCAGGTCATCGCAAATGTCCTCGTTCTTCAGAGAACGGGGTTTCCCCTCCCCCACTATAGATGAGGCTCGCACCAGGGTCTCCTCCATACCCCGCAACACTGCCCTCTCTCCCCATTCCCCCACTCACAACAAGGGCCGAGTCCCCCTGGTCCTCACCTTTCACCCCACCAGCCAGCGCATACAACAGATAGTCCTCCGCCAGTTTCGTCACCTCCAACGTGACCCCTCCACTCGCCACATCTTCCCATCTCCCCCCCTGTCTGCCTTCCGCAAAGACCGCTCCCTCCGCAACTCCCTCGTCAATTCTTCCCTTCCCTCCCGCTCCACTCCTTCCCCGGGCACTTTCCCTTGCAACCGCAAGAGATGCTACACTTGTCCCTTCACCTCCCCCATCCACTCCTTTCAGGGACCCAAGCAGTCATTCCAAGTCCGACAGAGGTTCACCTGCACCTCCTCCAACCTCATCTACTGCATCCGTTGCTCCAGATGCCAGCTGATCTACATCGGTGAGACCAAGCGGAGGCTGGGCGATCGTTTCGCCGAACACCTCCGCTCGGTCCGCAATAACCAACCCGACCTCCCGGTGGCTCAGCACTTCAACTCCCCCTCCCACTGCGTATCCGACCTCTCGGTCCTGGGCCTCCTCCACGGCCAGAGTGATCAACACCGCAAGTTGGAGGAACAGCACCTCATATTCCGCTTGGGGAGTCTGCATCCTCTGGGCTTAAACATTGAATTTTCTCAATTCTGTTAACCCAGACTGCCTCCCCCCCACCTCTCCCTCAGCCCTCTGGCCCTGACATTCCTTCTCCATCTCCCCCCCCCCCTCCCCAGTCGCACTAGCTTCTCATTTTCACACCACAAACAGCTTACAATGGCCTGCTTCCTTTGTCACCAATACTTTTTTGCATATCTTTCACTCATTGTTCCTTATCTCTCCACATCACTGTTTATATCTCTCGTTTCCCTGATCCCTGACCAGTCTGAAGAAGGGTCTCGACCCGAAACGTCGCCTATCTCCTTCGCTCCTTAGATGCTGCTGCACCCGCTGAGTTTCTCCAGCTTTTTGTGTAACCCTCGATTCTCCAGCATCTGCAGTTCCTTCTTTAACAACATGGAATGGTAACTAACTGTTTCAAATAACTTTCAACTGAAACAAGAGTGAGATGTTTAAGGCAGGAGCGATTTCTTTTGGATTTAAAGGACATACTTTTCCCTTCGTAGTTTTGAGCATACAATGTAAACAGTTGTAAAAATTGGGCTTAGTAATGGTACTTGAGCCACAGCAGATCATTCCTGCATTACTGAATACAACACTTCACCTGCAGAACTTCTACCAGACTGAATGCCTGCCTTTTTTTTGTGTTTCAGGAGTTTGCTGCACTAACAAAAGAACTGAACGCCTGCAGGGAACAACTTTTGGAGAAAGAGGAAGAGATCTCTGAGCTGAAAGCAGAAAGGAACAACACCAGAGTGAGTACACCAATCCCGTTTTACAAGATCAACAGAAAGTATAATGGGTGAAATGTTCAGTGATTCAATCATTCAATGCAATTATATTATTGTCACATGTATCTTGATACATTTAAATTCTTTACTTTAGTTTAGAGATGCAGTGCAGAAACAGGCCCTTCGGCCCACCGCACTGACCAGCGAACCCCGCACATTAACACTATCCCACACACACTGGTGACAATTTTACACTTCTACCAAGCCAATTAACCTACAAACCTCTATGTCTTTGGAGTGTGGGAGGAAACCGAAGATCCCGGAGAAAACCCACGCGGTCAGGGGAGAACGTACAAACTCCATACACACAGCATCCATAGCCGGGATAGATCCTGGGTCTCTGACGCTGCAAGTGCTGTAAGGCAGCAACTCTGCCACGCTGTGCCACCCTGCTGCCCCTTAGTTTTTGCATACGATCCGGTAAAATCAAACAGCAGACTTCACCTGGGAAGTACACAAAGAGCCACCACGTTTCTGGTGCTGACAAAGTTACAAGAGTTCTTGGTACAGTCTTATCTTCTCTCAGGGGCCCCTCCTCTGGGCTGCTCTCGCTGGCCCCACCAACGGGACCCCCTTTGCTCTTGCTAGCCCCCCGCCGGCTGATCGTTCGGCTCCGCGACACATCTCAGGTCGACCAGCAACCAACGTCCTCTCCTCACCCCCTCCACCTTTGTTTCCCAGGGGCGCCTTCTGCAGCCGACCTCGAGGGCACAGTAGGCCAAAACTCAGTTCCCTCTCCTCTCCTATCTGAAGAACATGAATAACACCACATATATGCAGAGAGAGGAAAACCAGCATGATAGCTGCTCAAAACACAAAGTGCAGGCGAAACTCAGCATGTCAGGCAATACCTTTGGAAGAATGGACAGGTGAAGTTTCGGCTCGAGACCCAACTTCACTCTGTTCCAATTATTTACCAAGTCAATTACTATTTGTGGTAGTTGCCATGAGTAGTTCATTTAAGTCGAGCAATGTCATTTTTTCCAGCAAAGAAACCAGGACGTATTTGAGCAGAACTGTAGAGGCCTCTCCCACTTATTTCTCATTTGTCACCTTCATTTCCAATACTTAAGCTTCTGCTGGGCATGCAGTATGTCTGAAAAGGGATCCTGCATTTGGGACTGAATACTCAAGAGTCAAGGGTGTTTTATTGTCATATGTCCCAGATAGAACAATGAAATTCTTACTTGCAGCAGCACAACAGACTATGTAAACATAGTACACTGTAAACAATATAATAAACAAGAGAAAAAAAAGTTCAGAGGTTGTATATATACACACACTCTCACAAATACACATATATAGATATACACATGACATGATACGATGCAATATAACTATTTATCCCAGGAGGGAAATTGATCTGCCAACAGTCATTAAAAACACAAAATGCATGAAATATGAAATTAAAGTGATAAGTGGAAAGGCTTGTGGGATGTGGAAAGATTGGGGAGGGGTGGGGGGGGTTGGGCGGGCAGTCAGTTTCAGTCTCAGTCTACCCCACAACAGAAGGGGGAGGAGTTGTAAAGTTTGATAGCCACAGGGAAGAAGGATCTTCTGTGGCGTTCTGCCCTGCATCTTGGTGGAGCCAGTCTGTTGGTGTCAGCAGCCTTTGCCCTGATGCCTCAGCACATGGCAGTGAAGAAGATAGCACTGGCTACTACCGATTGGTGGAACATCTGCAGCATCTTACTGCAGATGTCGAAGGAGCGGAGCCTTCGTATTATATATATATATAATACGAAGGCTCCGCCTATATATATATATACACACTGTGGGACCCGTACCACCTCTCCACCAACACTCCACCTCTCCACCAATTCCAATATACACACACACACACTCACAGACTCACACACACACCCTCCACCTCACACGCACACACATACACTCACACACATACACTCACTCACACTCACACACACACACCCTCACGCATACTCACACAGAAACACTCACACATACACTTACACACTCACACATACACCCACGCACACTCACACAGACTCACACACACTCACACACACTTACATATACTCCCACACTCACCTTCACACACACAGACTCACACACCATATATATGACAGTAAATATTTTTGAATCTACTCACATGGCTGAGCGCGGCCTCTCCACTCTGGGGTTTCCGCAGCCAGTGGAACGTCCGCAATCAGCGAGACCTCTGCACTTACCGGAAATTACGCAATCAGCGCAACCTCTGCACTCACCGGAAATTACAGCATCAGCATGACCTGTTCACTAAGCGGAAGTCACGAAATCACTGGGACTTTTGGCAAAACACAGTTGGACCTAATAAAGCATTTATTCCTTCCAAACACAGTCGGACCTAATAAAGCATTTATTTCTTCCAAACACAGTCGGACCTAATAAAGCATTTATTCCTTCCAAACACAGTTAGTCCTAATAAAGCATTTATTCCTTCCAAACACAGTCGGACCTAATAAAGCATTGCAGTTTCAAGCACAGGCAGGGCAGCAGGCCAAACAACTCATGGTATTGTCATTCATTTCATTTCATTTCCAATTAAGCATTGCACTTTCAAGCACAGGCAGGGCAGCAGGCCAAACAACTCATGGCATTGTCAATTCATTTCATTTCATTTCCAATTAAGCATTGCACTTTCAAGCACAGGCAGAGCAGCAGGCCAAGCAACTCATGGCATTGTCATTAAGGGTTAACAAAGCATTTATTGCAAGTAGATTGCAAACTCACAGTTCAGTTAATTCACAGCTTAGAATGACAGTCGTGGCCTCTCCCTCACGATCTTGCAGAGTGATTGACTTGCGTCCAGGCATCCGGGGTTTTATAGTCCTGCCCCCCTCCAGAGGGGGCGTTACCTTCATTGTGGTGATTGACAGGCGAGAGGACCAATCAGCTGTTCTCAAGGTTTTTTAAACACTCATAACTTTTTTACTATTCATCGATGGGAAAAATCCTTGTGGCTGCCTCAACGGAGGAGGACTGTGAGTAAGGGCCAAAAATCACAGCGATACAAAGTATCGTTTTTTTCTAAAATCTATATACAGCACAGACAGGAAGTGGTTAAGATGAGTCTCTTAATTATGTTTATATACACATACACACATGCATACACACGTACACTCACAAAACAAACAATAATAATTGCTGGCAGCTTCTCCAGCTCTCACTCTGTGTGTGAGGCAAAACCTAGTCAATCTTCACATAATCTTCATTCAACAATCTTCACATAATCTTCACACACTATAACCGCCAGATAGCTTCAGTTAATTCTTGAAAATAGAGACATTTGAACTCCTCTCCCAGTCTTTGATAATTCCCAAATCTGTGCCCAAATTCCTCAGAGCAAATTAATCTGCAAATCTCACTATTCCATACTGTTCACCACGGGTAATAAATCTCTCTACTGATCTCTTGGTTAAAATGTAGTGGTAAAGCATCTTAGCTGCTCTTAATTTGGCTCAGGCACCTAAAACGGAGCAATCTAACAAAGCCAATTCTTCAGCAACTTTGCTTGAATAGGCTCAACATGATTGCTCAAAATGAAACAATTCCTTTTGCAATGCAGCCCCAGTGATGACAATGAAGATCAGAAAGGTGCTACTTCTCGGCAAGGTTCCCAGTGTGGACTCCTATATATCGATGAGACAAAGAGCAGACTGAGCGATCATTTTGCTGAACACCTAGGCTCAGTCTGCCTTGGCCTACGCGAGGTCCTGGTTTCCAAACATTGTAACTCCCCTTCCCATTCCCATACTGACCTTTCTGTCCTGGGCCTCCTCCATTGTCAGAGTGAGACCACATACAAATTGGAGGAACAGCACCTGATATTTTGCTTGGACAGCTGACAACCCTGCGGTATGAATATTGAATTCTCTAATTTTAAGTAACCCTTGCATGCTATCTCTCTCCGTCCCTCCCCACCCTAGTCTTCCTGCTGGTTTCACTGTTCTTATCCCTTCATTATCACCTCTTCCACAGCCAACAATGGACCATTGTGGGCTCCACCTTTCCTTACCTGAAGAAGGGTCTCGACCTGAAACGTCACCTATCGATTTTCTCCAGAAATGCTGCCTGACCCCCTGAGTCACTCCAGCATTTTGTGTCTACTTACCCATTAGCCTGGTTAAAGTTTCTCCAGTCTAGCAGCTGAATACCCAATTGAAATGTTCTAGGATCTGATGTTATCTTAATTATATCAATGAAAGCTCATTGAAATGTGATATAAATCCTTATTTTATACCATCTTCCAGTATAATTTATTCTCCATAAATTTTCCCCATTTATTAAATTTTGGTGTTCCAAATGCAATTATATTCCTTATTGTGATTTTGTAAAACATGATATTGGTTCCGTTCGCAGTTGATGGCACCTCTTCCCATTAGTTTCTCATTTTTTCTATCTTGAAATCAAGAAGAGAATCGGGTATGCTCACTTCCAGAAAACAAGATAACTTGCATTAAATCTTGCTTTAAAATATTAAACAAAAGCAGCAGCTGGTCAAAAAATCAATTAAAAACAACTGACGGTTTCTCTGCTGGGGCCGTCCCTAAGGCACTGAACACGAAAGCTACCCAAAGCTCTGTGTGGGCTGGAAGAATACATACAGCAGAGACGGGCAGGGAATACCTCATCAATCACACGAGGTCGATGGATGGAATTATCTACAAACGCTTTAATTGAAAATGAGAGGCCAGTTGAATACAAAAAAAATCAATTTTATAGAAATAAATGAAAGATTTTCATGAGAGCATTTATAACCTTGGAGCACTTAAAATAGTTTACATTCAAATAAATAGTTTAAATGGCATTGAGGTAATGACCGAATGAATGTATTTTGCCACTTGTGCTAAGCATCATCCAGGACACCAGGTAAAAATCCCCACCTTTTAAAAATAACGCTATTTGTTTTTTACATGCACTCAAGTCAGCTTCAGCTTAACTTTTCTTTTGAAAGTTGCCACTTTCAGCAAAGTGGCACTCCCTCAATAATTTATCACAGGGTCAGACTAATTCTTTGTCAGGGCTCAGGAGGGCTCACTGCCGACGAGAGGCAAGTGTAGTGAGGTACAAGACCGGGTGCAGCAAAACACGAACAATAGATTGGAGCACTTATTGAATGCTTTAATATAACAATACATTCCAAAATGTATTGTCTACTTGACATCAGGCCACAAGGAGATTTTCAGGCATGTGATGGAAAATAAGTATCTTAAAATGCAAAAGAGATGCCTAGAGGTTTAGGGGAAGGTAGTTCTTATCTTACAGGCTTGAAGTTAAAGGCGTAGCCGTCAATGATAGACTTGATTTGGAAGTGATCAAGATGCCAGAATTAGAGGTGCAAAGATCTCAAAGAATAATAACCGAGTTGAGAGGTAGTCGGAAATCCAGACTACGACGGTTAAATTCAAAGTGTTCCTTACCTAGAAGCCAATGATGGTGACCAAGGTCTGAGGTGACAACTGATACCACCAATGGTGAAGCCCTCCAAATTCACTGGAAGCACAACCAAACCAATGTGATTGTCCTATCCCAGGCCAACATGATGGCATAAGTACTCTCAGTACTCACTGTTTGGCTGCCTATGTTGTTTGCTAGCTTGATACCAGATACCTAAAACACTTGCTTTACCATTTCTGTCAGAAAGAGATTACCATGTAGGTAGAGGGAAAGATTCAAGAGTATGTTCAACGTCTCCATCTAAAATTTACAGCATCTCTGCTGACTCTTGGGAATACCTGGCCTATGTCGTTGAGGAGAACCATTCAAGGTGGCACAGCATTAAAGTTGCTGCCTTACAATGTCAGAGTCCCTGGGTTTGATGCTGACTATGGATGCTGTTTGTACGGACTTTGTACGTTCTCCAGGTGACCGCATGGGTTTCCGCCGGGTGCTCCAGTTTTCTCTCACACTCCAAATATGTAAATTGTCCCTGTGTAGGATAGTGTTAATGTACTGGGATCACTGGTCAGCATGGACTCGGAGGGCTAAAGGGCCTCTTTCCGCGCTGTACCTTTAAACATTCTAAACTAAACGATGAAGTTGAGACCCTCAAGTGCTTCAGGAGAATGCTGAAGCTCAGCATAAACAATGGAAATAGCCATCCACCCACTCCATCACGCTCCTCCTGCCTCAACTGTGGAAGTTCCCACATTATCCTCACCAGACATCTCAGAAGCTCCCACACTGGAGTGGAAAAATCTTAAAAAATGGTACCAAAACAAGGCGACTCCTGTAACCCGTCTCGGTCTACTATTCCTATACACTTTTACTGAACCATGATTGTGCCTAAGTATGGTAATATGTTTACTGAGCAGTACGCAGGAAAGGAATTTCACTATATCTTGGTACATGTGACGACAAAGTACCTTAGGACCAAAGTACCGTTGAATGTCAAACTCATTCCCAAGAGACAACCAACGTTAAGTTAGGATATACACAGTTCAAGAACGTTGCATGATCGTAAGTCTTTAGACTTAAGTATGAGATAAATCAGCCAGGAATGTGTTTGAGCAGGCACAGATAATACTACAAAAGGCACAGATAAGGTTTCATCAGCGATAAGCTAAGGTAGGGATGGAGTCAGAAGAAAATTCTTAATTTGTCATGAGACATCAGCATCTTGCGTGTGTCAGCCTTGGTTTGCACGATAAGTTATTCCTGGCTAGGTTGACTACTCATCAGTAGACTACCAGGATAGTTCCAACTCCAGAAATTCAGTCCGGGTCCTGAGCTAGTAGATCTCAGCACAGCTTTTGCCTTGAAATGGAGAACCAGCTCCCTCGGCCAATAGAGATTCCCGTGGTAGGGAGTTCCATAGCATCATTCTACGCTCTTTCAATTAAACCACACATTTAGACTTTTATATGCTGCAATTATTCAGAAATAATGGAGACTATTAAAATTATTCAAACATTTTCTTTTATTATTTTACTTAATACTGTGATTTAAATTCATTTAGGAGTTTAAATTAAGTGCAACTTCTCTCAATTCCTATCCTTTGAAATAACTGGAAGTGTTGCTCCTGCTACAGCTTGCTCAAGCACACTCCCCCTCCAGGTAAAACCTATAGCGTGTGGAACTCTTAGACAGTCTCATCTGCGGCCTTTGTTCGTTCTACCTGCCTGTAATAAAAACCCGACTCACAAATGGTGACCTATTTATTACCTGCCACACTTTGTCCTGCCTCTCCCCTAGTCCAGCTTTCTTCCTTCCCCCCTACAATCGGTCTGAAGAAGGGTCTTGACCCGAAATGTCACCCATCCATGTTCTCTAGACATAGTCACTGGCCTGCTGAGTAACTTCAGCAATTTGTGCTCATTTGTGTATTAACCAGCATCGACAGTTCTTTGTTTCTACATTCCTCATCCAAATATTAACAGTGCCTGTGTCTCCATAGCGTCTTGGACCAGGTGGTTATGGATTTGTACCAAGAAGCCAAGTTTGCCAATATGGCGAACATATGCTTCTGAACCTCATACTCAAATATGACACTAGGTCTGCAAACATTTTGGCAAAACTTCAGGCAGATGCCAGTTTGAGTTTCATTTCAGTTTATTGTCACGTACACCGAGGTACAGTGAAAAGCTTTTGTTGTATGCTAACCAGTCAGTGCAAAGACAATACATGATTACAATCGAGCCATTCACAGTGTACAGGTACATGATGAGGGAATAACTTTAAGTGCAAGATAAAGCCAGATCAAAGATAGTCTGAGGGTCACCAATGCGGTAGATAGTGGTTCAGGATTGCTATCTAGTTGCGATTGGATGATTCAGTTGCCTGATAACAACTGGGAAAAAACTATTCCTGAATCTGGAGGTGTGCGTTTTCACACTTCTATACCTTTTGTCAAGGAGAGAAGTGGAGTAAAGGCTACACAACAGATTGATATGGGGAACCAAAGGCAATGGTTATGTTTTTGCTAAAGTACAGGTGGATAAATGTTTGCTTATCCTGTCTTGTAGTACAGTCTTGTATATCAGACATGCATCTTAACCAATCAACACAGAAGAGAGGTTAAGGGAAAACATTTTTCACACAGAGAGTGGTGAATCTCTGGAATTCTCTGCCACAGAAGGTAGTTGAGGCCAGTTCATTGGCTATATTTAAGAGGGAGTTAGATGTGGCCCTTGTGGCTAAGTGGATCAGAGGGTATGGAGAGAAGGCAGGTACAGGATACTGAGTTGGATGATCAGCCATGATCATATTGAATGGCGGTGCAGGCTCGAAGGTCCGATTGGCCTACTCCTGCACCTTTTTTCTATGTTTCTATGTTTCTATATGGGATTCTTCAGTTTGGTTTTGCCATTGTAAGTGTGGGAATCCATGTGCGGACGTGGCGCCGACAGACGCGAAGCCGAAGCAAAGAAGTGGAAGCCAAATAACCGAATGGAAACAAAGCCGAAACGTCAACTAACCGAAAGGCTGCGTTGCCTAAAAGAAAACTCACTGAATGGCCGCTCTGCCGAAATGCCACCTACCCGAAAGGCAGCGTCGCCCACAAGCCAGCGGACCGAATGCCGCTCAACAGAAAACTCAACGGACATGACGTTGCCGGGGGGCGGGACTTGTCAGCAATTGGTCCAGACCCCTGCGTCCATCACATCACTGTGTAGGGATGAACATTGTCCCACACCTCCGCTCCACCCGACCTGCAGCCCGCGGAGGGTGGCCATGGGAGAGTGGGGGCTGTCCCGGGGAATGCGCACCTTCGGCCACTTACAACTTGATGCTTGGGTTCAGATTGCCCAGTCACCTATGGCTTGTGTGGGAAAATGACCCCCACGCTCCCGTCTCCCCCTTCTCTCTCCCCTCTTCTCTCTCTCCCCCTCTCTCTCTCTCTCCCTTCTCTCTCTCTCTCCCCCTTCTCTCTCCCCTCCCCTCCCTCTCCCCCTCTCTCTCCACCTCCTCTCTCTCCCCTTCTCTCTTTCTCTCCCTTCTGTCTCTCCCCCTCTTGCCCACCCTCTCCTCTTTCTCTCCCTTTCTCTTTCTCTCCCCTTTTCTCTCTCTCCTCTCTTTATCCCTTCTCGCTCCCCCTTCTTTCCCTCCCCCTCCCCTCTCTCTCCGCCTCTCTCTCACCCTCTCTCCCCCTTCTCTCTCTCCCCTCCTCTCTCCCCCTTTCCCTTCTCTCTCTCCCCCTTTCCCTTCTCTCTCTCCCCTTCTCTTTTTCTCTCACCCCCCCTCTCTCTCTCTCTCCCCTTGGTTCTCTCTCCCCTTGTCTCTCCCCCCCCTCTCTCCCTTCTCTCTTTCTCTCCCCTTTTCTCTCGCTCCCCCTCTCTCTCCTCTCTCTACCCCTTCTCTCTCCCCTCCTCTCTCTCTTCCCCCCCTCTCTCTCTCTCCCTTCTCTCGCTCTCCCTTCTCTCTCTCTCTCCCTTCTCTCTCTCTCTCCCCCACTTATGCAAAGCGGCTATGAACGTTGAGAAAACTGGCACTGACAGCCACTGATAGCCACAACATGCTGGAGTGATTCAGTGGGACAGGCAGCATCTCTGGAGAGAAGGAATGGGTGGTGTTTCGGGTCGAGACTCTTCAGACTCAGACTTCAGGTCTGAAGAAGGGTCTCGCCACGAAACGTCACCCATTCCTTCTCTCCAAAGATGCTGCCTATTCCGCTGAGTTACTCCAGCTTTTTGTGTCCATCTTCGGTTAAAGCAGTTTACAGATTCTGGTGTATAGTGCGTGGGAGCTTGTGTGCGATCCGCATTTACTATGCCCCGAGCCATCTGTTCCCCCCCCCCCCCCCCCTGAACCCCGGACGTTGACACCCAGTGCTTGCGGATCACACACTAGCTCCCACGCACAAAACACCAGAATCTGTAAACTGTTTTAACCGAAGATGGACACAAAAAGCTGGAGTAACTCAGTGGAACTGGCAGCATCTCTGGAGAGAAGGAATGGGTGATGTTTCGTGTCGAGACCATTCCTCGGACCTGAAGACTGAGTCTGAAGAGTCTCGACCCTGAAACGCCACCCATTCCTTCTCTCCAGCGATGCTGTGGCTATCTTTGCTGTCACTGCCAGTTTTCTCAACTTCCATAGCCGCTCTACATAAGTGGGGGATAGAGAGAAGGGGGGGGGGGAGAGAGAGAGAGAAGGGAGAGAGAGAGAGGGGGGAGAGAGAGAGAAGGGAGAGAGAGAGAGGGGGGAGAGAAGGGAGAGAGAGAGGGGGGAGAGAGAGAGAAGGGAGAGAGAGAGAGGGGGGAGAGAGAGAAAAGGGGAGAGATAGAGAGAAGGGGAGAGAGAGGGGAGAGAGAGAGAGAGAGAGAGAGAGGAGAGAAAGAGGGGGGAGAGAGGGAGAAGGGAGAGAGAGGAGGGGGAGATGGGAGTGTGGGGGTCATTTTCTCACACAAGCCATAGGTGACTGGATAATCTGAGAATGAGAGAGAAGGGGAGAGAGAGAAGGGAGAAAGAGGGGAGAGAGAGGAGGAGAGAGAGAAGGGGGGGAGAAGAGAGAGAGGGCGAGAGAGGGGAGGGGGAGAGAGAGAAGGGGAGAGGGAGAGAAGGGAGAGATAGAAAGGACAGAGATAGAGAGGGGGAGAGAGAGAAGAATGGAGAAAGAAGGGGGAGACAGGAGCTTGGGGGTCATTTTCGCACACAAGCCATAGGTGACTGGGCAAGCTGAACCCAAGCACCAAGTTGTAAGCGGCCGAAGGTGCGCATCCCGCGGGTCAGCCCCCACTCTCCCACGGCCACCCTCCGCGGGCTGTGGATCGGGTGGAGCGGAAGAGGTGTGGGACAATGTTCATCCCTCCACAGTGATGTGATGGACGCGGGGGTCTGGACCAAACGCTGACAAGTCCCGCCCCCCAGCAACGTCATGTCCGTTATTTGACTTTTCTGTTGAGCGGCCATTCGGTGAGTTTGCTTTTAGGCGACGCAGCCTTTCGGTCAGTTTGCTTTTGGGCGTCCCGCCCTTTCGGTTAGTTGGCGTTTCGGCTTAGTTTCCTTTCGGTTATTTGACATCTACTTCCTTGCTTCAGCTTCTCGTCCGTCAGCGCCACGTCTGGGTACCGTAGGAAACGATGCTGTGCTTTTAGATGATGTGGTTTATGGGTGGACCTGATAAATGAGTGCAAGAAGAATTAATCTAAAGCAGAGATTATTGTGGGACACAAGAGATAATGGAGCTGGAATGGGAAAGAAGAAGAAATGGAAGTTGGTAATATGACAGTGGTTCAAAAGAACGTGGACAAGATAAATTTGAAGTGGGCATCAAGGGAAATAAGAGAGAAAGGAGAGAAATGTTTGGGTATGAGGATAGAACTGGGTGAGAACCTGTGATTAATTTGGGCGGCACAGTGGCGCAGCGGCGCAGCGGTAGAGTTGCTGCCTTACAGCGCTTGTAGCACCATAGACCTGGGTTCGATCCCGACTACGGGTGCTGTCTGTATGGAGTTTGTACATTCTCCCCGTGACCGTGTGGGTTTTCTTCGAGGTCTTTGGTTTCCTCACATACTCCAAAGACATACAGGTTTGCAGATTAATTGGCTTGGTACAAGTGTAAATTGTCCTGAGTGTGTGTACGATAGTGTTAATCCGCTGGGATCCTGATCGGTGCAGACCCATTGGGCTGAAGGGCCTGATTCCGCGCCGTATCACTAAACTAAACTAAAAAACAAAAGCATTGCAAATAAGTCAGCCAGGAAGTAAGAAAAGTGAAACAGAAATTCACTTCAAGAAAAGGTTGAAAGAAAGGAATTAGATGGACTCAAACCATTTTCAAGGTTTAATGACGAAGGTATACAATTCCACACCTTTCACTAATTTTGAAGCTGCAGCAGTTTTTAGATAACTTCTCTCTTTCTGTTTTTTAGCTTGTGTGGCCTTTTTAGTGCTTTAAACCAATTTTTTTAATTTGAAGCTGCGACTTGAAAATGTTGCCAAATAACGTCAGCTACAAATCTAAACTGAAACTGGTATCACCTTCCATAAAATGATAAGGACAATTTGTTCTTTCTGTCATCTGCCCAAATTGAGTTGAATGTAGCTTCATCTAAGGTAACTCAGATGATGAAAGGATAACAAATCTGGTTTCCACAGTTAATTGTTAACTAATGGGATGGATGCATTGACATGGTTGGGTAATATTATAGTGTACAGTTGTTTCAATACATCATCTCCAGTGAATGCAGAACAGCAGATATGTTCATCTGGGTTTAATATGTGTTAGCCCATTAAAAAACACATTTATTTGCTTCTCTTTAACATTTCAAATGCTGTAACATAAAATGTAATTTACTCCTGAGTTGCCATTATATTTTAATTCAGCCATTTCAACATTCCATATTCCAACAATTAATTCATCAGTGCAAACTTTGCATGATTCATGAACTGACATAACAGCCAACTTCCTTCATTATAAAAACATAGAAACATAGAAAATAGGTGCAGGAGTAGGCTGGCTATTCAGCCCTTCGAGCCTGCACAGCCATTCAATATGATCATGGCTGATCATCCAACTCAGTATCCTGTACCTGCCTTATCTCCATACCCCCTGATCCCCTTAGCCACAAGGGCCACATCTAACTCCCTCTTAAATATAGCCAATGAACTGGCCTCAACCACCCTCTGTGGCAGAGAATTCCACAGATTCACCACTCTCTGTGTGAAAAAAAAATGTTCATCTCGGTCCTAAAAGACTTCCCCCTTATCCTCAAACTGTGACCCCTTGTTTTGGTCTTCCCCAACATCGGGAACAAACGTCCTGCATCTAGCCTGTCCAACCCCTTAAGAATCTTGTAAGTTTCTATAAGATCCCCCCTCAATCTTTTAAATTCTAGCGAGTACAAGCCGAGTCTACCCAGTCTTTCTTCATATGAAAGTCCTGCCATTGCAGGAATCAGTCTGGTGAACCTTCTCTGTACTCCCTCTATGGCAAGAATGTCTTTCCGCAGATTAGGAGACCAAAACTGTACGCAATACTCCAGGTGTGGTCTCCAAGGCCCTGTACAACTGCAGTAGAACCTCCCTGCTCCTATACTCAAATCCTTTCACTATGAATGCTAACGTACCATTTGCTTTCTTCACTGCCTGCTGCCCTGCATGCCTACTTTCAATGACTGGTGTACCATGACACCCAGGTCACGTTGCATCTCCCCTTTTCCTAATCGGCCAGCATTCAGATAATAGTCTACTTTCCTGTTCATGTCACCAAAGTGGATAACTTCACATTTATCCACATTATACTGCATCTGCCATGCATTTGCCCACTCACCCAATCTATCCAAGTCACCTTGCAGCCTCCTAGCATCCTCCTCACAGCTAACACTGCCCCCCAGCTTTGTGTAATCCGCAAACTTGGAGATGTTGCATTCAATTCCCTCGTCCAAATCATTAAAATATATTGCAAATAGCTGGGGTCCCAGCACTGAGCCTTGCGGTACCCCACTGGTCACTACCTGCCATTTACTCCTACTCTTTGCTTCCTGTCTGCCAGCCAGTTCTCTATCCACATCAATACTGAACCCCCAATACCGTGTGCTTTAAGTTTGCATACTAATCTCGTATGTTGAACCTTGTCGAAAGCCTTCTGAAAGTCCAGATATAACACATCCACTGGTTCTCCCTTATCCACTCTACTAGTTACATCCTCGAAAAATTCTATAAGATTCGTCAGACATGATTTACCTCTTATAAATCCATGCTGACTTTGTCCATTGATTTCACCACTTTCCAAATGTGTTGCTATCCCATCTTTAATAACTGAATCTAGCATTTTCCCCACTACCAATGTTGGACTAACTGGTCTATAATTCCCTGTTTTCTCTCTCCCTCCCTTTTTAAAAAGTGGGGTTACATTAGCTACCCTCCAATCCTCAGGAACTACTCCAGAATCTAAAGAGTTTTGAAATATTATCACAAATGCATCCACTATTTCTGGGGCTACTTCCTTATGCACTCTGGGATGCAGCCTATCTGGCCCTGGGGATTTATCGGCCTTTAATCCATTCAATTTACCTAACACCACTTCCCGACTAACCTGCATTTCACTCAGATCCTCCATCTCATTTCACCCCTGGTCCCCTGCTATTTCCGGCAAATTATTTATGTCTTCCTTAGTGAAGACAGAACCAAAGTAGATATTCAATTGGTCTGCCATGTCCTTGTTCCCCATGATCAATTCACCTGTTTCTGACTACAAGGGACCCACATTTGTTTTAACTAATCTTTTTCTCTTCACATATCTATAAAAGCTTTTGCAGTCAGTATTTATGTTCCCTGCCAGTTTTCTTTCATAATCTATTTTCCCATTCCTAATTAAGCCCTTTGTCCTCCTCTGCTGGACTCTGAATTTCTCCCAGTCCTCTGGTAGGCGGCATTTTCTGGCTAATTTGTATGCTTCATCTTTTGTTCTGATACTATCCCTGATTTCCCTTGTTATCCGCGGATGCACTACCTTCCCTGATTTATTCTTTTGCCAAACTGGGATGAACAATTGTTGTAGTTCATCCATGTGGTCTTTAAATGCCTGCCATTGCATATCCACCGTCAACCCTTTAAGAATCAATTGCCAGTCTATCTTGGTCAATTCACATCTCATACCCTCAAAGTTACTTTTCTTTAATTTCAGAACTCTTGTTTCTGAATTAACTATGTCACTCTCCATCCTAATGAAGAACTCATGTTGATACTTTGTTCAAGGTCATTATTATTCAATAGAGCCTTCACTTTGTGAAAAGTACCAGGTTCTATTTTAACTGTTCAGGATATGTGTTCCATTTGTTTTTGAGCATAGGGAAATAAGCTTATAATTGGCCATTCAAAAATTTAAGATCATTTTCTTCCCTCTTCAGCTGTCTCTTCCTCAATTCCCAGTCAAAGGGAAAGTTTGTTGCCTTCTGTCATACCTTAACTTATTATTTATGACTCAACTATTGGATGTTGTAGGCTGACAGTGAGTGAGCCAACTTCTATTCTTCTTTGTTCTTCATTCCCCTCTTCTCCTCACTGACTTCAGTGAAAATAGTTATGTGCTTAAACAAATTGTTTATGCTAACTCCATTTAATTTTCCTTTTAGCTATACCATTAAACAAATATTACTCCTAGCCTTTTACTTTTTTCTAGGCTTGTTTTCCAAAGAATACATTATTTCTGAAAATAAGTTGACTTAGCACGTGGTTTACCAAACTCCTACTCATTATATCAGGAGCTATATTATTGTGTTGTATGCTGGGTAAATTAAATTGGATTCAGGCAGAAGTTAAACCTTGGTCAGGATTAATATGAAAGAAAAAAAGCTATGAAGGGAGGAGGTTTAATCTGTTTATTTCCCTGTGTAGGCAAAGTATACTGCGGAGTACATCCAGAGAGCTGATAGGTATTCAGCTTCCCATTATTAATTATTTTATGTACCTTTTCCATCATAAGAACTCTGGTTGATGCACTTGCTCTCCTTTGCTGCTCATCCTTCATACTGCTTCATTGTTTCCTGTTTAACACCCTCCCTGTGATGCTCCCTCCCTGCCTAGCATTGTTTACCCCCCCCCCCCCCCCCACCTCACCCACCCCACTACCCTTATCAACACTTCTCTACCCACCACCGCCCCCTGCATCCTTCTGATCATTCTCTCTGCATCTTGTATCTCCAATCTTAATCCCTCAGTACTGGGGGCAAAACCTGTAGCTGTGGAAGTCCACCTGTTATTTCTCCCTTTGCTTTTCAGGGGTTCCATAAAATCCACCTATTAAACCAACATTTTGATTCATTTCATTGTCATGAATCCAGGTGGAACTGTTCATATTTATGTCAAGTATCCTGAAGTTCAGGACCCCCATGCAGATGTGTAGGTCCCAGTCCTCAGCATAAATGATCACCAGCCATTTCACGAGAGCAATCTTAACAATAACAGAAATGCTGGAACAACACAGCTAATCAAACAACATCCGTAGAAAGGGAAACCAGTATAAATCAGCTCAACAAACTTTCCCCCACATGCTTAACATCAGGCTCCTTGCATCCAGAGATAAATTGCAAACATCCATAGATATACCTGCACTTACCTGCAATATTTACGTGCTTTTCATCCACCGGATCCAATTGGCACACAAAATAGTAAGCAGATGATCTTAATAGAGAGGCACGGCACGGCACAGGCCTTATAATTCAAGAAAAATATTAAGTGAATTGATTTCTAGGCATTCAATTATGTTTAAACGTTTTACTATGTGTTTAATTTTTAATTATTTGTAGATAGACATTCGCAGATAAGAAATGCCAAAGCAATTCAGTGGGTAGCTTTGCAATGTTTAGTTATTGTTGAATCATACACCAGATGATTAGGCCATTTGGCCCAGCTTGTCTGTGCCGACCAAGTTGCCCAAACTAAGCCAGTCCCATTGACGTGGAGTTATCCCCATTTACAAAGATGTTATGCTTCATTTGAAGCTGGTTTACATGGAGACGTATGACCCAGGAGACCTGTTCCCAGGTAAGAATGGGTTTAATGGGGAGATGACCAACACTTGTCTCTGATGTCTTATTCATGATCACTCACGTGAATCAGTGTATTACAACTTGGATTTTTGACAAGGGTGTCCAACACACAGAGGAGAGTTGAATTACTGATTATACGTGTGGAATCATTTGGACAAGACTTTAAAATATTGATCAAAGAAAAGCCCAATTAACTTATGATTATTTGACAGCTGCTACTTGAACATTTGGAGTGTCTTGTGTCAAGACATGAGCGGTCCCTGCGAATGACTGTGGTGAAGCGGCAATCTCAGTCTCCATCAGGAGTGTCCAGTGAAGTTGAAGTTTTGAAGGCATTGAAGTCATTATTTGAACATCACAAAGCTTTGGATGAAAAGGTGAGCAGGAACAAAGAACGATCTCAAAAGCTTAAATGTATATCCCATGACTATGAACCGAATGTGTAATACATAGGAATATCAGATGAGCCTTCACTTCTTTAAAATCATAATAAGAGGTGCTAAAAACATCTCTAAATGTAGAAACCGTGTTTTGATTGAAGTGTATTCAAAATACCATGGTCGATGGTTCCTTGAATCTACATTTCATATTACTGTTGACTATTTACTATGGTCTTGAACCAAAAAAAGGCGATTGGAAAAAAATACACAAAGTGCTGGAGTAACTTGGCAGGTCAGGCAGCATCCCCAGGTAACATGGATAGGTGACATTTTGGGTCAGGATCCTTCTTTCAGGACCCTTCTTCTGTCTGAAGACATCACCAATCCATGTTCTCCAGGGATGCAGCCTGACCTGCTGAATTACCCCAGCATTCCGTAGATTTTTTGTGCTATATCTGCACCTGCAGTTCCTTGTTTCCAAAGCTATTGACATTTGTTGCACGTGCATTTGGGTTCTTAGTAAATCTGTCCAAATGCTTGCATGAAAACACTTGACTTTTGGTGAAAATGTCTCGCAGTTCTGAATGCAAGACATGATGATGTTGTAATGATGAAGTTAGAGAAATTGATTATTTGGTATTTGACAGATGCCAGCAAGCAATGCTTTTATTTCTTTGCTACGGTTTTCATTTAAGCGTGATCTACTGTTAATGGATTGTGCCTCTGACATACCGTTGCTCAGTGAATACTTTTCCAAATAGGAACGAGAATAAATTGTGTTGTATTTAATTAAAATGGTTGCACAAAGTGTTTAATCTGAAGGGGATTTAATAACTAGTTCCTGAGATTGTCTCCATTTTCAGCAAGCACAGTCATATTCTGGCAAAGTTTCTTGGCTGGAGTATCGTTAACTATCATTGAAATTATTCAGCTGATTTTTTTTTAAAACACTTCATCCTCTCACAATTGACAAGATTTTGTGTCCATTAGAATCTCTGAGGTTGACAACTGTGACACTGGTTTTACAACAAAACTGCTCTGTGGCTAATTCTTGTTAAAGCTGAATCCTAAATCACAATATTAAGCCTTGTGAAGAATCTCACAAATCTACTGGAAATTTGTGTCAATCCAAAGTAATCTAATATCTTAAATGATATAATCTGTTTGTCCCTCTGAAATGATAATGATATGTCCCTCTGAAATGAGGAATCATTTTCACATTTTAAAATATTCACCCTTAAATTACGTTGAAAATGGTGGATTTTTAATTTGCATTTGTGCAAAGCAGTGAGGAGAGTTAGCGTAACCTAAAGGCAAACATTTTCCCTCCTTGCCCAAAATCTTGTTTGTAAGTCAAAATATATTCGTACACAAATCACAAAATTATTAATATTGTTGTCACTTGTACTGAGATATAGTGAAACACGTTGTCTTATGTGCTATCTAGGCAGATCCTACATAGATGAGTACATCAGGTAGTACAACAGAGTACAGAATATAGTGTTACAGCTACAGAGAAAGTGTAGGGAAAAAGAAAGTGCAGGGCTGCAACAAGGTAGATTGGAAGATTGGAAAAACATCCTTAACATATGAGAGGTCCTTTCAGGAGTCTGATTACAGGAGGAAGAAACTGTCCTTGTATCTGATGGTGCGTGTTTTCAAGCTTTTGTAACTTCTGCCCGATAGCGGAGAGCGGAGAAGTGAGAAAGATCAGGGTGTGAGTGATCCTTGATCATGTAGGTTGCGTTCCCGGGGCAAGCTGAAGGATATCACCTTGGGGCCTCATGAATGGCAATGGCACGATATGTAAGGGAAAAGGGAGGTCCTAACACTAATGGTTATACCTCTAGAAATATTGAATGTATAGAAACTAGGTGTCTAGGAAGGAACTGCAGATGCTGGTTTACACCGAATGCTGGAGTAACTCAGCGGGACAGGCAGCATCTCTGCAGAGAAGCAATGGGTGACGTTTCGGGTCGAGACCCTTCTTCAGACTGAGAGTCAGGGGAGAGGGGAACTAGTGATATGGAAGGTTGGGGTGTGAAAACAACAGATCAAAGCAGACAATGATCAAATGAATGTAGAATGGTTCATTGTTGGTTGAGGGGCAGGTGACAACGGGGCGTACAAAGTAAAATTAATCAGGAAGACAGTGGAACTAGTTGGAGAACTAAGGTGGGGGAGGTACAGAGAGAGAGGGTGAGAGGAACCAGGAATGTGTTAAGAATTTTGCACGGTTTTCATTTTGTATATTTTAAAATTAAAAATAAAGTTATTTTGACAATAAATAAACGCTATAAAAAAAGTAAACTAAATCTGCAGGTTTGTCCTTACCATCAGACACTAGTAAATCAGAAAGGCTGTAAATGGAGTTTTGTGCAGTTTTGTGCAGAGTTGCATGCAGTTTTACACCCACTTTATTTGAGGGATGTAGAAGCAGTGACATATGTAGGAAGGAACTGCAAATGATGGTTTAATCTGAAGATAGACATAAAATGCTGGAGGAACTCAGCGGGACAGGCAGCATCTCTGGATAGAAGGAATGGGTGATGTTTCGGGTCGAGACTTCTACTGACTCAGTTCAGAAGCAGGCACGGGAATCGCTATCAAAACATGCAGGGGACGCAATTTCTTGGGGGCCGCGTGCGTGCATGTGCACACACACATACACGCACGTGCATGTGCACACACGCACACGCACGTGCATGTGCACACACACACACAAGCACATGCATGTGCACACACGTGAGGCTTCGACCATGGCCCCTGTGGACGGTAACATCGGGAGCTGATCTGGTTGGTGACCGACTCCGAACTCCAGCAACAGCAGCTTCGTCTGCCTCGAATCGTGGGGCTTGAATCGGCCCGTTCACAGGGTCTTTCATCGGCCGGCGGGGGCTCTAGGGAGCCTAGATCGCCTCAATGCAGTAGTTTGATTTTAAGCCGCGCCGGGCTCTGAAAGGCCCCACGAATGGGCCGATTCATCCCTTAGAAAGCGGCTGGTGACGTCCGGATGACAAAACATGGGGGGGGGGGGGGGTTCCGCCCATGTTCAGAAGCAGTACATGGCTGTATTTACTGTGGTTTATCAGATAAAAGTAATGGGGGGGTGCAAGATAGCAAATAATCAAATAAGACCAAATAGAACAAGTTGTCCTACAATTTGAGGCTGTGCACGCCATATGCAAGAAGAAGATAAAAGTGGTTCATAGTTGTGTAAAAGGATTGATACCAAGATGTTTATACAAGAGCTGCAGAAGTTTAGGAATAGTTCTGGGAGAATAGGAAATCTTCAAGATATTTGGCGATAGGATTAGGTAAATGTTGTTTCCTTCCTTCAGTCAGATGGCACCAGTTTAACACAAGCTACAGCAAAAGTTGAAAGGCATTTATTTCAGTCACAAGCAATAATGCAGCATGGCTCATGAATGGGAATAATGATTTGTAAAAAACTACTGAAATGAATAAGGACCGATACGATTAGCTGACTGATCTAATGAGATTTAAAGGCAAAATATTGAATGACCTATTTTCTGCAGTGCAAAGTTCTGTAATTATGTTGCCATGGACTGTAGATCAGTAGCTACCATCACTTCTAGTTCTGCCATCTTTAAAGTGAAATCCCAAGTTCAAAGATTTAAGAATGCACCATTATTCTGTCTAACTCTATGCATTTTACAGTGCAAAAAATGTTCATAAATATGAACGTTAAATTTAATTAACATTGAAAGTCTGACGGCTGAGCTAGTTCCTCATTAATTAAACAGATTGGAGTAATACATTGAAATATGGAAATAAATATTTCAACAAAGGTTCACATATTTCTTCCGATGGGAACATCCCCATGTCTGTTACCAAATTATGATCTGGTGAGCTGAAGTGAAGCTCTCTGATATTGTCCCAAATTTTCAGATTGCTGACTGCACTCCCACAAGAGCTGAATTCCCAATTTCTATATCTTTGGAGTAACTCCTCTGGTGGCGTGACTCACGACTCACACCCAGATCATTAGCATTTTTTTTTAATGTCTTCTTTATCTACCCACGTAAAGATAGGCCAGAGCGAGTTCCTAGTCAATGAACAGTCAGCCTGACTGAATATCAGAAACTCCAAAGATGGTGATATAAGAAGCTGAAATGTGCCACAGAAGAGGTAATATAAAATGTGACTTTGTCACGTACAGAGCTGTGCTCGGCCATTTGAGGCAGGATGTGTTCTTAACACGAACTGCCATGATCTCCGACTGTTAACATCACATGGAGCTTCCTGAAGCATTCCCATAGGCACAGCATGAATTGAAAACAAGCCTGTTTGCTGCTTTTGCCACAGTATTTTGTATTACAGCAATTGGTTATATTATTGCCCATTTTATATAACAGAGCATATTGATGAAAAGCACAAACAATGATTCACAAAATCCAATTTGCTTTGTTCTGAATTTGTGATCCTAACTGATATTTCTTGACTTTATTGCCGGTGTTCCAATAGTTTCTTTATTTGCTTCATGGTGATCCTTTTATCTCCAGAGAGATGGTCAGAGTTCATACCCTTATTGATATTTATGGTGTTGGAATTATCCCCCGAGCTCTCATTGTCTCAAGCCCTAATTGACTGCTTCCTTTGAAGTATGTAGAGCTGTCACACTGACTTTTCAATAAGCAGAACATTCACGGTGGTGCTTTAAAGAGCAGCACAGTTTTGCTCAACCTTAAATACGGGCTGAATTTTATTCTTGCTGACTGCTGGAAGTGAGTGTTGTCAGGAGCATGCAGGATATCTGGAACATGTTTCAACATGCCTGTTATAGCTATTCACTTGTGTCATGCCATTGATATGTTATTTTTAGGTTTGCTGTCCAGTTAGATTGAGCGAGTGTGATGATAGCTGGAGAGATTCCATTGCAAATCCGATATAAAAGAGGACTTTGTAGACATGGCAGTTGATGGTATTGTGAAAGGATAGGGAGCAATTGAAAGAATAAATCAAGAACACACTGCGGGTCAGGCAGCTCCTATGTAGAGTTACAGAGTTAACATTTCAGATTGAAGAATCTTTCTCAATGGTAAAAGAATGGGGTTTAGTTTAGTTCAAGAAGGCCTGGCTGGAGGGAGCATTTAATCAATTAATTATCAATTAATCAGTGTGCTTTTATTGTCACTTCTGCCAAGTGCAAACTTACCATGAACGTTTTTTCTCACAGTCCAGTAGCGTACTGCCCTACCGACTACGGGTGCTTTCTGTACCGAGTTTGTACTTTCTCCCAGTGACCTGCGTGGGTTTTCTCCGAGATCTTTGGTTTCCTCCCACACTCAAAAGATTTATAGGTTAATTGGTTTGGAAAATGTAAAATTTGTCCCTAGTGGGTGTCGGATAGTGTCAATATCCAGGGATCGCTGGTCGGTGCAGACCCAGTGGGCCGAAGGGCCTGTTTCCGTGCTGTATCTCTAAACTAAACTAATAAGTCGTGCTCCATTGATAAGAGACCTCTTCTTGATGTGTAGTTTTGGCTCACCTTCATTGTTATTAGCAACTAAAATGTCCACATACCTACACATTGTGTGTCATTATCCTCACTTGCATTTCCCAGAGAACTTTAGGGGGAGAAAAAGAAGTGATCTCCTTCCAGTCATCTTAACTCAAAATGTCGGAGGAAGTGGCGCAGTGGTGCAATGGTACAGAGTGGTGCAGAGTTGTTGCCTTACAGCACCAGAGACCCGAGTTAGATCCTGACTGTGGGTGCTGTCTGTACGGAGTTTGTACGTATGCCTGTGACTGCGTGGGGTTTCTCCAGGTGCTCCAGTTTCTTCCCACACTCCAAAGATGAGCAGGTTTGTTGGTTAATTGGCTTTGGTAAAACTGTAAGTTGTCCCTTATGTAAGATAATGTCAGTGTACGGGGTGATTACTGGTCAGCCTAGACTCAGCCGACCAAAAGGCCTTTTTTCTGCGTTGTGTCGCTAAAGTCTAAAGAGGCACTGGAATGGTGCAGAATTGCAGGGATATCTGAAGACAGGATCCTCCTGCAAACTGGAGACATAATTCAAAGTAATCCATTGTAGCACTCAACATTCAACTCACGTGGATCTGATCAGCATCCAGTAAACCATCACACCTGCATAATATTTCCAGATTTTAATCTTAGCAACTGTAATTGGTGTTCTTAATCTCCCGCTGGCAATTTGTGCATTACAATGCAAGAATATGACAACTACAGAGCAGGCCACTCACTCTCTGAGGATGAAATGTCAAAACCACCCATTAGCACAGACAGCCAGGCGTTGATGGGGATAGTAAGGTGAGTTTTAATCTGGTGAATCACATATCACGAGTAAGAGCTGGTTGTGGAGTCAGGGACATCTGTGCATTAGAGGGTGTAGGCTGGGCACAGATACTACATCATGGACTGCTGGCAAACAGGTCACTTTCTGGCTGGAGCGGCAGGGAATAAGTTCACAAATTCATGTCATAGGAGCAGAATTAGGCCATTCGGCTCATCGAGTTTGCTCGGCCATTCAATCATAGCTGATCTATCTTTCCCTCTCAACCCCATTCTCATGCCTTCTCCCCATAACCCTTGGCACCCTTACTAATCAAGAATCCATCTGAAAAATATCCATTGGCTTGAGCTCCACAGCCGTCTGTGGCAATGAATATTCCCGGATTCACCACCCTCTGAGGAAATACCTCCTCACCTCCTTTCTAAATGCACATCCTTTTATTCTGAATGTGTGTTGGATTGGCAGGCATACCAGCGGCTCTGTGCATAACTTCACAAGATTGAAAGAATTGAATTGCAGCATGGACCACTTCAGCTGTGAAAATAGACACCAAAAACTGGGGTAATTCAGCTGGTCAGGCAACATCTCTTCAGAAAAATAATAGGTGACGTTTCCAGCTGAGACCCTTCTTTAGACTGAGAGTCAGGGAAAAGGGAAATGAAAGATATAGACAGTGATATAGAGAGATATAGAACAAATGAATGAAAGATATGCAAGTGGTAATGTTGATCAAGGAAAGGTGGAGCCCACGATGCTTCATTGTTGGCTAAGGGCTAGGTGATACCAAGTTATACACACAGTGAAACTCAACAGAACGGCCGTGAAAATAGTATGATGACCACGGTAGGGGAGGAACCCGAAACATCATCTATTTGTATTCTCCAGAGATGCTGCCTGACCTGCTGAGTTTCTCCAGTTTTTTGTGTCTCCCACCACTAGTCAATTCTTCCCACCCGTTTCCACTTTCTGCAGAGACCGTTCCCCTTCATCTCCCTGGTTAACTCAACCCTTCCTACCCAAACCACCTCCATCCCAGGTACATTCCTCCACAACCACAGGAGATGCAACCCTCTCTCTGTGTCTCACCTACAGTAGTTATCGTACAAATTTCAACTTAAATACTAGAGTCAACAATTGGGGAGCAGTGTCCTAAATTCTGTAATCTGCAGTGGATTTAATTACCTAACTCCAAAATTCAATGCTATGACTCTGGATTGAGATTCACCTTGTTACACTACATGATGCAGGAATAAAATTCTAAGCAGGTTTAGTTCTCAGAGTTATGTTCAAAGTTGTGGCAGTGTTGAAAATAGAGTTTCTCCTGCTTTGATTCATGGTCAGATTATAGCAAGCACACTTTTCCTCTGATGATATTTGTTCTCTGTTGTGGTGAAATATCTGTATCAGGTGCACTATTCTAGAATCTGCAAGGCTTCTGAGGTATCACCAACCAAGTCTGGGCGTGAAAGTAGGTACTCTATTCTGTTGTGGACTTAATAGGACAATGCCACTGATTGTAGTTGCCCGTAGAGCCATATTTTTACACAATGCTGTTCTCACCTATGTGCATGTTAATGAATGTGTTGTCAACCAAGAACGCAAATTGCTGCTCACAATGACCAGGTGAGTTTGGTAAAGTGTGCTATTGTTTGGGATTACAAGTATGAAGTAACATCCTGATATTGTATAAGGGGTAAGAGCGTTGTAAAAACAAGCCTGAAGGCTTTGTGTCTCAATGCAAGGAGTATTCGCATTAAGGCGGATGAGTTGAACGTGCAGATAGCTATTAATGATTATGATATAGTTGGGATCACGGAGACATGGCTCCAGGGTGACCAAGGCTGGGAGCTGAACATCCAGGGATATTCAATATTCAGGAGGGATAGAGAGAAAGGAAAAGGAGGTGGGGTAGCGTTGCTGGTTAGAGAGGAGATTAACGCAATGGAAAGGAAGGACATTAGCTTGCATGATGTGGAATTGGTATGGGTAGAGCTGCGAAACACTAAGGGGCAGAAAACTCTGGTGGGTGTTGTGTACAGGCCACCTAACAGTAGTAGTGAAGTTGGGGATGGTATCAAACAGGAAATTAGAAATGCGTGCGACAAAGGCAAAACAGTTATAATGGGTGACTTCTATCTACATATAGATTGGGTGAATCAAATTGGCAGGGGCGCTGAGGAAGAGGATTTTTTGGAATGTATGCGGGATAGTTATCTAAATCAACATGTAGAGGAACCAACGAGAGGGCAGGCTTTTTTAGACTGGGTATTGAGTAATGAGGAAGGGTTAGTTAGCAGTCTTGTTCTGCGTGCCCCCCTGGGCAGGAGTGACCATAATATGGTCGAGTTCTTCATTAGGATGGAGAGTGACATTGTTAATTCAGAAACAATGGTTCTGATCTTAAAGAAAGGTAACTTTGAGGGTATGAGACGTGAATTGGCCAAGATTGACTGGCAATCAATTCTAAAAGGGTTGACGGTGGATACGCAATGGAAGACATTTAAAGACTGCATGGATGAACTACAAAAATTGTTCATCCCAGTTTGGCAAAAGAATAAATCAGGGAAGGTAGTGCATCCGTGGATAACAAGGGAAATCAGGGATAGTATCAAAGCAAAGGATGATGCGTACAAAGTAGCCAGAAAAAGCAGCATACCAGAGGACTGGGAGAAATTCAGAGACCAGCAGAGGAGGACAAAGGGCTTAATTAGGAAAGGAAAAATAGATTATGAAAGAAAACTGGCAGGGAACATAAAAACAGACTGCAAACGTTTTTATAGATATGTGAAGAGAAAGAGATTAGTTAAAACAAATGTAGGTCCCTTGCAGTCAGAAACAGGTGAGTTGATCATGGAGAAAAAGGATATGGCGGACCAATTGAATAACTACTTTGGTTCTGTCTTCACTAAGGAAGACATAAATAATCTGCCGGAAATAGCAGGGGACTGCGGGTCAAAGGAGGAATTGAGTGAAATCCAGGTTAGTCGGGAAGTGGTGTTGGGTAAATTGAATGGATTAAAGGCCGATAAATCCCCAGGGCCAGATAGGCTGCATCCCAGAGTACTTAAGGAAGTAGCTCCGGAAATAGTGGATGCATTAATGATAATTTTTCAAAACTCTTTAGCTTCTGGAGTAGTTCCTGAGGATTGGCGGGTAGCAAACGTAACCCCTCTTTTTAAGAAGGGAGGGGGAGAGAAAACGGGCAATTACAGACCAGTTAGTCTAACATCGGTAGTGGGGAAACTGCTAGTCAGTTCTTAAAGATGGGATAGCAGCACATTTGGAAACTGGTGAAATCATTGGACAAAGTCAGCATGGATTTACGAAAGGTAAATCATGTCTGACGAATCTTGTGGAATTTTTCGAGGATGTAATTAGTAGCGTGGATAGGGGAGAACCAGTGGATGTGGTGTATCTGGACTTCCAGAAGGCTTTCGACAAGGTCCCACATAAGAGATTAGTATACAAACTTAAAGCATATGGCATTGGGGGTTCAGTATTGATGTGGATAGAGAACTGGCTGGCAAACAGGAAGCAAAGAGTAGGAGTAAACGGGTCCTTTTCACAATGGCAGGCAGTGACAAGTGGGGTTCCGCAAGGCTCAGTGCTGGGACCCCAGCTATTTACAATATACATTAATGATCTGGATGAGGGAATTGAAGGCAATATCTCCAAGTTTGCGGATTACACTAAACTGGGGGGCAGTGTTAGCTGTGAGGAGGATGCTAGGAGACTGCAAGGTGACTTGGATAGTGGGCAAATGTTTGGCAGATGCAGTATAATGTGGATAAATGTGAGGTTATCCACTTTGGTGGCAAAAACAAGAAAGCAGACTATTATCTAAATGGTAGCCGATTAGGAAAAGGGGAGATGCAGCGCGACCTGGGTGTCATGGTACACCAGTCATTGAAAGTAGGCATGCAGGTGCAGCAGGCAGTGAAGAAAGTGAATGGTATGTTAGCTTTCATAGCAAAAGGATTTGAGTATAGGAGCAGGGAGGTTCTACTGCAGTTGTATAGGGTCTTGGTGATACCACACCTGGAGTATTGCGTACAGTTCTGGTCTCCAAATCTGAGGAAGGGCATTATTGCCATAGAGGGAGTGCAGAGAAGGTTCACCAGATTGATTCCTGGGATGGCAGGACTGTCTTATGAAGAAAGACTGGATAGACTCGGTTTATACTCTCCAGAATTTAGGAGATTGAGAGGGGATCTTATAGAAACTTACAAAATTCTTAAGGGGTTGGACAGGCTAGATGCAGGAAGATTGTTCCCGATGTTGGGGAGGTCCAGGACAAGGGGTCACAGCTTAAGGATAAGAGGGAAATCCTTTAGTACCGAGATGAGAAGGACTTTTTTCACACGGCGAGTGGTGGGTCTCTGGAACTCTCTGCCACAGAGGGTAGTTGAGGCCAGTTCATTGGCTATATTTAAGAGGGAGTTAGATGTGGCCCTTGTGGCTAAGGGGATCAGAGGGTATGGACAGAAGGCAGGTACGGGATACTGAGTTGGATGATCAGCCATGATCATATTGAATGGCGGTGCAGGCTCGAAGGGCCGAATGGCCTACTCCTGCACCTAATTTCTATGTTTCTATGTTTCTATTTCTGAGCAATGTTGGTGCTCCTGCACTCTTGGTTTTTCTCCCAACCCTTTCCACAAGTCCAATTTACTTACTTTTACCTGACATAATGAACTACAGAGTGCTTCAATGCATTTCCTATTCTTAATTCCTCAAGGTTCGTGAGCGACTCCGTGTTGCTCTTGAGAGGGTATCAACGCTGGAAGAACAGTTGTCTTCAGCCAACCAGGAGGTAAGTCCAAATCTCTGCAAAATTCTTTGTTACCTGTCATTACAAACTGACCTGAATTTAACTCTACATTGCAGCATTCATGAAGAATATATGGATTGACTGTCTAATTTACCTGCGTAATGCTGCTTCATTCTATCAAATAGAGCCAACACTCATAATATTAGCTTTGAGCATCAATCCGTACATTTGTTTTATTTTCAAATAATGCAGCTATGCAGTAATGGATGACATTCTCCCTTGTTAAATAGCAACTGGGGCATCAGAGTGGCACAGAGGTAAAGTTGCTGCATTTTATAGGGCCTTGATGCTTTACTCTATCTAACCCCTCTAGACATTCAGCTACGGGAGGCATCTTCCTTGCACAGATCCACTCTCATTCTTGTAAACTCTCATGTTATAAACCCAGGTGACTGTGTGCTTCATGCATACAGCAGGTGTTTATTGCCCTGCTTGGCTGAATTGAGTCAAATTGTCCCTGTTGGCTCCAAAGGAGACCTCATCTTACTTATAAATAAGCATCAGCTTCAAGCAAAAATTATCCATCCAGCAAACGATATACATGGCAGGATTATACATCATTCTTAATACTACTTATTTTCCAATTTTCAACAACATTTAATCAGTCTGGAATTAATTTTAACTGGCATTAAGCTGTTACAGCGTATAAACTGCTGCACAGGGTCCACATGTTTTAAGGCACGGTTATTTTTATTTTTCTGCTGAAATTAGAGCTTTACAGGTGTTCATTACATATATTTGCCTTTAATCTTTCTGCATTTTGGATACTTTTGCAGTGGTCTCCACAATTACAGCCTTTCGTACTGTAGTAATGCATTTGGTCTTTCCCTTGAGGTAAATGATAACTATCTCTGATATATGAGGAGCATGAAGTGTGATAAATGCTTTTTGATAGCTTGTCTTTGTCACTGAACAGTTACTATGGACATTCTGACATTAATCTCACTGCATGGTTCAGGATTGAATAATGATGATAGTTTGTTGGTCTCTGATGAAGCAAGATTAGGGATTCTTTCTCAGTTTCAGATGACATAACCTTAGCTTGTTGATCAGCTTATCATTGCATTGTCAGTTTATATTTTTATCTGACTTGTGATGGATTAAATTGGCATCCTGATTCGGACTTTGATATCAAAATTGGAAGATAACTTAATGCATTTCAGTTATCAAGAATTAGTTTAGTTTACTTTAATTTAGAGATACAGCATGGGAACAGGCCCTTCACTCCACATTGTTCATGCCGACCATCAAATACCCGGTCACTTTAGATCTCTGTGAACGTAAGTGATATTTTGTTTGAAGGATACAGTGTGAAAACAGGCCCTTTATCCACCAATTCCACACTGACCAACGGTCACCTGTGCACTAGTTCTATGTTATCCCAGCTTCGCATCCTACATGCTGGGGGCCATTTTGCAAAAGACAACTAACCTGCAATCCTGCGCGTCTTTGGAGTGTGGGATGAAACCAGAGCACCCGGAGCAAGCCCACACGGTCACGGGGAGAAAGTACAAACTCGAAACAGACAGCACCCGTAGTCAGGATGTAACCCGGGTCTCTGTGCCACCAAATTAATTTTTGTCGAAGTATAACAGATACTTCTGACCAGCACAGGTAAGGAATTGGTCTTAGCTGATTTGTATTGATTACATCCTTTAAGCATGTGACTTTATGCAGTCCATTGCATATTATGAAATTATTCTTTTAATCATTGTGTAATTGTCATTGTGAGCTATTGTTCGGGCAGAACTTTGTAGTTTGCAAGGAATGAGTGTTGGGGAATTATCCCACAACTTAGTTGGGATTAACATCATCAAAGAGGTTGAAAATGTGATTTCAAAAAGTAGCATGACATGACTGGAATTGCTTGGGTCTGACCGAATAATGTTATATTCAATCTGAATGGAGGAAGTAGTTTAACTGTTGCAAGGCAACATTACTTTTTTGACTTGGTGGTCAGATTTTCGTCTTCTCATAGACAGTGGTTCATTTTATGTTGACTGGTTCTTTGGCCTGAAAACGGGTTTTACATTCCTAAACCATAGTCAAAGATGTAGGACATTGATGTGCAACATGAAATTTCACGAGTGGTTAGCCAAACTAATTTAATTGGTCCAGTCCCAAGTGTCAGATATTTAAAAAAAGCAACAGCAACATAATGATCCCTATGCAAATATTTCTAATTAGCACGATATCGAGAACCAAAACAGTTCAAAACTATGCTTTCAAGCAAAATCATAGATGCCCCACATTGCAAAAAGTAAAGGGCCTGTCCCACCAGCACGCGACTGCATGCGGTGAGTGCGACTTACTGTGGTCGCTTGAGCCGTACGGCCTTGCGTGGCCGGTCCCACTTCGATCGCCGGAGCCGTATGGAGTTGTGCGGAACTGGTCCCGACATCGCGCGGGGCTCCGAAAAACTGACAGTGTTGAAAACCTGACAGGCCCGCAACCGCATCGAGGCTGTACGCAATGTCTCAACGTCGTACGCAGCGTCTGGACGCCGTATGCAGCGTCTGGACGCCGTACGCAGCGTGTGGCGTTGTGCGATGACACCACCACCCAGCGTGCCGTTACGTGGTGACGTCACCGCCCGAGGCCGTGCGACGTCCAAATTCAGTTGGCCCGCCTCCTGCCCAGCTGATTGGTGAGTATGATGTCGGGACCAGTCCTCGCACAACTCCATACGACTCTGCGGTTCGAATTCGGAACGGCCACACGAGGCCGTACGGCTCAAGCCACCACGTTTAGTCGCGCTCGCCGCATGCAGTCGCATGCTGGTAGGACAGGCCCTTAACAGCATGAGGCTGTTTTATTTTGTCTCGACAAAAGTCAACCAGAAGATAGACACGAAATGCTGGAGTAACTCAGCGGGGCAAGCAGCATCTCTGGAGACAAGGAATGGTGACGTTTCGGGTCGATACCATTCTCTGGAGAGAAGGAATTGGTGACCTTTTGGGTCGAGACCCTTTTTCAGTCTGACTGTCCAGCTGAGTTACTCTAGCATTTGGTGTCGATCTTCAGTTCAAACCTGCATCTGCAGTTCCTTCATATGCAAAGTGAGCAAGAATTGTATTTGTACAGTTAAGCCAGTTTTCTCAATTGAAGTAGTTTCAAAATTGCATTGATTACAATCCTTTGGTCGTTTTGCTATCCTGCGGTGTTTGGCTTGTAGTCATTGGAAGAGGAAATGCATCAACATCTGTGTTCAGTATTTGCATGTTGTTGACAGCGTGATGAATGGACTTGTTATACTTTGTTTGGAAAGATTGAAAATTATTCTTTAATGTTGGTTATGCAAACTGCTTGCTGCAAGTTAGCTCATCTCAAGCTTGTGTTCTTCAGCACTGGAAGCACTCCAGTCAAAAGTTCATATGTGTAGGAAGGAACTGGTTAGAAACACAATGCTGGAGTAACTCAGCGGGTCAGGCAGCAACTATAGAGAACAGATATAGGTGATGTTTCAGGTCAGAACCCTTCTTAAGCCAAAACAGGCGGTGTTGTAGAACTCCCGTTCGAGAGAAGAGGAGAACATCTTCAAAATAGACAAACCCCGAGGAGCTTTTGCAGTGGAGCAGACAAAATGTGTAGGAAGGAACAGCAGATGCTGGCTATACCGAAGATAGATACAAAATGCTGGACCAACAGCGGTTCAGGCAGCATCTATGAAGATAAGGACTAGGTGACATTTCAGGTCAGAACCCAAAATCCATATGGTTGATTTCTGAAGTGAACGAGTTGTCTTCCAAGCAAATGTTACGTCAGTTGGGCCTATCGTCAATTGAAGTTTAGGAAAATGAGAGATGGCCAAATTAAAATACAAGATTCTGAGAGGGTTCCACAGGTTAGATGCAGAGATGATGTTAGTCCTCAATGGACAACCCAAATTGCTGAGGTATTGTTCCAGTGCAAAGGTTTGCCCATAAAATGGACTCGATAGGAATTTCTTTGCTGAGGTTTTTGAATCTTTGGAACTGTGACAGAAATGTGACTGAGTTATTTAATATACTAATGATTAATGATTGAGATTGATTCTTGGGCTGCAGGGAGGTTGAGTGTCAAGGAATAGGGAAAGTAGAGTTGTGGACAGGATTAGATCAGATCGTACAGTACAGTGGAGCAAGTTTGAGGAGGCTCAGATCTGCTCTTATTGAAAGGCTTATTGAAAGTTGAATAGCTATAAGATATTTTCCTCTTTATTTCTCTTGTCAAATGTCAACATTTTATTGTCCTATGTCTCAAACAGAACAAGGGAATTCTTACTTGCAGCAGCAGAATGTGTATATATAGTAATCAGTAAACAATATCATAAAGGAAAATAAGTCCAGTATATATATTATATGTGTGTATGTATATATATATATATATATATATATATATGTGTGTGTGTGTGTGTCTGTGTGTGTATACAACACACGTACAAAAACACACACACACATGTACATATATATATTTGGAGGTTGTAGTGTTCTACGATGGACTTTGGATTTACCTTATCCAGGAGTGATGGCTTTGGTCAAAAATAAATGCAAATGATTAATATTGTGTGGGTACAGTCACGGTAACTGCATCAGCTGCAATTATTCTGTGGATGCTGCTTTGAGACTGATATTTTAAATGCCAGCTAAGAACTCAATGTGAAGGTCCACGCTGCTTTATGCCTAAGGAAAACAAAATTGCTTGCTTATGCATGTCTTCATTCATCAGCCGCAAGATACTGGTTGAGGTTTTATTTCAGTGAAGAGTTAAGGAATTACTTGGAAAAATACTGCAGTGCTTCATGCTGAAGCTTTATAGTCCTGCAGCAGTTGCAGTGCGAAATGACATGGGGATTCTACCATCTCTCAAATCCGAGTTCCGAGCACTTGTTTAAACAAAACAGGTTCTCTTCAGTCCTAACTTGTGCAATGCGCAGCCCAAACCATCACACAAGCCAACCTCTCTTCCATCGACTCATTTGCACTTCATGCTGCCTCGGCAAGGCCACAAGCATAATTAAGGATGAGTCTCACCCCAGTCACTCCCTCTTCTCCCCCCTCCCATCAGACAAGAGGTACACGGGTGAAAACGCACACCTCCATGCGGGATCCCACCACTGGCCACATCTTCCCATCTCCTCCCCTTTCAGCTTTCCGCAGAGACTGCTCCCTCCGTAACTCCCTGGTCAATTCGTCCCTTCCCACCCAAACCACCCCCTCTCCTGGCACTTTCCCTTGCAACCGCAGGAAATGTTTTCCAGGTGCGGCAGAGGGTTCACCTGCACCTCCTCCAACATCATTTATTGTATCCGCTGCTCTAGGTGTCAGCTGCTCTACATCGTTGAGACCAACACCTCCGCTCGGTTTGCAATAACCAACCTGATCTCCCGGCGGTTCAGCACTTCATCTCCCCCTCCCATTCCGAATCCGACCTTTCTTTCCTGGGCCTCCTCCATGGCCAGAGTGAGGCCCACCGTAAATTGGAGGAGCATTACCTCATATTTCGCTTGGGTAGTTTACACCCCAGTGGTATGAAGATTGACTTCTCCAATTTTAGGTCATCCTGCTTTCTCCTTCTTTCCCCTCCCCTTCCCAGCTCTCCCACAGCCCACTGTCTCCGCCTCCTCCTCTCTTCTTCCCGCACCCCCCCCACACCCACATCAGTCTGAAGAAGGGTCTCAACCCGAAACGTCGCCTATTTCCTTCGCTCCTTAGATGCTGCCTCACCCGCTGAGTTTCTCCAGCATTTTTGTCTACCTCCATAATCAGAGACAGCTTCTTCCCAGCTGTTATCAGACAACTGAACTGTCCTATCGACAACTAGAGAGCATTCCTGAGCTACTATCTGCCACACTGCAGACCCTTGGACTATCATTAATGATCTTTACTGGACTTTATCTTGCATTCAACATTATTCCCTTCATTATGTACACTGTGGATGGCTCAATTGTAATCATGTATTGTCTTTCTGCTGACTGGTTAGCACACAACAAAAGTTTTTCACTGTACCTCGGTGCACGAGCCAATAAACTAAACTAAAATATGTTTTGTAATGGTGCAGAGCCAGAGTTATTTAACTGCAATTTAGTGAAAATTTAGCAGCATTCACCACACTGTGTGATATGAAAACAACTAATGCTGATATCTGAATATTACATTATAACTCAAAGTAAAGTATGCCCATTTGTACTCTGAGAAACTTTTATCTTTTCCAAATACACAAAATGAACTGTTCCACTTGTGAATTAACATTCAGTGGTGATGTGCATACGGAGTGTTAGGTGTTTAGATCCTTTCTTTATATATATTCGGAGACAATCCTTCAATTTAATTTATCACATGCATAAATTCCTATGGCCAATCTAACGTTGAAAAAAAGCTTATTTCCCAATGTATGACTAATTGGAGAGTGATCTGCCAAGAGCAAAGCTCGCTCACACATCTTCACAGAGGGCTTAAAATTCTTTAATCCCAATGTATTTCTGAAGATGTAAATGAGGTTTAAAACATTTTCCAGCCTGTATCGTCAGCTGGTCATTCATGCCAAGTTTATGCTTCTGAAATGCCTGTACTGAATATTTATGCATTCACACTCGTTAATAACTACTACTTTGAGACTATTATTAATAGAGACGCAAGGTTAAGCAGTCTTACAAAACAGGATAGACAATTCAGGCAGTGTTTGTTTCCCACATAGGCCTCCGCTTACCTTATATCTTCTAATCTTATCAAAATGACTATTATTTATTCTCTCACAGCTACTCCCTGACATTCTTCCTAGATAAATTCAGCAACTTCATGCCAGATCTGCCATGCCAGTTGAATAGTGTGTATTTTTGGTGGATATAATATTGATAGTAATTTTTACAAGAATGGATTGCAAAAGGAAAACCAGCGTGGAATTTTTCTTGGCAACTTAACGCCTAACAAACTTCTCTTTCCTTTCACCTAGATGTCTATGCTCATTCTCAGACCAACCCTATTTCTGTAACCTGTTGCCCCACATATGCACATGAACATCCTTTCAATCCTCCCACCTGTCAGCCACTATAGGGGTGATATGTAGTTGCCAATTTATATAACAATTAGTATAGAGGAATGGATCAGGTAGATGCACAGAATCTCTTGACCAGAGTAGGGGAAAAATATTTAATAGGAATCTGAGGGGTAACTTTTTCATATGGGTGATGGGTGTATGGAACAAGCATATGGTGATGGGTGTATGGAACAAGCTGCCAAAGGAGGTAGTTGAGGCTGGGACTATCCCAATATTTAAGAAACAATTAAACAGGTACATGGATAGGACAGGTTTGGCGGGATATGGACCAAGCGCAGGCGGGTGGGACTAGTGTAGCTGGTACATGTTGGCCGGTGTGGGCAGGTTGGGCTGAATGGCCTGTTTCCTCACTGTATCACTCTATGACTATATAGGAGGAAACTGGAGCACTTGGGAGAAATCCATGCACTCACAAGAATATGTAAACTCCATACAGTATCGCCGCGCTGCCTGGTTGATTATTTCTGCGGGATTTGATGAAGGCAATGCAGTTGATGGTGCTTATTTGAACTTCCAAAAGGCTTTAGTTGAAGTACCGAGTAATAAGACAGTGGCAGCATTGGTATGAAATGAGATGAAAAGAAAGAGCTGTGGCTTAATCTATTCTTTAATTTGGTTGGAGAAAGGTATGCAGTGATGCTGCTCAAGGATCCCAGTTCCAATATTGTTCCTTGAAGTGCAAGGATTTTGTCACCATTTGAATCTTTTTTTATGACACTAACTATAGTGGTAAGACTCGCAGGTGGATGAACTCAATGGAGGTGAATTAAAGCTCATGGACTCTCAATCAGCAAGTTGTCATGATCTAGAATTCATGTGTAGGATAGAACTGCAGATGCTGGTTTACACGAAGATCTGGATGGAAGGAATAGGTGACGTTTCAGGTCGAGACCCTTCTTCAGTCTGAAGGAGTGTCTCGACCCGAAACATTACCCATTCCTTCTATCCAGAAATTCTGCCTGTTCCACTGTTACTCCAGCATTCTGTGTCTATCTGATCAAGAACCTATCTCTTTAAAGCACGAGGGATACAGCATTAACAGCCACTTTCATACGAGAATATTCATAGAGAAAAGAGTTGTAATTCTACAGAAATAATTTAGGGATTATGACTGACTGAATTGGTTTTGCACAGAGGTTGCCAACTGCCCTGCCTTTGTACTGAAAATTTGCTATGATTAGATGCTCCTTAATTTATGAGCTACTATCTTCCTCATTGGAGACTGTTGGACTATAATAAAGTTTTATCTTGCACTAAACGTTATTCTATTTTATCATGCATCTGTACACTATGGATGGCTTGATTGCATTAATGTATTGGGTTTCCGCTGACTGGTTAGCAGCAACAAAGCTTTTTACTATACCTCTACATTGGCGAGACCAAGCGCAGGCTCGGCGATCGTTTCACTGAACACCTCCACTCAGTCCACCTTAATCTACCTGATCTCCCGGTTGCTGAGCACTTTAACATGCCCTCCCATTCCCAATCTGACCTTTCGGCAAATTGGACGAACTGCATCTCATATTTTGCTTGGGTAGGTTAGACCCCAGCGGTACGAACATTGACTTCTCTAACTTCAGATAGCCCTTGCTTTCTGTCTCCATCCCCTTCCCCTTCCCAGTTCTCCCACCAGTCTTACTGTCTCCGCCTACATTCTATCTCTGTCCTGCCCCCTCCCCTGACATCAGTCTGAAGAAAGGTCTCGACCCGAAACGTCACCCATTCCTTCTCCATCCAGAGATGCTGCCTCACCCACGGAGTTACTCCAGCATTTTGGGTCTACCTTTTTACTATACCTTAGTACAGGTGACAATAAACAAAAGTCTTGGCACAAATGAACCAGAGGTTTTACATTAATCATTCACAAAGATTAATATTGAAGCAATTGGTAATATGTCATAATTATAGAGCTGCCACAAGTGCAGGTGGTCTGTGTCCTGTTGCCAATGCTTCTAATGTTTATGAATGCTTTTAGTGCAGTCTCAAGGTATTGCAAATGACATGGCTAAGTCGTCAGCAGACAACCTGACAGACTGCCTTCTGTGGAGGCATTATTTGCAGGCCAGGGCTTCAGTGTTAGATTTGTGATGTGAGTTTAGTGTAGTTCAGAGATACAGCATGGAAACAGGCCCTCATGTCCCACCGAGTCCGCACCGACTAGCGAACACCGCACATTAACAGTATCCTACACAAACTAGGGACAATTTACATTTCTACCAAGCCAATTAACCTAGAAACCTATACGTCTTTGGAGTGTGGGTGAAAACTGACGATCTCTGAGAAAACCCACGCTGGCCACGGGGAGAACGTACAAACTCCATACAGAGAGCATCCGTAGTCGGGATCGAACCCAGGTCTCCGCCGCTGCATTCGCTGTAAGGCAGCAACTCTACTGCTGCACCACCCTTACATCTCTGCATGTATTAAGCAGGGCCTGTGACCATAATTGTAGATGCTGCTGCTGCTGCAAATGCATTTCAATTCCACAACACCGGAACAATTCCACAGAAGCGGTTTAGTTTGTATCGCCGAATGAAATCATGAACACATTCAGGTTGAGTTTAAAGATAATGAGTCAACAATAGGATTATTCATCACCTATTTTTATTACCTTTGTGTCATTTGGTAGACAATGCATTTAATTGATTATATTGGTTCAGAGGATTGTTCTCGTTTCAATGCAATTTTTGTTTTCTAAATTTAAATAACTTATTAGAAACAAGGAATCATCGGTGTATTTATAATTTTGGATTGGTGCCAATGATTTCTGTGGAACAATTCCAACAAGGAAAGATTTTATGTACTATTTGTAAGAGAATTGGAAGTGCACGTATAAGGTGAGGATTTATGATGCTTTGAAAGTGCAGCTGTCCCTTGAATATTGAGTTCAGATTGAGATATTCAGATGAATCTTGCTAACATTTAAATTAATGAGCTCGACTTCCTAATATTCTAATTAATTCCCTATGGCATTGTTCATGGATCACTTCAGTCACAAAGTTAAATTCAGATTTAGATAATTACAATCTAGCATCTTAATGGAATTTGAGATCTGTATGTAGCCTGAATTTATTTTCCTGCAAACATCCTGGGATTTAGTACTTTAACCTAATTTGGGAACTTTTCACTGAGTGATGTGTATAATAGTGATGCCATTATAATGTTGGACTAATAGCACATTAATTGAAATCTTCATGAGCTGTCTAGCAATCTGGGTTTAGCTTTTTCAGAAACCATGGAAATAAAAAGGTGATGCCAGTACCAATGGGGGGCGGGGGGGTCCTGTAAAATGAACCGTTGATATTCTTTGGGGAAAACACTTTTTATCCAGTTTATTTATTGTTATAAAAAAAAAGAAAGATGAATAAGAGCAATAGAAAAATAAAGTTGCGTTTTTGAGAGGCAGAGGATAATAATTGTTAGAAATTAAAACAAAAGGGAATGCTGGTGTAATCAAATTATATACTCAGGTAACATCAATGGGGAGAGGAGAACTCAGTTAATATTGCAGGTGAATAACCTTGCATCCAAAATGGCGACCTTTGGTACAGGCAGGAAAGGCTGGTTATCTGAACCCTTTAAGGGCCTGTGACAGGCCTGTCCCAATCGGGCGATTTTTCAGCGGACTGTTAAGTTCGCGGCACTCGCTGAAAAACCGGGAACTGGAACGGCGGCAACACACACACACACACACACACACACACACACACACACACACACACACACACACACACACACACACACACACACACACACACACACACACACACACACACACACACACACACACACACACACACACACACACACACACACACACACACACACACACACACCACAAAGGCAGGGGCCAGGGAAAGCAGGGGAACGCTGGTGCAATTCCCACGGTCCAAAGTCAAGGTGATACTGACACACACTGCGATGAACAGGAAGGTTAAGACAGCTAACACAGTGTACGGTAAATCCTTTAAAAGAGGGGGGAGAAGAAGTGGAGACACCTTTAAGAAGCCAGACAACTTTTAATAAGCCAGAGATACACAGCTTTGATGTTTGGCGGGCATTTAATATTACCTTGGTTCCGAAAACTCATGCTTACATTTTTTTCCTCCCAATGATCCAATGAAAATGCCCGGTCAGCAAAGACAATTAACTAAAACTACCTATGACTACCTCGACTACCTACAGCTACATGGAGACCCCACTACAACTGCACCTTGGACTACAGGATTTTCTTCATGGCGACCAATTTTTGGTCGCAGAAAACATGTTGAAAAATTTTTGGCGACCATACTGAGGCCGCGACTAGTTCCCAGAATGCGAGAACTCCTCTCGACCATGAAGGAGACTCACCAGAGACCACCAGCGAACATGTGGCGTCCATGATGGCGATCATGAGGCAAGCGCAGAGTCTCCTGCACTCGCCTAATAAGTTGCCTAAGTGGGACAGGAACTTTAGACTTTAGAGATGCAGCGCAGAAACAGGCCCTTCAGCACACTGTGACCACGCCGACCATCGATTGCCCCATACACTAGGTCTATCCCACACACTAGAAACTATTTATAATTTACAGAAGCCAATTAACCTATAAACCATTACGTCTTTGGAGTGTGGGAGGAAACTGAAGCGCCAGAGAAAACTCTGACGGTCACAAGGAGAATATACAAACGCTGTACAGACAGCACCCGTAATTAGGATCAAACCCGGGTCTCTGCCGCTGTAAGGCAGCAACTCTACCATTGTGTCACTCTGCCGCCCAAAGTTATTGAGTTTAATTTTGACTCCCAGGATTGTATCTAGTCTTGATGAAAGATAAGATGCCATTCCTGAAGTGTTCTGACAGCCAGGAATAGATTCTCCTCAAAGCTATGGGCACATTGCAGCAGGATTCAAAAGTGGGAATGGAAGCACTCAGCAGCAAAAAGAGAGTACTGACTTTTGAGATGGCTATTCAGCATTCTGAATGCTGTGGAAATTTAATGATGATTGCACCTACTGCAAGCAGGAAGTCCTTGTAGTCCCATGTACCAAGTGCACACTAGCCTACATTGGTTGAGTATAAATGTCTAAAGCTCTTCATATGTAATCCTACTAATTCCTGGGATCATTCTTGTAAGCCTCCTCTGGACCCCCTCCAGAGCCAGCACATCCTTCCTCAGATATGGTGCCCAAAATTTCCTCACAGTATTGGTAGGCTGATGGCAGCAAGGACTTGGTGTGACAACAGGCCTGTTTCCCATGCTTTATTTCTCAATTTCTACGCCATTGATTTTGGTTTATCTACTATTGTCTTTTCTCAGTGTCCCCTCAAGCTGGCAGACCTTTCCGTGTATTGATTGTTCTCTCTGGATGCCAGTCTTAACTTTATGGCCCTGAACCTTGTTTAACCTTCAAATGAACTCATACCAATATTCTAGACTAATGTTTTTTTTTCCCCGGTTTATTTCATGCTTCAGTTAATTATAAAATCCACCCATTAATGTCCCCTTTCCAAGATAAAGAAACCAAGAAGTCACGTTTAGTTTTCATTCACTTGTGCAATATAGCATCAATTTGCATTATACTACTGTACAAGGGTGATACAGTGGTGCAGCTGCTAGAGCTGCTACTTCATAACACCTAAGGCCCGGGTTTGATCCTGACCTCTGGTGCTGTCTGTGAGGTCTTTGCCCGTTCGCCCCATAACAGAGTGTATTTTGTCCAAGTCCTCTGCTTTCTCTACACATCGCAAAGGACGTGCGGGTTTGTGGGTTAATTAGTCTCTGTTGATCCTAAACGAGATTTTGAAAGTGGGATAACATAGAACTAGAGTGAATGGGCGATCAATGGTCAGCATGGACACGGTGAGCCAATGGTCTTGTTTCCATGCTGTATCTTGAAAACTTAAAGGAAAAATAATTGTTTCTCATTGCTCCTGACATTTGTTTTCATTGGATGTTAGAGGAGAATGTGTATTTATACTGTACCTACAAGTTTCTACTCAAAGGGAACCCTCATTGCATTCTACACATACTCGGTGAACACTTAGAGTTGTAAGCCAGAAGGCTGTAGACCACATTATGTAGGATAAGGAAGGATAAAGCCAATTGGGCACAATTACTTGAATGTGCTTCAGTGCTGTAAACTTGTGTGATTTTGAAATTCTCTGAATGTATAAACATTTTTGAATGTATCAGAAATTACATTTATCTTATATCATTATAACTGCATATGTGGCAATATAGTGGCACAGTGGCTCAGCAGTAGAGTTGCTGCCCTACAGTGGGCCAGAGACCCCGGTTCGCTCCTGACCATGGGTGCTGTCTGTCTGTAGTTTGTATGTTCTCCCTGTGACCAAGTGGGTTTTCTCCGGGTGCGCCTGTTTCCCTCCCACACTCCATAGACGTGCGTGTCTGTAGGTTTACATGTAGGATAGAGCTAGTGCACAGGTGATTGCTGGTCGGCGTGGATTTAGAGGGCCCAAAGGGCCTTTTGTGTTCACGCTGTATCTCTAAACTACACTAAACAAAACTGTTATTTTTCCTCTGTTCCTAGCAGCCTCTGTGAAGACCATAGCCATATTTCTGTACTTAATACTGTATCAGGAGCAGTGACAGTATTTTTCATCATTATGATCTTTGCAGTTTGGTCATCACGATGCTATGTGGTAAAAGGGGACTCTGATTCGAAGGGTTTGCTGTTAAACAAGGGTATACAGTTAAAAAAAACAACGATTTGGAACATCATAAGCTCATGGAATTATCTCCACACTCTCCATTGGAATATCTGCAGTAACATTTTTTCTCTGGAGGGCCAAGTTTTTAGTAGATAGTTGAGTTGAGTTCTTCATCATTTCTCTGTTACTCTAGCCTTAATTGAAGAGATTCAACCACGTAACATTCTGTAGTTTCCAAGAATATACTAATGTCCATTGTGGACAATAACTTCCTGGAATTCAATATCAAGCTGAATTCCAAGCACCTTCTGAGAATGGAGGTTGCATAACCTGGAAATGTTTTAATAACAGGCTGTAAGACATGATTGTTTATTAGCCCTATCACTCCCCAGTCATTTAAAAGAAAGGTCATGATAGCAGTAAAGCATGGCAGCGTTATTATTAGCTACTGACAGGCAAATATATATTTTTTACAAAACACAAAGTTCTGGAGAAACTTTTTAAGTAAGAACAATGAAATTGTACTTACCATGGACAGTTTTATCCTGATAACTTTGAAGTGGAAGATGTTTTTAAGTTGCAATGGGGAGTGATGGAGAATGAACCTGTGTAATTGGATGGAGATTAAGAAAGTCTAAATGATGCAAATTGTGAAGATGCCTTCTGAGAGAGGGTAGTGGAGGCTTAAAAAAACTGTAAGTGCTAATACTAGAAGGTAATGATTGAGAACAGTGGAGAGGGCGAGGGAGAGGGAGGGGAGAGGGAGGGGGAGAGGTCGAGGGGGAGTGAGGGAGCGGGAGGGAGGGAGGGAGAGTACTGGAACTGTGAGATCCAAAACACGGATTACCGGAAATTGGGGGCAGATTTCAGTACAAGTGCACCAATTCCCACAGCCACATTGAATATATTGACATTGAAGACATTGAATCCTCCCGTCCTGATTCCTGTTTGAACCCATTCCATTGTCCCATTTTGTCTGACTCTAAATTAACTTGTTCTGATGATGATAGTCTCCACATGTGTGTTTCCATAATGTGTTATTTTTTTCCTTAACAGTGGCTTCCCTTCCACCATAGTTGACTGCATCTCCAACTACATCTCTCAAATACATCTGTTCTCATACCTTCTTCTCCATCCTGAACCAAGAGAATAGTTCCCCATGTCTCGCCCACCATCCTATCTGCCATCACCTTCTGTGTCTGTAAAGAAAGAATACACTGCCCTTTCTCAGCCAGTACCACCATCATTGCACCATCCCATCTCCCCAGATCTCCACCCAGGCACGTGCCGTCAGGGTAGGCAAGGTAGGCAGTGCCTACCCTGACAAAAATTATAAAATAGTGATTATTTTATATATAAATATAAGATATATAAAATATATATAAAACATACATAAAATGGTCATAAATAGTAAAGGCACGGGAGAATTATGCCTCCCTAAGAGATCAATCTCTTAAGGAGGCATAATTCTCCCGTGCCTTTCATCAGCAGTACGTTTTAAACGCGGAAGTATGTGCTACTCATGTGCCGTCGACGCTGCTTCAAGCCATCAGTGGGAACGGTCCGTAAAGGCAGCTGAAACTCTGCCTTTACACTGTGAACTGCGTGCATGTGCTGCGTTGCGCACTGCGCATGCGCACCAGCCTACTGCGCATGCGCATGCGCAAGTTTCCTAGCGGGATTTTCAAAGGTGGATTTACCTCAATAATCTTTGGTGATTACCTGAAGAGTTTCACGAAGCAACCTGATGGATATTTTTGCTGCAAACAAAGAGAGAAGAATGGATTTTGTGCACAAATAATATGGTAAGTAAATTTTTTGGAGCTGTATGTTTTTAAATACTTTATTAAGAGATAGGACCTATTGAAAACAAATTACATGATAAAAGTCGAGAGAACAATCTGCGCATGCGCGGTTTCCACGATTTAAAACAGCCGAATGACTACACCGGGGAGGGAACAATGTGCGCATGCGCGGTTTTCAAGATTAAAAAATGCCGACCGTCAGCTCACTGGGGAGGGAACAATGTGCGCATGCGCAGTTACAAGATTTTTTTAAAAAGCCGACCGACAGCTCACCGGGGTGAGAATAATCTGCGCATGCGCGGTTTTCAAGATTTTTAAAAGCCACTGCCTACCCTGCCTGATTACTCATGGCACGTGCCTGTCTCCATCCTATCACAGACATTGCCTGCCTTTAACCTTTTCCCTTCTCTGCAACTTAAAACATGATGTTATTCATTTTTTTCCCAGCTGCAATAGAAGGTATTCTACCTGAAATGTTAACTCTGTTTATCTGTCTCCAGATGCTGCCTGACCCATTGAGTATCTGCAGCATTTTCAGTTTATTAATCACACCTATCATTGTTTTATAAATGTGGAAACTCATGTATACATCTTGGCCACACAAACTGCTAGTGAGGTGAATGATCAATCAATCTGTTTTCAGTGTTAATTTTCATCAGGTCATTAGGATAAATATGAGTTACAGTATCCGATAGTCTCTTTCCATCTAAACTTGGCTCATAATAAGTCTGATAATGCCTCTATAACTAACATGTATTAACAAGATTCTTGGCCTTGTGACCTTTAATGAGCATTGAACCATAATCTTTAGACAACAATGAAAGAGATCCCTCAGACCAAGCCGATCATTCTGATTGATGTGAATGGGAATTACTCAGGGAAAGTCAAATCAGAGCTGCAGTGCTCCAGCGGCGGCCCGGCTTCAGAGCTGTGGCGTTCCAGCGGCGACCCGGCCTCGGAGCTGCGGTGCTCCAGCGGTGGCATTCCTGCGGTGGCCTGGCTTCAGAGCTGCGGTGCTCCAGCGGTGTTCCAGCGGCGACCCGGCTTCAGAGCTGTGGTGTTCCAGCGGCGACCCGGTCTCGGAGCTGTGGTGTTCCAGCGGCGTTCCAGCGGCGGACCCGGCTTCAGAGCTGTGGTGGTGTTCCAGCGTTCCGGCGACGGTGGTGGCGGCAGCCGGGCTTCGGAGGCTCGGCCGCGGGCCTAGTGGATGATAACATTGGAGGCCCGGATCGCCTCAGCGCAGAGGGAGATCAAGGAGGGAAGAAGACAAAGACTTTAAGACTTTTGCCTTCCACCACAGTGAGGAGGTGCCTGGTGAACTCACTGTGGTGAATGTTAAATATGTGTTTATTGTCTGTTTTTTTTATTTTATTATATGTTATGACTGCAAGGTAATGAAATTTCGTTCAGACCGAAAGGTCTGAATGACAATAAAGGATACTTTACTTTACTTTACTTTAAATTATCAAATTAGTTCTATCTTTGTGAATCAAATCATTTGTTTGAAAAGTCATCTTGTTGAGTCTCATTGACTGTAACTCGTTTTCACCTAGCCCACAGCTACCAATGGCCTGTCCCCTTTATCATCGTTACTTTCATTCATAGCATATCTTTCATTCATTTGCTCTATATCTCTCTATATCACCATCTATATCTCTCCTTTCTCTTCCCCCTGACTCTCAGTCTGAAGAACGGTATCAACCCGAAACGTCACCTATTCCTTTTCTCCAGAGATACCGTCTGACCCGCTAGGTAACTCCAGCTTTTTGTGCCAATCTTCAGTTTAAACCAGCATCTGCACTGTTTGAAACTTCCTACACTGTTTGAAAAATTACCCGTATAACAAAGAATACATACTCGAGGACCTCCTACTAGCATTAACTGGTAGAGCAGAATAATGCTCCATTATAATTGTCAGTGCTTGGAATTTCAGAAATAGCGTCATCTTTCTCAGAAAGAAACGGTGCTATTTTTCAAAAGCAACAAAGCAATACAAAAGCTGAGGCAGAGATATGTAAGAAATAATGGAATTGTGCCATCTCAGCAGACATTAGACATTCGTAGAGATATTTATCTTAATGAACAATAACAGCCTGAGCAGTTTCAAACTGCTGTAAGTGATCCCAGCTCTGAACCTAATAGTGATAAGAATAATGCTGCATGCTGAATTCCCACCATATTTATTCGTGTTTATGCAGATTATTTCAAGTTCAAACAAAGGGATAAATTGGCAGAACTACATTTTTAGTTGTAATTATATATAGAGAAGTGCATAATTTAAAATACAGTTATAATGGACCAAAGAAGTGAGAATGGTGTCCGTTCTTGTCTGCTATATCCAAGTGTAATAGATGGCATTTCATATTTAGAGTCCCAACAATAACATTTAGTCTGAACACGAACTGTACTGACCGAGGTGCTTATTTTCAGCTGAAACATTAAACCAAAGCCTTACCTGCCCTAAGCCACAAAGCTTCAAACTCTCAATACAGAATACAGGTGGTGTAAGGCACGACCGAGGTAGCGCTGGGGAGTAGTGCCGGCAGAGTCCTGGCCAGCCTGGTCGGGCCCAATATCTTCAAGATGGCGCAGAAACAAAGCAATGGAATGCAGACTAATATGGAAAGACACCATACCATAAAACAGCACAAATGTAGAGACGTCGAAGTGAGCTCAACAACCAAGTCATGCTGAATTCACTGGGTGGGTGCACAAACAAGTCATGCTCAATTCACTTGTTAGGCGCATTTGGTGTTTTCTGGAAATTTTGAGCAACAAAAGACAATACCACCATAAGGTATAGAAGCAGAATTAGGCCATTCAGCCCATTGGGACCACTCTGCCATTCGATCACGGTTGATGTAATTTTCCCTCTCTACCCCATTCTTCTGCATTCTCCGTGTAATCTTTAATGCCAGTGACTTGGTCTCCACAGCCGTCTGTAGCAATGAATTCCACAGATTCACCACCTTCTGTCTTAAGAAATTCCACCCCATCTCCATTCTATAGGTACGTCCTATTATTCTGAGTGTATTATTCTGGTCCTAGACTCTTCCAACTACTGGAGACATCCCCTTTACATCCACTCTATCTATGCCTTCTGGAATAAAGTGAAGGGCTTTGGAAGGATAGACAAGTGCCGAAATATTTCCTGGAGCTTCAGTTACAAGGAGTGTTTCCACTGTTGTACTTGGAATGGAGTAGGCAGACAGGCAACCTGTTAGAAATGTATAGCATGATGCTAGATCAAAAAAAATATCCTCTCTGCAGTGTGGGGCATTAACTAGAGATTCAAAATTGCTCAGGGATGATGAGAGGCATAGTAAAAAAAAAAGCACTGACAGAGCAGAAACAAACTACCTGCAAAGATGATGGAAGCTGATTTCATGAATATGAGTCCAGCTTCCTTACAATATTATTTAGGGTAAAGAACTTAGGAAAGCAGCCAGAAAATGGATGGATACAAAAACACTGACCTTTTAAACACCCGGCAAAATCACAAGCTGTGGAATGGCCCCTTTCCCTGCTTTACATTTCTACGGTCATGGATGCATCCAATAAATAAAACATTGTTTTAATTTTTTTTTTAAATGTTTCTGAACATTAGAGACTTTGAGAAAAGTTCTATGCCCACAGTGGACATAAAACAGTTTCCATGTATCCTCCCGCAGTAATCAGATAGCATTGACTTGGAAAAACTCAGCTGCTGCTTTCACTGCAGATGACCATTGAAATGAACAAGAATTCACTTACTTTGATACTTGTGACCATTGTCTTTTGAAGATAATTTTCTGGGACAAAAGGTTTTTTTGTAATACAACTATACTTCAAATTTCACTGTATCTTAATTGGTACATGTGATTATAAAATGACCATGAAACATTGAAACCTTGTTCATGTGACTGCAGAACTACCTAGAGCAAATAAACTGTTGACCATACCTTTTACTTACCTACCTGGTCATCGATAATTAAAATGTTTTTGTCGTATTCTCAAGTGAATCAAAAGGATCTCAAAGATGCTGTATTTTTGATACATTGCCACACAAAACAATAAGAGCAAATAAGTATGTACGATGTGTTAAGTGGTTAAAAGATAATATGCCAAAGTAATTAAACAATTGTATTCTTGTTGTTTCTGGTCAAGCTCATTCAAGCTACAATTGATGGACTGTAACATTAGTTCTTGCAAAAATGGATCTGAGTCTGTTGTTAATATTGAATCGTTCCAAGCCAGTCACAAAATAAATATGAATTCATTCAAATCGCACCAAAAAGAACAATTGGATATTATTTTGCTTCACATGACAAATTTAGTAGAGGGAGAAATGCTTTATTTTATTTTTGGCACAACACCCCACTTTATGCCTGCAAGTAAAATACTGAAATCATGAAATGCATGAGATTTCAGGAGATAAAAATAGTTTCACTTTTTAGATTGTATTTTGAATCATAAAACTTAAAACAAAAATATCTGATTTCTAGTGTATGATACTACATAAAAGATAGTCTTGCTCATTTTTCTAGAGTAAAACTATTTAATATTCGTTAATATTTCCAAATGATTTGATGATTTGTGGATTTTACCATCAGTATGAAATGAGGACTAATACTGATTACATTTATGTGTTGGATTTAAGGCAAGTCATCCAAGGTGTTAATGCCCAGGAATCTCATATGTTCATAAGTTCTCGGAGCAGGATTAGGCCAATTGACCCATCAAATCTAATCCACCATTCAATCATGGCTGATCTATCTTTCCCTCTCAACCCCATCACCTGCCTTTGCCCCATAATCCCGACACCCATACTAATCAAGAATCTGTCAATCTCCGCCCTAAAAATATCCATTGACTTGACCTCCACAGCCGTGTGTGGCAATTAATTCCACAGATTCACCACCTTCTGACTAAAGACATTCCTTGTCATCTCCTTTCTCAAGGTACGTCCTTTTATTCTGAAGCTATAGCCTCTGGTCCTATACTCTACCACTAGTGGAAACATCCTCTTCACATTCACTCTATCCAGACCTTTCACTATTCAGTGGGATCAATGAGGTCCTCCCCTCATCCAACTCCAGTGATTAGAGGCCCAGTGCCTTCAAATTCTCATCATATGTTCACCCAATCATTCCTGGGATCATTCTCGTAAATCTCCTCTGGACCGTCTCTCATGCCAGCACATCCTTCCTCAGATATGGGGCCCAAAACTGCTCACAATGCTCCAACTGTGGTCTGACCAGTGCCTTATAAAGCCTCAGCATTGCATCCCTGTTTTTGTATTGTAGCCCTCTTAAACTAAATGTTATCTGCTAACTCTACCGACCAATGAAAACTGGTGTGTGGTCTCTCAACTACCCCTTTCTGAAGTCAACAAATAATTCTTTGGTCGTGTTGACATTGAGTTTGAACTCAAACTTTGGCACCACTCTACTAGATGTTCTATCTCTCTCATGTGTGCTGGCTCATCACCACCGGTGATCCGACAACTACAGTGGTGTCATCAGCAAATTTATCGCTAGCATTGGAGCTGTGCTTATCTATATTGTCAGGGTGTAAAGAGAGTAGAGAGTTAATTAGGCTAAATGAGTTCTTACTGTGGAAAACCCACTTCAAAGTAATGGGCAAGATGTTTCCTTAGTTTTCAGATATGTAGGTAATTGTTAACCCTGCTAAAAATGGTTTTGTAAACGGAAATTAAAATAATGTGGCATGATTGATTTTACTTATCACAGTTTTCATGTTCACCCATGTTCAATCTCATAGAATCTTCGTCTAAATAGTTAGATAGAAGACTTTGACCATAAAATGACTCATAGTGTTGGAATAACTCAGCGCGTCTTGCAGCATCTCTGAAGGACAGAGGTGGTGATGTTTCAGGTCAGGCAGTCTGAAGAAGGGTCCCGACCTGAAACATCACCTATCCATATTCTCCAGAGATGTTGCCTGTCCCAGTGATTCCCTCCAGCACTATGTGTCTTTTTTTGTACACCAGCATCTGCAGTTCCTTGTATTAATACTTTGACCACATTCACTTTGGTTAATAAAAAGCAATTACAGTTGCAAACATATTATTAATGCAAGATAGTGTTGAAATGGTTTATAAATATGTAGAATTGGGCTGACAATGTAGTATTCTTGCCAATGTCAAATGGTGCAATTTAAGCTGTTCTATCTGCCTACCTATTACTCATAATCAACTTTAAAAAAACTATTCAAGGAAACAAAAATATAGAAGTAGGGCTTCCAGTCCTTCAAGCCTAAATAATAATTAAAATAATCAAGGTGATCCTGTGCCCAATTCACATATTCCTATAATATTCTCTGATTGTCTTCGTTTAACAAGAAAACATGTTGATAAGCCTTGAATATACCCTGTAATTGAGAATCCCCAGTCCTCTAATGGATATATCTGATTCAGACCACCACAAAGTTGAGTCCCTTGAGCTGCTTTGCTTTGATATTTTCCTCTGCGAGTTTGGTATTAGTTTGTTACTGACATGGGTGATACATGAAGACATTTTCTTTGAGTGCTATCCAGTCAAATCATATTATACATGATTTCAATCAAGCCGTACATAAATACACCAGGTTGTATAAAGATTAAAAAAACATCAGAGAACAGAGAATAGTGTTACAGTTATAGAGAAAACACAGATAAAAGTAAGTGTAAGGGCTGCAATGAGCTAGGGTGGGAGATGGGGTTGGGACTGGACTTATGGCTGATGAGAGGACTGGTCATTAGGCTGATAAAAGTGGGGAATAAGCTGCTCCTGAATCTGGTATATGTATTTTTAAGCGTCTGTATCTTCAGCATGAGGGAGGAAAAGACAGTGATGTAAATAGTCCCTGATTATATTGGCTGCTTTCCTAAGGCATTGTGGGTGTAGATGGAGTCGATGGAAGGGAGGCTGGTTTCTGTTATGGACTAGGCAATATCTACAACTCTCTGCAATTTCTTCCTGTCTTGGGCAGAGCTGTTGCCAAGCCAAACTGGCCTGAATCGAATAGGATGTTTTCTAAGATAAATCTGTGGAATTTGCTGAGAGTCGTTGGAGACATGTCAAACTTCCTCAATCTTCTGAGGAAGTTGAGGCATCAGTGTGCTTTCTTGGCGATAGCCTCAATGTAGTGGAAGTAGAGGTTGTTGTCTTAACTGTGTATTACTAAGCTCCCCTATTTCTATCCTGTTCTTTGTATCATTATTATTCGAGGGTCGTGGATGTAGTTCAAGCAAATCAGCCTCTATTTCCAATGCCTGCCTTAAACAAACATCCTTCACTCAAGATCTAAGAGGCTGTTTAAATGCAGAAGGTATCACAGTTGAGCTCCTGAAACTGCTCCCTCAATATTCAAATTCACTCTGAGATCTGCATGAATCACAAGCACAAAGCAATTTTCTATCATTGCCGATAATGTTATAGCTTTCTGGCATTCAATAATTCACTGACAGATATTTTATGTTCGCTGTAATGTGTTTGGAAATATGCCGCACTGCAACTGTGGCCGAGATTGGGGTACTAATTCCTTGCCTAACATGATTCTGAACAGCAGTTTGTTACCCTTGCGTCACTCTGTGGGGAGAAGAGTCTCACAGACTGACAGATGAATGGCTGAAAGCTAAATTGGTTTTCTTAAGTGGAGAAGTTGACGCAACACTAGAACCCTTGTTGTGTTTATTTTTTATCATCATATATCACCTGACACTGCTTAGTACCAGTATCACATAGTGCACGAGATGTTTTTCCTACATTACGTCAGTGATTACACTTTGAAAATGGTTGTTGGGCTAAATTGGAACAACCCGTGGCCTTAACATAAATGCAAGCATTTCTTATCTCTGGTAAGAAGTTATTTTTCCACAATATATAACAAGTTCACCCATGAATTGAAATGTCATCTGTCAGTGTAATGGTTAGTGTTCCTTGCATATTTGGGAGGAACCATCCTTGCAGCGATCATTGTAGCAACTCCACAGGAGTATTTGGCTCTTGATTGATTTTAGAACTTTTCCTTCAACTCAATCTTGTAGACTTTTAAACTTTAGAGAAACAACGTGAAACAGGCCCTTTGGCCCACCGAGTCCTTGCCAACCAGCGATCAGCACTAGCACTATCCTACACACTAGGGACAACTTACAATTTTTTCCGAAAACAATTAATCTACACACCTGCACATCATTGGAGTGTGGGAGGAAACCCGAGCACCCGGAGAAAACCTGCGCGGTCACAAGGTGAATGTACAAACTCTCTACAGACAGCTTTCATAGTCAGGATCAAACCCAGGTCTCTGGCGCTGCAAGGCAGCAACTCTACCGCTGCGCCACTATGCCGTCCCAAAGTATTTGTAACATGTAACTTATCTTTGTAACTTCAGTGTTAGTTTAGTTTATTATTTTCACATGTACCAAAGTACAGTGAAAATGTTTTCGTTTGCGTGCTATCCAGTCAAAGAAAAGTCTATATATGATTACAATCAAGCTGTCCACAGTGCACAGTAAAAGGATAAAGGATCTGCTGAAATTTAAAGATTGCAATAGATCCTCTTCTGGGACCGGCACGCAAAGAGTCACCATGCTCTAGCGCCATCTTGGATCTTGAAGTGGTAATCAGGCGATATGTGAGCTGTGGAACTCATTGCTGCAGAGGGCTGTGGAGGCCAAGTCAGTGGATATTTTTAAGGCAGAGGTAGACAAATTCTTGATTAGAACGGGTGTCAAGGGGTATGGGAAGAAGGCAGTAAAATGGGATTAGGAGGCAGAGATCAGCCATAATTGAATGGCGGAGTAGACTCGATGGGCCGAATGGCCTAATTCTACTCCTATAACTTGTGAACTTGTGAATTGAGATGGTGATGGAAGTAGTACCATAGAAATGCCAGGAAGTGGGAATCTTACAACCTTTCAACAGCTACCACTGGCTCCCTTGCACTTTCCCTGGGTCAGGCAGATAATTTGAACCCAATTTAGCGTTTTGCTAATCTTGAAATAACAATTCCAAAAGTACTTCCTCCCTCAGTATCTGCTCATTCTCACTGTCCAGATGATCATACTGATCTGATGATATCGTGTTACCAAAGCCCTTTTACCAAACCTGAGTTGTTGGTTTCTCACGTTGTAGTTTTGTGCCTGTAAATGGTACAATATGAGATTTGCATTGTGCATTTACTGCTGCTTGTGTTCTGTTGCAAGGCTGTCATTGCATGTTATTTTTAATAGATGACCATACTGAGGCAACAGACCGCACACACGCACAGGAAAACAGCTGCTGGTGAGGGTCCAGAAGATTTGCAAATCTCCGAGAGCACAGAAGCTGCACTGAAGACAACGTGGAAGGTAGTTTACTTCAGCCGTAATAACCTGGGTGCATTATATGATTCTCGTCTTTTCAGCAAGTTTACAAGTACTTGCATTTTGCAACATCTGTGGAGGGAATGGGCAGATGACGCTTTGGTTTAGGACCCTTCTTCAAACTGATGGAGTAATGGGGAGAGATATGGAAATGAGAGGTGGGGGTGGGGGGAAAGCTTGATGGAAGTAGTACTCGATGAAATGACAAAGGAAAAGCGATAAACACAAAATGCAGGAGTAACACAGCGGGACAATCAGCATCTCTGGATAGGAATAGGTGACGTTTTGGGTCGAAGCCTTCAGACTGGCTTCAGTTCAAAGGGATATTAGGTAATTCCTTTTGCAACAAAGTATTCTTCATTTCCCTTCTACACTGGAAGCTCTTGGACATTTGTGTGGTCATTCCTATCTAAACTAAATTGGTAGGTCAAACAACACCAGAAATAAAAACAGATGGCTCATTAAAATTACCTTATGTGTTCATGGAGTTATTTTTGAATGGTACATAATGCAATAATGTACCAAATCAGCCACAATAGAACAGAACTGAACCATCTGTCTCCTCAGTCAATGTAGGTGGGAAATGAAGTTTAATACTGTCAGTTACATCTTATTATGACAAGAAAAATGGACTGCAGCAGTCTACCTCTTAATTTCCCAAGGCATTAACAATTTCAATATTGGAATGTTGCTGTTTTGTGAGATTCATGGAGCTTTCTTATGCAGTAGGTCACGAAGAGCAAAGTAAAGTGCTGAATATGAATATTTTTTTAAAAGAAACACTGTTTGAAGTCTGAATAACAAAGTACTTCAAAATTACACAGGTTATTAGATGTAATGGAGAGGAAAGGTTCAGATAAGACAAAGTTTGTTCCAAATAAGTGTATTTATTCCTGCAGAAATATTGCACTAATGTTTGATGCTGATAAATAGGTAGTATATTTGTTAAGTTTCTATTGTAATTCAATATAATATATTTTCATATAATCTTGTTTGCATTGGTAATTTTGCAGTGCAATGCTAAAATCAAGATGGTCAATTGCTCATAAATGTTAGAACATCATATGGATGGCATTTCACTCTGTGAAGCTTCCATCCGGTTATAATTCACTAACAGTCGATGAGTTTAATTCACTCCAGAACACACGCTTAAAGTGAAATTATTAATCAATGACACTGGAAATGTAAGTACTATTCTTCCATGGGTAAAGAGTATGTGTTGCTATTGTGCTCGTGACCACATTATTAGTGTCTCCCGAATGGAGAAGGCCTATTAATTTGCAGTGAAATGCTGAAGTGATATTCATTAAATATTTTAAAATCTTTAGTGCTTCAATTGCTGAAGAGTTTAAGGAGTGTGTTTGTTTTATATAATGTTATACTGTTTTGCACTGATATTTAAAATAATATTTGATCCTCAGAAGAATTTGCACTACATTCATCAGATTAAAAGTAATCTACGAAGGTGCTCAATGCAAAATGTTACATTTGAAGCAAACTATAATATACTAGACTAAATGGTCTCCCAACGCAATATTCCACCTCTCCACCAATTCCAATATTGGTGGCCAGTGGGGGGGCGGGGGGGGGGGAGGGGGGTATGCGTGTTGTGGGCTAAAGGGACTGGTTTCCAGAGGGCTAGTATGGACATTGTGGACCGAATGAATTCTTGGGCTCGTGGCTCGGTCAATCAAGCCTGTTGTGCTGGCAGCTCACTCATGGCTAGTGGGACAAAATGCTCCTCCTGACCAATTACGGGCATTTTGGGCAAAAGAGACTGGTTTCTCAGCTTCTAGTGGGCTCGTGGGCCGAAATTTGTGGTTTCAGGCAGGCCAAACAACTCATTTCATTTCATTTCCATTTCATTTCAAGTGCAGGGCAGGCCGAACAACTGAATGCATTTTCATTTCACTTCCATTGTCATTACAATTTCAAGCACAGGGCAGGCCGAACATCTGATTGCATTTTCATTTCACTTCCATTGCCATTACAATTTCAAGCACAGGGCAGGATGAACAGCTCATTGCATTTTCATTTCACTTCCATTGCCATTGCAGTTTCAAGCACAGGGCAGGCAAAACAGCTGATTGCAGTTTCATTTCACTTCCATTGCCATTGCAGTTTCAAGCACAAGGCAGGCCAAACAGCTGATTTCATTTTTATTTCACTTCCATTGCCATTGCAGTTTCAAGCACAGGCCAGGCCAAACAGCGGATTGCATTTTCATTTCACTTCCATTGCCATTGCAGTTTCAAGCATAGGCCAGGCCAAACAGTTCATTGCATTTTCATTTCATTTCCATTGCCATTGCAGTTTCAAGCACAGGGCAGGCCAAGCCAAACAGCTCATTGCATTTTCATTTCATTTCCATTGTCATTGCAGTTTCAAGCACATGGCAGGCCAAGCCAAACAGATCATTGCATTTTATTTCATTTCCATTGCCATTGCAGTTTCAAGCACAGGGCAGGCCAACAACTCATTTCATTTTCATTAAGGGCTAACAAATAATTTATTGCAAGTACATTGCAGACTCACAGTTCAATTAATGCATAGACTAGAATGAGAGTCATGACCTCTCCCTCGCAATCTTGCAGAGTGACTGTCAAGTTCAGGCATCCAGGGTTTTATAATCCTGGCCCCCCCCAGACGGGGCGTTACCTTCATCGCGGTGATTGACAGGCGAGAGGATCTCAAGGTTTTATAAACACTCATAACTTTTTTATTTTTCATCAATGGGGCCTGCTCAGCGGAGGAGGAGTTTGAGTAAGATGGCAAATATCATAGCGATATATGGTAGCGTTTTTTCTTAAATCTATATACAGCACAGACAGGAAGTGGTCAAGATGAGACTTTTAATTATTTAGATTTACCTGTTAGATTTGCTTTAGTTTTCTCCTCTATTTTTTGTCAGTATTCATTCTTGGTTAGTTATTTATATTACATTTCTACACTATTCACATATTTATTTAGCTATGTTATGTGTTTTATAGTCTCATATTTTTCAGCATTTTTTTCATATGTGGGGGGGATTTACTATTTACTAACACCCGCAGCTTCTGAAACCCTATGTACTGATTTCACAGGCATAATGAGGTTAGTCTTTGATATGTTCAAGAGTTTTTTAACACAGAAGAGCAGAATGTCATTTCTCTGACAGCCAGCACTGCCTGAGTGGGTAAATCCTCCCGCAGTGCTTGGAGCACTTCTGGCCAGTTGTACTATGGAGGCAGTCAGGGAATCACAATTTTCCTTATCATATATGCAATGATGTTTGCAATAAAGCAAACTGGACATGTGTTCAGGTGTAGATACAGCTGGAGCATTGAAAATCCTTTCAGTTCCAGCTACAGATCTAGCTGTGCTACCACAAAGCTTCACACCCAGATATTCCCATTTCATTTCCTATATTATGCTTTTATATGATTGGGGTTTTTTCTCTCTTTCTTTTCTTCTCCACTATGGGGTGAATTTATTTTGCTTTTCATTTAATTCAGAGCGCCTCATGCATTGTCAAATTATGATTAAAGGACCAAATAGAATTCATTGTGAAACTGCTTGTGTTGACTTGCCTCACAAGCTATCATGGAACAATAATGGATAGATTAGCATTTGATTAGTACTCCATGCAGTTCGAACACTGTTATTAAAAAATAGACCTGTTCAATTTATAAACATTGGATAGACAAATATCATTCTGAAGAGGTGATAGCCCCCCTTGAACAAGAGGAAAAGAATAAATCACAGACTGACAACCACACAAAAGGAGGTCATATTCCACATCAGCTCCTTGTTAGACTACTATAGTTAGCCTCACTTCTTAAACATACAATGATACAGAATAAGGCAATTTGCAAGTTAACTTTATATGGATTCTCATAGAAACTACCTTATTAGTTGCCTCCCCCCTTTCCCTACTTCTCTGTACTCCTGTGACTGATTCACTCATACATATCTGTCATCTCCCCTTTGATTCTGTTTTGTTGTTAACTTAAACTAAGGCCAATTTATGATTACCAATCACACATCTTTTGGGAGACCTGAGCATCCAGAGGAAGTCCACATGGCCATGGAGAGGATAGTTGTGGGCATGAGGAATCCACGGGATTCGAGTCTGGATTTGGGACCAGGAATAAAGACCTTGCCCAATGGAATCGAATTTGGAATTCAAGTGCACCAAGTCAGCCATCATAGAACATCAGGATTGGGAACAGCAGCAGGCCATTTGACCTGCAAGCCTGCTCCACCATTCATTATGTCAATCCAAATACACGATCTCAACCCAAAATGTTCACTATCTCTCTGACTCCACAGATGCTTCTTGACGCACTTTCTTCCTCCATTTATGCCATGTAAATGCTTAATGTGCCAAACTGAACCCTGATTGGTGCTAAATCTTTACCTGGTTTTCACATTGGTATTTTGTCAAAGTTCTGATGCATGTATGTTAATGAGAAAATCTTACATTGCCATTCATTTTGTGGTGCCAGAATTGAGAGAATTCATTGATATCATTCATTTAAGAATATTTGTTCTGAGCATTAATAGTTTTGGCATTGAACAAACTATTATCCTCCCCTTAAAAATGCACAGCTACAGAATCACTTATCAGTATTATCTAAATGTACATAACTGTATGGACAATATAATTGATGCATGAATGTAGTTAATAACATTTTTGGGGAATACTGACAATATTCCCTGGCTAGACTAAAAAACACTGGAGTAACTCAGCGGGACAGGCAGCATCTTTGGAGAGAAGGAATGAGTGACGTTTCAGGTCTGAAGAAGGGTATCGACCAGAGATAGTGCCTGGCCCGCTGAGTTACTCCAGCATTTTGTGTCTATCTTCGGTGTATACCAGCATCTGCAGTTCCTTCCTACGCAATATTCCCTGGCTTCCGGTTTCATTCATAGTTTTGAACTCAAACCCCTTTTTCAGATTTGAGCGCAGAATGTACTGGAGGTGGCAGTAAATCAGCCTTTGTGTTCATTGTCTTCAATTGCTGCACGTAATACCATGACACCATTGAAAGGAGAACAGGGCATGGTCAAAATTCCTAGCTCGCCCAAACTGCCAAAAACGTCACACAAAATGGCTGCCATCCTTCCCATTGTTTAGTGACCACACATTAAAAATACGTAATTCAATAAAAAAAATCCTAAGCACATCTGATGAAATGAGGTAATGCACTGTATAAATGTATATTATTACATTTCTATCTTTTACCGAAAAGATAGAAATGTATTCTTGACAGAACTTGCAACTTTAGCTATTGTTCATTTTGATTCTGTTTATTTTTCTTTCAACCAAAGTAACAGTTGGAAAAAGGCACATAACAGCTTGGGAAACCGGCGCTGATTCTATTTTTGTGCACTTGTTGTTGATTTCACTATAAATGGAAAATTCATGCAAATTTGTTAGCAAAAATAGATTTTTAAGGAATGTGAAAAGAAACTTACAAAAACGTCTTTGCAATAACCTGCCAACATGATGCTTGAGTTGTGATTTTTTAAATCTTAACATCAACTCTTTACATGCATCATGTTCACCTTTTGTCATTCATAGATCTATTTATGTATTTAAGCAAAATATTGCGGATGCTGTAAATCTGAAATCATCTATTTATATACTAATTGTAAAGCCTTGGGAGTCAGAATTAACCTGTTGTTGGTACTGTGAATGGTTGCAAACTGTCATATTTTGAATTTCTTTCTTCGAAGTTATCTGATTAGCAGCTCATCCTAACTTCATAATCATTTTTTATTAGATTGTTAGTGATCTACATCTGCCTCTCGGAAGATCAAATTATGTTTGAAAAGGGCAAATTACTCATGGTATAATTTTGTCATCAAGTACAAAATAACTTCATCAATTCTTTCTTGTCTATCTCAACATGAGAACTGTGTAGGTGGTAAATTGGTTATTATTTCATTTTGAACTTGTACATCATTGGTTCTTGAAATTAGATACTGATTTTCATAAATGCTTGGAGATTAGTAGCAATCCTGGTGAAAGTGTATGATTACTCATGTTATTAAGTATACATATTGGTTTTAATCTAACATTGTGGTTATAGTATTATATTCATTTCTTGCTTGCTTTAAGTTGCTAAGTTCACTGTTCCATCAGTAAATTTAGATCTTTGAACATTTTAAGTTTCATGGATAATTTTTCAGACATTTCAAACCTAATCTGGTCTCACCTCTTCAGAACACTTGATTCATAGAACATAGAACAGCACAGCACAGGCATGGGCCCTTTGGCCCACAATGTTTGTGCCAAACATGATGCCAAGTTAAACTGATCTTACCTATCTGTACATGATCTATATCCTAATATTCCCTGCACTTCCATGAAGGATGTGCTGGCTCTGGAGAGGGTACAGAGGAGGTTTACAAGAATGATCCCTGGAATGACTAGGATAACATATGATGAGAGTTGACGGCACTGGGCCTATATTCTCTGTAGTTTAGAAAAATGATGAAACATACAGAATAGTGAAAGGCTTGGATAGAGTGGATGTGGAGCGGATGTTTTCACTTGTGGGAGTCTAGGACTAAAGGTCATAACCTCACAATTAAAGGACATTCTTTTAGGAAGGAGATGAGGGGGAATTTCTTTAGTCAGAGGTTGGTGAATCTGGAATTCTATACTCATTTTACACCTACATCCTCTAGTTTTGGACATTTCTACCCTGGGAAAAAGGTTCTGACTGTCAACCTACTTCTGCCTCTCATGATTGTATATACTACTATCAAGTCACTCACACTCCGATGTTCCAGAGAAAACAGTTCGCCCTGAACAGTTTTCTTTTTCACAACTATTCTGCACTGAATGACTTGGTTCTTCTTTAGAGTCTCCCATCCGCTTAGCATCTTTTTATAACTACTTATGGACGGTTCATTTTGAATATGGAGACGCAAGGGACTGCAAATGTTGTAATGCTGACTAATTCCTCAACAGTAACTACATTGAGAAGTTGCTCAGAAACATAATTATGACATTTCTAGTTAGTAGACACTCAAGAGACCGGTGTGGAGAATTTCAGCAGAACAACCCCATCCTGAACAGTTCCCAGAGTAATGAAGCCATTGACCTGAAAAGGTTTAATGATGATGTGTCACTCTTCTGAATCTGATCTAATTCCAACACTAGAATTGTGATTAGTTTGGTTAGAGTGTCTAGACCAAATCATTGTTATGTACAACTATTTTTGGTCTTTGCCAGCAAGCTGAGAAGTCTTATATTTCAATGACAATGCAACTTTCATTTGCACTGTGTGAACCCCCCCCCCCCCCCCCATGGAGCAGATAGAGCAACATTGCTTTGATGTTTAAGAAAGAACAGCAGATATTGGAAAATCGAAGGTAGACAAAAATGCTGGAGAAACTCAGCGGGTGAGGCAGCATCTATGGAGAGAAGGAATATGCGACGTTTCGGGTCGAGACGCTTCTTCAGACTGATGTCGGGGGGGGCGGATAAAAGAAAGGAAGAGGCAGAGACAGTAGGCCTATGGGAGAGCAGGGAAGGGGGAGGGAGCGAGAAAGCAAGGACTATGGCTGACAGGGACAAATGCTTCAGTAATGTTGCCTTTCATCAGCCATGTGGAGTAGATGAATTGAAAATCCTCTTAAAATATTGCAGTCTCACACAGTACTCGAAAGCTTTTACAATGAGTGGCCCGTTGAGATATTTGACATCTGCATTTATCAAAAAAATGATTTCACAAATATTCCTGTGTTACTCCATATTAATTTCTTACAAATTGATTAATTGAATTCTATTATAAAAGAGGACGGGCCATTAGTTGCAAATTATGTTTGTACATTTTGCTTTAGAATAAAATAATACCCAGTTCTGATTGCACTCTATGTGTTCAGGGGCACCGTCAATATTTGCACCATCAGCTCTTGGCTATGTAGTGCTCGATTAGTGCAGAATTATGTGGAACATTTATATGTCATCAATGTCACAAGTTCTTTACCGTTTTATTACAACAATTTGTTCACCGGGTTAATTCTCGGGATGGCGGGACTGACATATGACGAATGGATGGGTCAACTGGGCTTGTATTCACTGGAATTTACAATGATGAGAGGGGATCTTATAGAAACATATAAAATTCATAAAGCATTGGACAGGAAAAATGTTCCGGATGTTAGGGAGTCCAGAACCAGGGGTCACAGTTTAAGAATAAAGGGGTAGGCCAATTAGAACTGAGATGAGGAAAAATGTCTTCACCCAGAGAGTTGTGAAATTGTGGTATTCTCTGTCACAGAAGGCAGTGGAGGCCAATTCACTGGATCTTTTCAAGAGAATTAGATTTAGCTCTTAGGGCTAAAGGAATTAAGGGGAAAAAGCAGGAATGGGGTACTGATTTTAGATGATCAGCCATGATCATATTGAATGGCGTTACTGACTCAAAGGGCCGAATGGCCTACTCCTGCACCTATTTTTCTATCCAGTAGTATAGATCAATCTATACTTTGAATCTGAATCTGCCCTTTGATTTGAACCAATCTCAATAAAACCTACTTACTGTAAATATGCCTGCATAGATTATTGTAAGAACATAGAGCCATAGAGTGATACAGTGTGGAAACATGCCCTTCGGCCCAACTTGCCCACACTGGCCAACATGTCCCAGCTACACTAGTCCCACCTGCCTGTGTTTGGTCCATATCCCTTCCAACCTGTCCTTTCCTTGTACCTGTCTAACTGTTTTTTAAATGTTGGGATAGTCCCTGCCTCAACTACCTCCTCTGGCGGCTTGTTCCATACACCCACCACCCTGTGTGTGAAAATGTTACCCCTCAGATTCCTATTAAATCTTTTCCCCTTCACCTTAAACCTATGTCCTCTAGTCCTCGATTCACCGACTCTGGGCAAGAGACACTTTGCATCTACCTGATCTATGTCTCTCATGATTTTGTACACCTCTAACAGATCACCCTTCATCCTCCTGCGCTCCAAGGAATAGAGTCCCAGCCGACTCAACCTCTCCCTATACTTACTAAAATGAAACTGGTTTAACAGTTCATATCTCACTTTAAAATTTCAAAGTGATGACTTCTAATTATGACGTATCCCGACTGGGAATCCAAGGAGAACATTGTGTCTGTAATCTCTGTTGTTTTGCCATTAACCCTGCAGAGACTGTCAAATGGTTCCATTGATCCCAATGATGAGATTAGTCGGGTTGTGGAGATGCAGGACTTGCTGGAGAAACAGAACTTTGAAGTGACGCAGATGAAAGACCGTCTGTCTACAATATCAGCACGGGTGGCTGAACTGGAAGAAGACCTGAATACAGCCAGGAAGGATCTGATCAGATCTGAAGAAATGAACAACAAGTACCAGAGAGACATCAGGGAGGTGAGATGTGACCAACTTCCAATTATTTAAAATCATATCCTCTTAAAACTGCTCATGTCCAATTGTAAATATTTTCATCTGAGATTTTTACTAATTGGACAATGGTTTGCTATTTTAACTTTGTCTATTCCTATTGATATTTTCTAAAACTCCTGCGATCACATTCTTTACCATTCACTCAAACATTTTCCCCTATTACTGATATTAGCTTAACTGAATCGTAATTCTTTGTTTTCTCTCTTTCCCTGTTTCTGTTTAAATAATAAGATAGGATTTTATACTCCCCAATCTACAACAACTATGTTATAATCTAAAGAATTGTTTGAAGATGTCAACCAATGCATCCACTATTTCCATGGCTATCTCCTTTTCCATTCAGGATGCTGATTAAGGGTTAAACATTTGCTCAGGAGGAACTCCCAAGCTCTTCTTTAAACGGTGCCTGAGGAATCCTTATCTCTACAAAAGAGAAACTCAGACCATTCTTGTTGCACTGAAGTTCTCCCTTTGAATGTCAATGGGTTTGAAATGACATATTTCTCATCCAGGAGTGTCACAAACCAAGCAAAGGTTGAATTCAACATTTAACTCTCTGTTTTGTTGGCTTTAGGCAATGGCACAGAAGGAAGATATGGAGGAGAGGATCACAACGCTTGAAAAGCGCTATCTAGCTGCACAAAGAGAGTCCACATCAGTGCACGATCTTAACGATAAACTTGAAAATGAGCTTGCAAATAAGGATTCGCTGCACCGTCAGGTAACCTTTGTGTGGTAGATGGACATATTTATGCCGACGAGTAAACTATTTGGCTTGTCAATTTTCAGCAGGCCATCAAAATGATAGGCATTTTATCCACCACTAGTAAATCATATCTTTAGAGATAATCTTTAGGATTGTCAAGTGCTGTTATTCTCACCATGCATTTGATGAGTAGTCATTTATTTGGAGCTCATTGAATGTCAAGACTAGTCTTTTATATTTGTTTACTTCTGTCTAGTTTTCCTGTTCACTGTGGCAGGCATGCACCAGCTCCAATTCCAAAAGTCTGACGGCTCATCCTTAATATTCAGTTCCAATATCATTGCCAACTCTCCCACGGAGGGCACATGAAACTCCGCTAGGCCAGTCATATAAATACTGTAGCTACAAGACTAGGTTAGAAGCTCAATATCCTGCAGCAACCAACTCGCCTCTTGTTACCTAAAGCCTCTGCACCACTTGCAAGGCACAAGTCCATGAGTATTATGAGTGTAATGAGTGCAGCCACAATATCACTCAAGAGGTCCAATATCATCCAGGAAAAAGCAGCTTGCCTGGTTTTAATCCCACGTATTTTACTTAATATTCATTTCTTCCAACATAATAAAATGCACTGCAATTATTTGCAGAGATTAGTTGGACATCCCCTCCCAAACTTGTGACTGCATCAACAAAAGGCACAAGGACGACAGAAGGATGGCATTGTGGGGTAGCAGTAGAGTTGCTGCCTTACAGCGCCAGAGACCCAGGTTCGATCCTGACTACGGGTGCTGTTTGTACGGAGTTGGTACCTTCTTCCTGTGACCGCGTGTGATTTTCTCCGGGAGCTCCAGTTTCCTTCCACACTCCAAAGATGTACAGGATTTTAGGTTAATTCGTTCTGTGAATTGTAAATTGTCCATATTGTGTTGGATATTGCTAGTGAGTTGGTTGGCGTGGACTTGGTGGGCCCGAAGGCCTTGTTACCACACTGTATCTCCAAACACTAAAGACAGAAAAAGGATCAACCATGGGTCCATCTCCAAATTGCACACAATGTTAACCTGGAAATATAGCATCATTCATTCATCACACAACCACCTTCACAGGTTCAAGACATTTCAGCACCAAATTTTAAAGGCAGTTAAGAATGGGAAATAAACACTGGCTTTGCTTGTCCAAATCCTGATTTAATACTGAGCGAGTGGTTAGTTGACAGACCTCAACAATAACTATGCAAAGAAGTGTGTAAGATTAACGCTGCCCCCTCTGAGAGAAACTGCATGTTAGCTCACCCACAACTGCCAAATGCATGCATAGTTTCTCACTGTGTGTGCATACAACCTATCACAGCGAATTAGTGGCCTCAATTTCTGTGACACCAGACTGACTAGTCAGCAGCTCTTTTAATTTAAAATAAAATCCTGCACATCAGGACTGCTCTACTTAAATCTGTGTGATGAATGGAGCAGCTTCCTTGGATGTGTTGAGTCAGTTGCACAGAATTCAACCTACGATGTGCCTTTCATTTATCCAGAGTCACTCAGTTACTGCATCATGCAGCTGATATTTCTTTTCACATTGACAAAAATATTTTCTGATCCAGAAGTGTATGTATGATGTATGATTGTGTTTGCTTGGAGTTCTAGGGCTCAGGGCTCTATGTCAGCGACATTTATTGCAGCTTAATGTTTGAGTCCCAGTGGTTGGCTTCAGCATTTAGCAGAGGTTGAGGAAGTCCCCTCATTTTATTTATTTGGGTCACCGCCTGAGATTGAAGCACTGATGCAGTATTTTTTTTGTTAACACTCTCACTATCTGCAACCTACAGGAAAGTCGGCAACCTTCTGTTTCCAGACAGCTTTCAATTTCCAAAACTCCAGAAAATATTAAAAAAACTGTTTGATCCATAGAAGTTTTAAACACTGATGAATCTTTAATTATAGTGCACGCAGACAACGATTAGTAGTTATTGTACCTGAAGGTCAAACATTAAAGGCTGTGACAATAGATGATGAACATACGACAGTAGAAGCCTGCACTGTTAAAATCACTGGACGTATTTTTCACTGAATCCTAATGTTAGTTGAAAAAGTATAAACATGATGTGTTGTGCTTTGCTTCATAGCTCAGGGCTTTATCAGCATCATTTATTCCAGTTTAGAAGACAAAATGTAGAATATAGCAATATTGAGTTATACTGCAGGATTCAATGCTTGTTTCCGATGTGTAATGCAACAATTAATTAGTGTAAACTCATATACTCTGTATTAATGGTGATGAAGTGCAGATTATTCTTAAATGTTAATTTAACATGTATATCATGTTCTTATGTGACTAAATAGTGATGTTGACAACTTTGTGCAGAGGAGGTTTCTTGTCACATGCTTTGAGCTGGAAAGGTGAATGTTGCAGGGAGTCCAAGCAAGATAAGAAACAAGTAATAAAGGATTTAATGTATATATAATATATATAATCGGTATATATATCTGTGTATATATATATATATATATATATATACATATATGTATATATATATATATATATATATATATATATATATATATATATATATATATAATATACAGATGCTGCTAGCAGATTTGCTGCCTCACAGCTCCAGAGACCCGGGTTCAATCCAGACGTTTGTGATTGGGTGAGTTTTGACCACATTTCAAAGATGTGCTGTAGGAAGGAACTGCAGATGCTGGTTTACACCGAAGTTCGACACAAAATGCTGGAGTAACTCAGCGGGACAAGCAGCATCTCTGGAAAGAAGGAAAGCCTGATGTTTCGAGTCGAGATCCTTCTTCAGCCCCCTTCTACAGAACTACAATTACACTTCTACATGCATCCAGTCTGAAGAAGGGTCTTGACCTGAAAAGTCACCCATTCCCTCTATCCAGAGATGCAGCCTGACCTGCTGAGTTACTCCAGCATTTTGTGTCAACTTAAGATGTGCAGGGTGGTGGAATAATTAGCAATGGTAAATGGTCCTGAGTGTGTAGATGTGTTGTTCAACTTGAGGTACATTGATGGGTAGGTGGGCAGAATAAACTAAGGTTAGTCTCAATAGACTTTAGAGATACAGCGCGGAAACAGACTCTTCGGCCCACCAAGTCCACCCCGACCAGCGATCACCTAGTACACTAACACTATCCTACACACTGAGGACAATTTACAATTTTTACCTAAGCCAATTGATCTACAAACCTGTACATCCGTGGAGTGTGGGAGGAAACCGGAGTTCCCCGAGAAAACCCATGCGGGTCATAGAGAGAATGTACAAACTCTGTACAGACAGCACCCAGAGTCAGGATCGAACCTGGGTTCCTGGGGCTGTAGGGCAGCAGATCTACTGTGATGCCACTGTGCCGCCTAAATGGGGTTGTCTTGATAGTTTGTGCAGAAGGGGGGTTTTCTGTGCTGTATGACTCTTGTGTAATTCCAAAATAAATATTTTAGTTCCATTTAAAAAAAATATATCATTCTAAATATTTTTTATAATGTGCAGTAGTCCTAAATATGCAGCATTAAAAAAAAAATCCTATAGTTCAGAGTGGATCGATGCAAATGATTAATTGTCTCACATCCTATTTTTGAGAGATCGTTGAGGGAAGAGAATGTGACACATTGCCACCCACGTTGTAGAACGAGACGTGCCGTGCCAGAGCAGCATTCGGCAAGAGCAATGTTACTGCAGCACTCACAAAGCTCTTTTCTCTTTTAAAGAGTGAAGAAAAGAATCGACACATCCAGGAACTGCTGGAGCTGGCTGAGCAAAGGCTACAGCAGACGATGAGGAAGGCTGAGACCTTGCCCGAGGTGGAGGCTGAGCTTGCTCAACGAGTCGCAGCTCTGACAAAGGTGTGTCTTGCCACTGGCCTTGCAAATGTGTGGGAAACACTACAATTACACCTCTACATGCATCCAATCTGCGTTTTGATTCATCAGTGTCAAACACATTCCACACCTTCAAAAGATTTTTGATTTTTTTTTGTTTCTTATTTTTGGACTTATAGCACAGAAATCTTATGATGTACATGTTACTGAATGGACATTGACATATAAAATGGATGCAGAGTTCTGGCAATAAGATGTGACCATGGATTTTGCATTAATTGGTAGGGGACTACATTCAGCAATGACCTTAAAGCTCATCAAACATTAAATATTCATGATTCATCAAGCTTTCCTTCAGTCAAATCTTTCAAAACTTTTTGTTCTGATGAGCTTTAAACTACATGTTTAAAACGTGACATCTATTTTTACAATAGTGTTTTATTCTAACATTTTTACTTAGGTTCGCACTTTTCACTGCTAATTTGCCACATTAATGGATTTTAACAATTTCAAGTTCGGTAGATCTTTTTTCACCAGTTAACATAGAAACATAGAAACATAGAAAATAGGTGCAGGAGTAGGCCATTCGGCCCTTCGAGCCTGCACCGCCATTCAATGTGATCATGGCTGATCATCCAACTCAGTATCCCGTACCTGCCTTCTCTCCATACCCCCTGATCCCTTTAGCCACAAGTGCCACATCTAACGCCCTCTTAAATATAGCCAATGAACTGGCCTCAACTACCTTCTGTGGCAGAGAATTCCAGAGACTCACCACTCTCTGTGTAAAGAATGTTTTCCTCATTTCGGTCCTAAAGGAATTCCCCCTTATCCTTAGACTGTGACCCCTTGTTCTGGACTCCCCCAACATCGGGAACAATCTTCCAGCATCTAGCTTGTCCAACCCCTTAAGAATTTTGTAGGTTTCTATAAGATCCCCCCTCAATCTTCTAAATTCCATCGAGTACAAACCGAGTCTATCCAATCTTTCCTCATATGAAAGTCCTGACATCCCAGGAATCAGTCTGGTGAATCTTCTCTGTACCCCCTCTATGGCAAGGATGTCTTTCCTCAGATTTGGAGACCAAAACTGTACGCAGTACTCCAGGTGTGGCCTCACCAAAACCCTGTACAACTGCAGTAGAACCTCCCTGCTCCTATACTCAAATCCTTTCGCTATGAATGCTAACATACCATTTGCTTTCTTCACTGCCTGCTGCACCTGCATGCCTACTTTCAATGACTGGTGTACCACGACACCCAGGTCTCGTTGCATCTCCCCCTTACCTAATCTGCCACCATTCAGATAATAGTCTACCCTCATGTTTTTGCCACCAAAGTGGATAACCTCACATTTATCCACATTGTACTGCATCTGCCATGCATCTGCCCATTCACTCAGCCTATCCAAATCACCCTGCAGCCTCCAAGCATCCTCCTCACACCTAACTATACCCCCCAGCTTGGTATCATCTGCAAATTTGGAGATGTTGCATTGAATTCCCTCGTCCAAATCATTAATATATATTGTAAATAGCTGGGGTCCCAGCACTGAGCCTTGCGGCACCCCACTAGTCACTGCCTGCCATTCTGAAAAGGACCCGTTTACTCCTACCCTTTGCCTCCTGTCTGCTAGCCAGTTCTCTATCCACATCAATACTGAACCCCCAATACCGTGTGCTTTAAGTTTGTATGCTAATCTCTTATGCGGGACCTTGTCGAAAGCCTTCTGAAAGTCTAGATATAACACATCCACTGGTTCTCCCTTATCCACTCTACTAGTTACATCCTCGAAAAATTCTATCAGATTTGTCAGACATGATTTACCTTTCGTAAATCCATGCTGACTTTGTCCAATGATTTCACCACTTTCCAAATGCGCTGCTATCCCATCTTTAATAACTGACTCTAGCAGTTTCCCCACTACCGATGTTAGACTAACTGGTCTGTAATTCCCCGCTTTCTCTCTCCCTCCTTTTTTAAAAAGTGGGGTTACATTAGCTACCCTCCAATCCTCAGGAACTACTCCAGAATCTAAGGAATTTTGAAAAATTATCACTAATGCATCCACTATTTCTGTGGCTACCTCCTTGAGTACTCTGGGATGCAGACTATCTGGCCCTGGGGATTTATCGGCCTTCAATCCGTTCAATTTACCCAACACCACCTCCCGGCTAACCTGGATTTCACTCAGTTCCTCCATCTTATTTGACCCCCGTTCCACTGCTATTTCCGGCAGATTATTTATGTCTTCCTTAGTGAAGACAGAACCAAAGTAGTTATTCAATTGGTCTGCCATGTCCTTGTTCCCCATGATCAATTCACCTGTTTCTGACTGCAAGGGACCAACATTTGTTTTAACTAGTCTCTTTCTCTTTACATATCTATAAAAACTTTTGCAGTCAGTTTTTATGTTCCCTGCCAGTTTCCTTTCATAATCTATTTTCCCTTTCCTAATTAAGCCCTTTGTCCTCCTCTGCTGGATTCTGAATTTCTCCCAGTCCTCCGGTAGGCTGCTTTTTCTGGCAAATTTGTATGCCTCATCTTTTGTTTTTATACTATCCCTGATTTCCCTTGTTATCCATGGATGCACCACCTTCCCCGATTTATTCTTTTGCCAAACTGGTATGAACAACTTTTGTACTTCATCCATGAAACATTAAACTAATCATTTGGAACATGGCACGAATTTTGACCTCCAAGCATATGAAGTAAATGTAAACCGTGTTCTTGGAGTGCACTTTAACAAAAAGAAACTTTTATTTGCATGCTGAAAAATAATTGATTGGCCATTTCATGAATAACTGCCATTTTTTTAATTGTACAGTTGTCTTTATCATGAGATGGCATAGATGTAATCATTCACAATTTTTTGTGAACTTCCACTTAATTAATGCTACAAACACCACTAAGACCTGCAGAATGGATGCTGGGGTTGTGTTTCATGTTCTGAACATAATTCATCTCGTGTCTAATAATAAGGCTGAAATTCTGTTCCAGAATATGATGGTTCTGATGTTTTCTGATGCTGTGCACTTTCCCTGAATATCTGAAAAATCTGTGACAGTCTTGCAATTGATTTTATCTAAAAGAATAGGTTACCAATTTTCCCAGAGTTTCTAAAGTTATAAATTCCGTTGAATTCCGTTCCATTGATAAGATGCAAGCACTTGAGCGGTAGATTTAACCGATAGGGTTGTTCAATTCTCATCCTACACAATGCTTTTAACCCTATTTGCAGACACAATTACAGCTTTAGAAAGACATTTGGACTGACAGATGGATAGGAGTGGTTAAGACGGCTATGGGCCAAATATAGACAATTGGGACCATCCTATTCTGCCACTTTGGGCGGCATGAACAAGGAGGGCTATGACTCTATACCATCTCACATTCACAGATTTGTTTTAATGCCTTTTTAATTTATTTCAGAATGCTTTCTGTGCCGTGGTTGTCCACTGGAACCTCTCCATCACAAAAATCTTGGGTATTTAGTTGGTTCAATATTCCCAGGGCAGTGAGTTCACGTTCAGGCCCAACTTTCCTGACCAGTTTCCAGATTTTTCCATTTGTAGAGTCTTGGCTTTCAACAAACTTGGTGCTTCAGTGCTGATGATTGACCATTTGGGTTTGGGAAACATTAATTACTTGTTACTTTACCCCCAATTGAAGGGTTTTCAAAAACTGGCACTGAGATGATCGAAAGAAATGTCTCTTCACCCCACACTTGCACTTTTCCATACCAGAATGTTTCTAGTTCTCAAATAAAAACATCCTGAAATACTATTTATTCCTTATTAACTTAACCAAATATTTATATTTGAAGTCGTATTAGGCAGTAATAGTCCTGGTTGGCGTAATGATTAGTTGACTTCATTTTCCCCCTGTGATAATACTGTATTAGTGCTAGTAAGTTTCTGAATAAATATTTGATAATGTCTGCAAATTTATGATACCCAGCAACTCGGTCAGTGTCTGTGGAGGTGATAAGAAAGTCAAGGTTTGACACAGAATCCACACATGAATCCACTGATTTTTCTCCTTCACAGTCGCAGATGACCTGAATATTTCTGTTTCTTCTATTTAAAATCTCCAGTGCATAACATTTTATCTTTTCTATTCCACAGTTTATTTTGCAGATACTGTCATTTCTTGTTAATTGGTTTTGCACATAATTACGAGACTAAATGTATTTGAAGCGTATGATTAAGTTGGAACTTTTTTTTGGAAAGATGGTAGGAGATTTAACCACAACTGTACAAACCACGGAAAATCTGAAATATAGTTAAAGTTGTAAGTAGTAGCTATAAATTATAATCATCAAAAAGCTTTGTCAACCAAAAATGACAGAGGAGTTGACAGAGCATTTCTCCAAACTGACTCCATTTATTTTCTGCTGGAGTCGGTGATGTGAAGAAGACAAGAGTTTGCATTTTGGGAGGTGAAAACGGACAAGGGAAGAGGTTTCATGTTGAGGAACGAGTAGTCTGAAAATATATTACATTCTTATATATAACGTGGACATGGTAAATCACAGATGGATTGTGCAAGATTGTGCAGGGACTGGTTAATACTGCTGAGATCTGCTCTGTGTAATAAATAACCAGTTCTCTCTCTTTCTCGCTCTCTCTCTCCCTCTCTCTCTGTCTCTCTCTCTCTCCCTATCTCTCTCTATCTCTCTCTATTTCTCTATCTATATCTCTATCTCTCTATTTCTCTCTCTCTCTCTCTCTCTATCTCAATTTATCTCTATCTATCTCCCTATCTACCTCTCTATCTATCTCTCTATGAATTTATATCTACCTCTATCTATCTCTCTCTCTCTCTCACTACCTCCATCTCCGTCTCTGTCTTTCTCTCTCTGTCTCTCTCTCTCTCTCTCTCTGTCTCTGTCTCCGTCTTTCTCGCTGTTTCTTTCTGTCTCTGTCTCTCTATCTCTCCCTCTCTCTCTCTCTCTCTCTTTGTCTCTCTCTCTCTCTCTCTGTCTCTCTCTCTCTGTCTCACTCTGTCCCTCTCTCTCTGTCTCTCTCTCTCTCTGTCTCTGTCGTTCTCTGCCTCTGCCTCTCCCTCTCTGCCTCTGCCTCTCCCTCTCTGCCTCTCTCTCTCGCTCTGTCTCTGCATCTCTCCCCTCTCTGCCTCTTCCCACCACCACCCACAACCATCCCACCCCACATCCCGCAGCACTTTTGAGTTATAGTATTGGCTAATTTAAGCTTGTGTTTGGATTATGCTCCTTTGGTACAGTAGTCACGTGCATTACTTTTGGCACTGTTTGTATTTGAAGGAATTGTATGAGTGGATGGACTCCAAACATTGTGAAGAAGCACCACGAAGCTTGATGCCTCCTTGATGTCACATCTGATGGTGTGATTTAAGTTCAGCTTTAGGTGGTTAGATGTTAAATTAAAAATTAATTATTTCTATTTGTTCTTGGGGACTTGGGATTATTATTTGAAGTTATTCCATTCTTGATAAATCTTCTTTAGTGTATAAATCATGAAGTGTTACACAATGATCTAAATCTTGCTTTGCCCGCAGTCTGATTTGTAGAGGTTATAAAATTCTGTGGTATTAAATAATCATCATTTGCGAACTTCTCCTTACTAACAAAAATGAGAATTTAATATCACAAAAAGAATGACAGCACACAATATATTATGATGACTGATATTATTATGTAAGTATAAAACATATGTTTCAGTAATGTTAAGATGTGGTGCATTAATAATTTGAGACAAGACATATGATAGGAAAAGATCATAGTGACCAAACAGTTCCCAAAGATTTTCAACACCGTGAGTTTGCTTTGCCTCACTTTTGGGATTGTTGTCAACATATAATTAAGAGATTGATTTTCATAATCAGTCAACACTTCCATTATTATAGTATCATGTGCCCATTACAACAGTAAAAGTAATGGCAGTCATTGAATTAGATGGACTGTGGTGCCATTTGTTTACCCATGGGCGGCACGGTGGCACAGCGGTAGAGTTGCTGCCTTACAGCGCTTGCAACGCTGGAGACCCGGGTCCGATCCTGACTACTGGTACTGTCTGTATGGAGTTTGTACGTTCTCCTTGTGACCTGCCTGGGTTTTCTCGGAGTTCTCCAGTTTCTTCCCACATTACAAAGACGTATGTATGTAGGTAAATTGTCTTGGTAAATGTAAAAATTGTCTCTAATGTGTGTAGGGTAGTGTTAATGTGCGGGGTTCATTGGACGGCGTGAACCTGATGGGCCAAAGGGCCTGCTTCCGCACTGTATCTGTTAACTAAAATAAAATCAAGGGAGCCAACTTTACTCCAGAGCACATTGAGGATGACCATGGAGTTAGTGTTGGCGTAGATGTTTTTTTATTGCATTTGTTTCAGTGTTCATTTTTTTGTTGCTAGATTCCCACAGCATTTTGCACAACACCCACTTCCAATTAGGCATCCCCTGTTCCATGTTCTTTAATGCTATAAATCAGACCCCGCACTGATGTAGAGTCACAGCTGGGAGCAACTCCACAGCAAGTGCGAAATGTGAAGCAATCGAACATGGCTGGAGGAGGAGAACTGACACACAGATAACTTATGAAATTGTGCAGAAATAGGATGAGATGTTGTGCCAGTTATTTATCTTCTAGACGAGAATTTTGACTCACTTTTAACTTACACAAATATTCAATTGAGAAAATAGTGTTGAAAGAGTGCAGAGCTATTCAGATTTCTCCTCCATAGATGCTACCTCACCTGCTGAGTTTCTCCAGCATTTTTGTCTACCTTCGATTTTCCAGCATCTGCAGTTCCTTCCTAAACATTCAGGTTTCTTCTGTTTCCTTTATATTTTAGCTTGAAGTGACAAAGTCTATGTCAATGATGTGGAAATGCTAATTTTGAGAGTATTCTGTGATATTTGGAAGTCAACCATAATATTTATAGGAATCTTCCTACTCGCTGCGTGCTACTTGGTTTTGATTCATGAAGGCAGGCTAAGCCTAGGTCCTGAAGTGTCTGTTGCCTCTGCAAACTCTCCCTCCAACATCGCTGATCAGATAACAGCCTTTATGAATACAGAATAACCTTTTGCCTCTCCTTGTGTTAGGCAGAGGAAAGACATGGGAACATTGAAGAACGTTTAAGACAACTGGAGAGCCAGCTCGAAGAAAAAAATCAAGAGCTTTCACGGGTAGGTTGTATATTGTTACTCGATGAAATTAAGGTCCATTGTTGAAGTGAAAATGGTTTACAGAAATTTGTATTTAAATTATCATGCTTTCTTAGTTTAATTTAGTTCATTGTCATGTGTTCCGACGTACAGTGAAAAGCTTTTTTGATGCGTGCTATCCAGTCAGCAGAAAGACTAGACATGATTATAATCAAACCACCCACAGTGTACAGATACAAGATAAAGGGAATAATGTTCAGTACAAGATAAAGTCCAGTAGAGTCCAATTGAAGATAGACCGAGGGTCTCCGATGAGGTAGTTGTAATTCAGGTCCACTCTCTAGTTGGTGATAGGATGGTTCAGTTGACTGATAACAGCTGGGAAGAAATTGCCCCTGGTCTTCAGTGGTAATGACTTGGCCACCTGAGACAGGGCTTTTAAGATTGTGAAAAATTAAATGCAATATCCTTATGTGTTAACAATTTAAAAAAAGGCTTCTGCTTAGAGTCACATAGCACAGAAAGGTAATTATATGAAATATAAAGTCAAATTGGTGAGCTTAATAAAACAGCCCATGTCAGAATGATTAATGGTATGTGGCACAGGTTTGTCACAGGTAGACTAACTTGCTGTACTTTAACAACTTGAGGAAGATGCTTATTTAATGTACAGTTTCTAAGGGGAAACGGGAATGGAGACAGCATTGGTAGGCAGTCCACGGCAAGGAATTGTAAAGTGTTAGCTCTTGAAGAATCATATTGATGATGGCTTACAAACATTAAAAGGCAGAATGAATAACATGAATCGTAATTTCACTATTTCATTAACAGGAAACCTGAGCAGCTTCCATAAGAAATCAGCAACCACTTTTGCTGTAATGAGCTGAGGTGGAAACCATGTTAAGCCTTACGTCTCCATCCACTCCAATTTATAATTTAAACAGTTCATGATTCCTTTTATCTCAAGGAATACGATAAAAGGAATTATTGGGGGGAAAACTAAATAGAAGATGAAGGAATTTGGGAGGACACCAAACATAAGTAAAGTTTGTCCACTTGTATGTTCCAAATTCCTTGAGCTGTTCCAAAATGTAATGTCCTGAGTTCCCAGGATGAAATTTCATAAGCCAGAGTTCAACACAGATACGCAGGGCCGGATTTAGGTATAAGCTTCACAAGCTTAAGCTTAGGGCCTCAAGATCTAGGTGGTCCTCTGCAGGGCCGGAGTTACCTACAGGCTTCATAGGCTGATTGGGAGGGGCCTTACATAGGGGATTGGGAGGGGCCTCACGTGGAATAGCCTAGGGCCTCTCTTCATCTAAATCCGGCCCTGCAGATACGTGAGCGCATTAAATGTGCAGATTAATTAGAAAGAGTGTGAGGCATTATGGGGAGAAGACAGGAGAATGGGCTTGAGAGGGAACCATAGATCAGCCATGATTGAATTGCAGAGTAGACTTGATCGGTCAAATGACATAATTCTACTCCTAGAATTTATGCATTTATGAGCAATAATGTGGGAGAGATTAGATGAACAAAAACTTGTAGGATTGAAGTATATAGAAAAGCAGAGCAAATGGAATAAATATGGATGGAATGGTGAGAATTCAATTTTAATTGTCATAAAGTAGCAATTATCTGGAATTAAAACTGCAGCTCTAACTTTATTATTTAAATGGTATGTATTATGAATATAGCTACACGGTAGTTAAGTTATTGGACCAACAACTCAAATATGGTGTTTGGATTCATGCAGTGTGCAAATGATTCCGCAAGGAAATAGGTAAGATTATTCTGAGGCACAGTCTGAGCAATTGTTTTAAAGCAAGGTGTGTATCCAAGGTTTATTAGCGATAACCTTGTTTATAACTTTGTCGGTGCTTGTGCTTTGGTGACACTTGTGTACTGCCTCGGTGAGGTCTCCTACATGATTTTACCGGGTTGTGTGCAAAACAAAGCATTTCACTCTACATAGGTACATGTGACTATAAAGTATCATTGAATCATTGATTAATTGATTGCAGGCTCGGCAACGAGAAAAGATGAACGAAGAGCATAACAAGCGTTTGTCGGACACCGTTGATCGATTGTTGTCAGAATCAAATGAACGACTCCAGCTTCACCTGAAGGAACGAATGGCTGCGCTGGAAGAGAAAGTACGTGGGGAAATGCTCTATATGTTCACTGTTAGGTGTTTGTTGACACAACATTGAACACATTGTTCTCAAATAATAAGTGTGATCACAATTTGAACACAAACTCAGCATTAATCTCGAAGTAAAGAAAAGTAAACCACTTCATACTCATTTAAGATAGACACAAAATGCTGTAGGAACTCAGCGGGACAGGCAGCATCTCTGGATAGAAGGAATGGGTGACTTTTCGGGTTGAGACCCTTCTTCAGAATGAACGTCAGCGGAGAGGGATGCATAGAGATATGGAAGGGAAAGGTGTGAAAATGAGAGATCAAAGGGCATAATCAAGGATTTAATCCTTGCATTGATCTCATTGCATGGAATGAATCGTGGAAGCGTACTGCTTTGAAGGTGTGGCACTTGCAAAGTTAATGAAGCAATACTATTTCAGCTCTGGATACAAATACAGTCAAAATAATTGAATTAATTAATGACTTATTTGAAACATAGTCCTTCTGTTCCCCACAGCAGATGGGGAACGGAAGGACTATGTAGTTTGCAGATATTATTCCTATTACTCAAGAAGGGTTGTTGGGATAAGTCAGGAAACTATAGGTTGGGGAATTTTATGTCAGTAGTAGTGGTGACACGTTGGTGCAGCGTAGGATTGCCACCTTACAGCGCCAGAGACCTGACTCCGGGTACTGTCTCTACGGAGTTTCTACAGTATGTTCTCCCCGTGACCACATGGGCTTTCTTCGGGTGCTTCGGTTTCCTTCCACACTCCAAAGATGTGCAATTTTGTAGGCTAATTGACTTCTGTAAATTGTCCCTAGTGTGGACTAGAAACCCTTAGAAATTTGATGAACGTAAGGTGGTTGACATGATGTGGTGGTAAGCATGGCTTGTGACAAGGTCCTACATGGCCTTGTGACTTTGGTGGATTGGGCAGTGAAGTATGTATTTAGCTTGTTCACCCGCATCGGCAGGGCTATTGGGATAACATTCTCATCAAATGATTTGGAAGAGATGACTGTGATCTGATGAAAAAGTACTCAGTCGAGTTGTGGAGAGCGAGGATGGTTTCCTGAGGATACAGATGGACATAGATCAGCTGGAAGTTTGGGTGGAGTGGTGGCAGATGGAATTTAATCTAATCATGTGTGAAGTAGTGCATTTTGGCTCATCTCTCCAGGCCAGATGAGGGTTGATGTACAGAGGAAACTTGGGGTATAAGTTTATGGTTCCCTGAAAGTGGCAACTGCCACTAACAGGAGAGGATAGTGAAGAAGACATTTGGATTGCTTGCCTTCATAAGCAGAGGAATTGAGTATTTGATTGGGGCAACATGTTGTAGCTACACAGGCCCATTGTTTCTGCTTGTTAATGTGCCACCGAATTAATTTGCACATACCTCAACTCCATCCTATCCCCCCCGGTCCAATCTATCCCGACCTATGTCCAAGACACCTCACACGCTCTTCGTCTCTTCAATGACTTCCGTTTTCCAGATCCCCACTCCCTCATCTTTAGCATAGATTTCCAGGCACTCTACACCTCCATCCCCCACCAGGAAGGTCTTAAAGCCCTCCGTTTCTTCCTCGACTGCAGAACCAGCCAATTTCCGTCTACCAATACTCTCCTCCGCCTAGCAGAGCTGGTCCTTACCCTCAGCAACTTCTCCTTCGACTCCTCCCACTTCCACCAAATTCAGGGCGTAGCTATGGGCACTTGCATGGGCCCCAGCTATGGCTGCCTCTTTGTAGGGGACATCACACAATCACTGTTCCAGGCGTACACCGGTCCCATCCCCGAACTCTACGTCTTCTACATTGACGACTGCATTTGTGCTGCCTCCTGCGTCCATGCAGAACTCACTGACTTCATCAACTTCACGACTAATTTCCATCCTGCACTCAAATTCACTTGGACCATCTCTGACATCAGAAAATACTGTTTCTGGATCTCACCGTCTGCATCATCGGAGACAGACTATTGACCAACATCTACTACAAACCTACTGAGTCCCATAGCTATCTAGACTACACTTCTTCCCACCCTGCTTCCTGTAAAGATTGGGGCAACATGCTGTAGCTACACAGACCCATTGTTTCTGCTTGTTCATGTCCCACCAAATTAATTTCCACATACCTCGACTCCATCCTATTCCCCTTATCCAAACCGGCCCTACCCCAATTCCTCCGTCTACGCCGCATCTGCGCCCAGGATGAGGTCTTCCATACTAGATCATCGGAGCTGTCCTCATTCTTTAGGAAACGGGCGTTCCCCTGTTCCATTATAGATTAGACTCTCACTAGGGTCTCCACAATGTCCTGCAGCTCCGCTCTTGCTCCCCCTCCCCCCATTCACAACAAGGACAGTCCCCCCTGTCCTTACCTTCCACCCCATCAGCCGTCGCATACAGCATATAATCCTGCAACACTTTCGCCACCTCCAACAGGATCCCACTACTGGCCACATCTTCCCATCTCCACCCCTTTCTGCTTTCCGCAGAGAGTGCTCCCTCCACAACTCCCTGGTCAACTTATCCCTTCCCACCCAAATCACCCCCTCCCCAGGTACTTTCCACTGCAACCACAGGAGATGCAACACCTGTCCCTTTACTTCTGTACATCGGCGATAGTTTCACTGAACACTTCCGCTCAGTCCGCCTTAACCTACCTGATCTCCCGGTTTCTCAGCACTTTAACTCCCCCTCCCATTCCCAATCTGACATTTTGATCCTGGACCTCCTCCATTGTCAGAGTGAGGCCCAGTGCAAATTGGAGGAACAGCACCTCATATTTCACTTGGGTAGCTTACACCCCAGCGGTCTGAACATTAACTTCTCTAACTTGCTTTCTCTAATAGGCCTTGCTTTCCCTCTCTCTCCATCCCCTCCCCCTTCCCAGTTCTCCCACCAGTCTTACCGTCTCCAACTACATTCTATCTTTGCCCGCCCACTCCCCTGACATCAGTCTGAAGAAGGATCTCAACCCGAAACGTCACCCATTATTTCTCTCCCGAGATGCTGCCTGTCCCGCTGAGTTACTCCAGAATTTTGTAGCTACACAATATACTGGCCAGTCCTCACTTGAAACATCGTGTACAGTTTTGGTCACATCAGGATAGAAAGCATGTAAGAGAGAGTGCAGAACAGATTTATCAGGATGTCTGAAGAAAGGTCTTGACCCGATACGTCACCCATTCCCTCTCTCCAGAGATGCTGTCTTCCCTGCTGAGTTACTCCAGCATTTTGTGTCTATGTTTATCCAGGTGTTAACTAAACCTGGGATAAAAGGCTTTAGTTCACACTAGACTAAGTGGAACCCGTTGGGTCCCAGTCACACGGGAGGTCTGGTCCCCCAACGCAACCCATTCCCCAACGCAATATTCCACCACTCACCTGTTCCACCAACGCAATGGCAGGAGCTTTCTGTAGCTGGGGGAGGGGGATGGCTTCAGGGTTGGTGGGGGGTGTGTGGGGGAGGGGAGGTTGTGTGGGAGAGGGGGGGTGTGTGAGGAGGTGTGTGGGGGAGGAGGAGGTGGGGAAAGGGGGGTATGTGGGGAAAGGGGGAGGTGTGGGTTGTGTGGGGGAGGTGGGTGTGTTGGGGAGGTGGGGGTGTGTGGGGGAGAGGGGTGTGAGGGAGGGGGTGTGGGGGAATGGGAAGATGTGGGGGAGGGGGAGGGTGCGGGGGAAGGGGATGCGGGGGAGGAGGGTGTGGGGAGGAGGGGGTTTATGGCAGGTGGAGGGCAGATGTGGGGGAGGGGCTGGTGTGGGGAGGGGGATGGGGGAGAGGGGGGTGTATGAGAGGAGGGTGTCGGGGAGGGCGTGGTGTGGGGGAGGGGGGTGGGGGAGAGGGGAGTGTAGGGGAGGGAGCGTGTTGGAGGGGGGTGTGTGTGGACTCACCGGTTCCCAGCCCCGGCTCCAACCATACTCACCGGCTCCAGGACCCGGCTCTGGACTCATTCAGCGGCTCCCGTCCCCAGCGCCTGTCGTACTCACAGCCCCCGCTGCGAACTCAGCCCGCCCACGCCCGCAAACACAGCCAGCCCCCGCACGTGAACACAGCCAGCCCCCGCCCATGATCAAAGCCAGGCCCCACACGCGAACATGGCCAGTCCCCGCGCGCGGAACACAGCCCACACTCCGCTCCTTTAGCTTTATTCTCGGCCCCAGTGATTGACAGCGGCCGCCGGAAGGGGCGTCGCCGTCCCGGCGAATAACAGACCAATAACGTTTGTAATAAGTCACCGATTGGAACAAAACTTGGTGCGCTTGGAGCAGAGGAGAACTATGAGTAAGGTTCCGAAAAATTCCTAGCGATATAGGGTACTGTTTGTGCGCAAATTTAAAAACAACGAATACCGGAAGAGGACAAGATGAGAGCTTTAGTAATAGTATAGATAGATATAGATATAGATGAGAGCTAGAAAGATGCAAATTAAGAGGCTCAAGATGCTGCGGGCTGACCTTATAGTGGTTTATACAATTGTGAGGGGGATAGATGGTGAATATATTTTCCTTGGATAGCCTTTAACTCGAGGATATGGATTTAAGGTGGAAGGGGAAATATTTTCAGGAGATCGGTGCGGCACATTTTTCACATAAAATGTGTGGGCATATCGAAGAAATTGCCAGAGGAGGCAGTAGAGGTAGGTATAATCATACCATTTAAAAAGTCTGGTATGTAGATAGGAAAGGATGATAAGAGTTTGGGTGAAATGTTGAAAATGGGGATGGTGTATATAGACATCTCGTTCATCATGGATGAGTCTGTCTCTGTGCTGCACAACTCATAACTATAACTCTGCCAAAATATACATTTTTACAATAGAATTGCAGTTTCACAACAAAGTTTTCCAACAAAAACTGTTTAACTCTATTAATTATTTACATTGGACAGCATCTGTTTTAGTTAATTAGGCACCATCTGCTTCATGCCTTCTTGCTACCACTTGAACTCTCATTGATGTGTATAATCTATTCCCAATTTAATTACAGAATCAAAAATGGGTTATTAATTCAGCATCAGATCTGGGTAAGATAGATTTTAGGCAGTTTGGTCATCATATCTCTGAGAAATGAAATGCATAGAATTCAGAGGAGATGTAAAAGAAGATATGCATCAGGCTTTCAAATTAAGAAAAAAAGCATAGTCAGTTTAAAGTGACAGAGGTATATTAGCAATAAGAATTGGCCAGATGAAGGAACCCAGCATCTGCAGTTCCTTCTTTAACACAAAAGGAAAAACGTGTTAGCCTTGAGGAGAGAAGGGTAGACATTTGGGGGGAAAAAAAACCTCATGACAGCAGATAAATGCAACAGGCTCTGTGAAGAAGTTTGAAAAGAGGGACTGAATCAATAGCTATCAAATGGGATTTTGAAAGCATTCCTTGTGCATTCCCTCAAAATAATACAGGAAGGATTTTGCTTTTTCCTTAACAATATCCCGCATTTGTGGTTTTTACCAGCTTGTTTTTAAGTTAAAAGCTATCCTACGTTCTGTGCCCCTATGCTTCATTGTTGCAGGTGACTTGAAATTTGTTCAGCATTCCTATCATTTGGCCACAGGGTAACCCTGAATAGCAAAATATGTTGAAAGATATGCTTTCATCCAATTAATTTCTGAATTTGTGAAAAGAAATGTGAAACTGTAATAGTGCAATTATTGCATCCTCTGCTTGGCTGTTTATTTTCCCTATAAACTGCTTCATTTTCTTTCCTTTTATCAAGTCAGTTTAAATCCTGTTGTCTAATCTTTTCTACCATTGATATACTTGTGCAAATATTCATTTCCATATTCATATAGATACATAACCAAATAATTTAAAAAATAGCTCAGTTATCTCTCAATGTTCCTTGCATTATAAGTATGGTCATCGTATAAAACTCATGAGCTAACCCTTGTGGTATGCAAAATTATAATTTGCAAGGATACAAGACATACAAGCAAGCAAAATTTATTTTGCATTTTGTTCTCAATCATTTAGCTTAAGACTTTTGGATGAATGTTAAAAGCAAGACCATCTGGCCATTCTGAAGTAGGATTGCCTACATCTTCTATCTGTATCTTTTCCTCTTTCATCTACATTCCTTCCTCCAGCTTCACGATTCCTAACTCTTCAATCCTTTTGTCTCACACCTTCTCTCTTCTCAATTGGGGCATTTGACCAACCACCGGCAGTCAACCCACCCCCTCTCCTGTATTCACCTATTACTTGCCAGACTTTGTCCTGTCCCTCCTCTCTTCCAGCTTTCTCCCGCCCCTCCACCCCCACGTTCAGTCAGAAGAACCCATGTTCTCCAGAGATGTTGCCTGACCCACTGAGATACTCCAGCACTTCGTGTTTTTTTTGTAAACCATCATCTGTTTCCTTGTTTCTACATTATCTGCATCCTCTGGGCTTAAACATTGAATTTTCTCAATTCTGTTAACCCTGGCTGCCTCTTCCCCTTCCCACCTCTCCCTCAGCCCTCGGGCCCTGGCATTCCTTCTCTCTCTATCTCTCCCCCACCCAAGTCGCACTAGCTTCTCATTTTCACACAACAAACAGCTTACAATGGCCTGTTTCCTTTATCATCGATACTTTTTTGCATATCTTTCATTCATTGTTCTTTATCTCTCCACATCACGGTCTATATCTCTCGTTTCTCTGATCCCTTACCAGTCTGAAGAAGGGTCTCGACCCGAAACGTCACCTATCTCCTTCGCTCCTTAGATGCTGCTGCACCCGCTGAGTTTCTCCAGCTTTTTGTGTAACTCTCGATTCTCCAGCATCTGCAGTTCCTTCTTTAATACATATACTTGGGCATTGTTTTTGTCTTTGCACTATTATACACACACAGACACACACACACGCAGAACTTTCTTTTGTCGTACATGATGGTGTTTGCAGAGTACCTATTTTACATATCTGTTGTGCTGCTGCAAGTAAGAATTTCATTGCTCCGTTTCAGGACATGTGACAATAAAGCCCTCTTGACTCTTGTTAACACCCTAGTTAAAACAACATACCAAAACATTCACATTGGCAGCAAACAGCCATCAAATAAAAACATGTTTTCCCTTCACAGAATACACTAATTCAAGAAGTGGAAAATACAAGAAAACAGCTTGAAGAATATCACATGGACAAGGTATGACTGGTGCTTCAGGCATCAGTGTTTCTTACATCTATGTTTGTATCTTGTTCTCAACGTGCCTCACCCTGTATTTGCCCTGTAAACAAACGCCGACTGCCAGTGCAATGACAAATGGCAGTGTGACTGAGAATACGTCAGGGTAGGTGGTGGAGGCAGGTACGATCATACATTTGGGCATGTATATGGAAAAGAAAGGTTTAGAGGTGTATAATGATAAGGTGGAATAGATGGAATAGACAGTCAGATCATTTTCCCGGTGTGGAAATGTCCAAGACTAGAGGACAAAGCTTTAAGATAAGAGGAGCAAAGTTTAACAATGTTGTATGAGGTAATATTTTTTACACAGACATTGGTGGGTGCCTAGAACATGCTGCCAGAGGTGGAGGTGGTGGAGGCAGGTACAATAGTGGCATTTAAGCTTTTAGATAGGCATATGGAGTGGTATGGTTCATGTACAGACTGATGGCATTAATTTAGTTTAATGTTTAATGTTTTATGTCATTCCTAACTGTCACTGTATGTCGTTGTCACTTGCGGGTGGAACACCAAGGCAAATTCCTTGTATGTGAATACTTGGCCAAAAAACGTATTCATTCATTCATTACCTTAATTTCAATCTTGGCGCATACATTGTGGGCTGAATGGCCTGTGTTGTACTTTTCTGTGTTCTCTGTTCCACATAGGCCAAATTCAGGCAAATAAGATTAGTTCAGGGAACATCTTGGTCACTTGGATGAGTTGGGCCAAAGGCCCTGTTTCTCTGCTGCATTGTTATGAGATGTTATGAGATCTTTGGAAACCTATTGAGACATATTGCTTTGGTTTTCAAAGTAAAATAATGCTTCTTGCATTCATTTGGAAGAATGAAATATTCTGGTGTTTTAGATGTACATCTTTTGTTACACAAGATGTTAAAACCCCCGTTTTAAATGTTTACATTAATTGAATACTAAATCAATATAGTAATGCATGGCCTACTTTGAAAGCCAATAAATTTGTGCTGATGGAGCTACTGCAGTCTAACAGCCAGGAATTGCTTTAGATTCTTAATTACAGATTGGTTTGTAATTACATATTGACTGCATTGAGAACCAACATTCCCCTTGCATATCCCTTTTACTTGGGCCTGATAACACAATTTGGACAAACTTGGACATAGAGATCTTACTGGAATTCAATCTGGATGCCTGACCATGTTATGGAATCAATGCAAGGGAAATATTCCATGGTTCATACAGTTTATTACTGCGTTGACTTATTCTTGCATTAACATAACAGCACCTGTGAATGTCCATTGAACTGCATAAATAATTTTCCCTGGGTGATTATGGTAATTGAAGGTTCGAGAAAGAAACATCAAGTAAAGTGTTTCTATATTTTTATACATATCCATGTTCACTCACTTAATATGACTTAAAAACCTTCTGATGTGTGAACCTCAGAAAAAAAATCACGTGATTACTTTTTGGTGTGCTGTTTTAATATCCCCATTTTCATTATCGAAATATGGCCACCCCTAGCAATCTCTGGTGTCTTTCTTAACATTTGCCGACATTGAGACTGCACATTTAGCTTTATCTTTATTTCCCAGCACTAAAATAAAAACAAAAATGTCGGAAATACTCTGCAGGTTCGGCCGCATCAGTGGAGATGGAAACAAAGTTGATTGAATTGATCAATACATCAACTATTTATTTCTAGTTAATTAATAAAATTAACTAATTAATAAAAATGATGAATGGCTGGGCTGATGTAGATTGGCAGAGCCAAGCTGTTTATTATCTCTCATGCCATTAATTTCTTCATAACCATTGTTTTCCTCTTACTCTTATCCTTTAATTCCTCCTGTTAGTTGAACTGTTGGTTCCCTAGCACTTCCAGAAAGTTCTTTGTGCCGATAAATAACTCGCACGAGTGCGAGTGAATTTATTGAAAGTTTATTCATGAACGCAAAGATGAAGACAGACCAAAGTATTTGTTCAATTAGTCTGCTAATTCTTTCTTCTCCATTTCAAATGCTCCTGTTAATGACTGGATGTCTTGTCTCGCACAGGAGAGGCTGGCGAACGAAATAGGGAAGTTAAGGACGGAAGTGGAGCAGCTGAAATTGAAGACGGGGGCGTTTGCAGATAGTGTCCATCCACGGTAATGCCATCAACATTTAGACCTTGGTCGCAAGTCATTTTCTTGTCGGTTCATTTCTCTTTCTGATAAGCTTACACGAGCTAACCTACTCAACACAAGGTCTTCCCGTGTCCATTGTTGGCATTCACGCTACATTGTACTTAACACAGAACGCTGAATGAGTTCCTCTGGTAACCAGAAGAAGCGGAAGATAAAAACAAACACAAAGGCCTCAGATTCATTACAACCCATTAACAGTTGCCAGTGCTACAGAGTGCTGAGAGAAGAGAATTTAGGGCAGCACGGTTGTGCAGTGGTATATTTCCTGCTTTATAGCGCCACAGACCCGGGTTCGAACCTGCCTACGAGTGCTATCTGTATGGAGTTTATACATTCTTTTTTTTTTTTTTTTTAATATTTTTTTATTTGAAGTAACCAGTTTACAATGTATAACACACATTTAAAACTATCATCTTAATTCAATATTTCTACAAATAGCACATCGATAATTAATATCGTCTGTTTTTTTGGAAATAAAGATAGAAAAAGATATATAATAAAGAGGAAAAGAAAAAAAAAGATAGAAATAGAAAACAATCTACAAATACAAATTAAAAAAATATATATATATTATATATATATAAATCAAAAACAACTAAGTACATTATACATGAAATTATTTCAAACAATAATATCAATGGGACATGCGCATTAATCCCATATGTAAATAAGTTATTCTCATCGGATTCCGTAGGGTGCCCGTCGAGCCGTGATGCCAAGAACAGCTACTTCTCTAGATACTGTATATATGGAGACCATATCAGTTCAAAAGAATTATACCTGTCCAATAGGATAAATCTAATTCTTTCCAAATATAACGTCTCCAGCATCTCTGCTGTCCACATTTTAATTGTTGGGGTTTATACATTCTCCCTGTGATCGTGTGGGTTTTCTCCGGGTGATCCAATTTCCTCCCACGTCCCAAAGAAAGATGCAGGTTAATTGGCATCTGTAAATTATCCCTAACGTGTAGGATAGAACTAGTGTGCAGGGGATTGCATTGTTGGCGTGGACTCGGTGGGCTGAAGGGATTGTTTTCACGCTGTATTTCTAAACTAAGCTGAACTAAACATAGAATGTAGAAAAGTACAGTAGAGAAGCAGGCCCTTCAGCCCACAATGTCTGTGCAAACATAATGCCAAGAAAAACTAATCTAATCTGCCTGCACACATTCCATATCCATCCATTCCTCGCACATCCATGTGTAGCTAAAAACCCTTATCCGTCCCAGCAGAGGATTCCAGGTTCCACCACTGTGTAAAAATAAAACTCACCCTACACATCTCTTTTAAATGTTGCTCCTTTTACAGTTGAGTGTCTAGAATTCAGCTATCTCTTCAATGCTAGCTGGAAGCACGGAGACCCCGATTATTAGGATGTGTAGTCCCAATATCTCTGCTCAAGACACAAGAGCAGAGTTTCAATATCTTTAGAGAAAAGCAGAATGCACGAAGTTAAGAGGACATGGCAAGTCGACAAGACTGTTACCACCTTATTTCAGAATCATTGCAATCCAACTCTGTGGAGTTAGTGATTGAGAACGAGGTCAGCAGCTGTTTGTATTCATCAGCCAGAAGCCAAATCTCATTCTTGTGCATATGTTTGATGAGGTAAAAACAGATTTTCTTTTCCCCAAAAATAAACTTTATTCTGAATTAAAATATATACGAACGAAAAACTATCCAAAAAAACTCTTCGGGCATTCTCAGTGCTTATACATTAATTAGCTTCATACTCAGTAGTGTTTTCACCTGTTTTAAAACAAAAACACCTTTGCCACTCATGTGCCCCCCGCTGGGGTGATACCCCTCCCCTTGTTTGAGGGGTGTCCCCACTGGACGATGCCCGTCAATCTTCAGCGCCAGAAGGACCCTAGACTGTGGCCCTACCCCACAGAGCCTTGCCATTGGCTGCACGCATATGATGTAACTTCAATTTGGGAAAAGTAACCTGGTGCTTTCTTGTAGAGCTCATCTGGGCAGTGCAACAGATTTGCGGTACACTCTTAGTTCCGTGGTAGAGACACCACCAGAGCTCTATGGATCGCCAGCAGTACTACGACGAGCTCAGAAGGGGCGCTTCACCTCTCTGCGGGAGGAACCTACTAAGGTAAGAGATGGTCTCTTATGACCGGCTTTTCAGCAGGTTAGTAGATCTCTGTGCAAATGTAACGAAATATATACAGGATTCAAGGATTTGGATCAATCAATGGAGAAAGCACATCCAGAAGAGCACAAATAATGATTTATTAAAGCAAAATACAAATACGGAAAAACTATCAATAAAGTGACAATACAAAATAACATGTCTTACGCCCCATTGCATATTCAAGTGTCCTGTCTGCACTGGCTGGCACTGGCAAACCCGGTGTTCCAAGCTCTCTCGCTCTCACTCCCTGTGGGTGAGGTTCTCTCTCTCCCCGAAGGTGAAGCTCTTCACTATCTCTCTCCCCCTCTAGGTGAACATCTCCTCTAATGGTAGAGCATGCACATATAGTAACTTAATCTCTGTGTGTCAGACTATGTGACAAAACTGGCTCTTCTCCTTGGTACCACGACGGAATGAGTTATGTGTCCTATCAGATGCCGAGCTAGGTTCGGAAGCCTCTAGGAAGGCAGAGCTTATCTTAGTGACCTTGCAGGTGGCCTTGTGATATTCTGGTCCCTTCAAGTTAGCCTAAGCATTCTTTGAAAACATCTACTTGATTTCCTGAGCAGGGTTTGAAATGTGGTGCTGCTAATTTAGCAGACAACTCCACTTTAGCTGACATAGTCTGTCTAACTGTTACATTACAGCAAGGTGTTATTTAAAGATGTGGACATTTCCTTCAAGAAATTCTCAGGCTCAGACTGTTACTGGAATATCCAGCAATGACTAGGTCTAAAAAGGTCACGTCATCTTGCTTAAAATAACAAACGTGTGCAGCAAAAAAGGTTGTGGTTGTTATAGTGAGATGTCTTTACCATTACACGAAGGATGCCATTGAAGCTCCACATCATAAAAAGTAGCTGTCTCCTCCTGCTACAGAGTTTAAAAATCTGGAAAAATAGCTGCAGGTGTAGGCCATTCGGCCCTTCGAGCCAGCACCACCATACAATATGATCATGGCTGATTATCTAAAATCAGTACCCCGTTCTGTTTTTTCCCCCATATCCCTTGATTCCTTTAGCCCAAAGAGCGAAATCTAACTCTCTCTGTCAGCAATTTTGTTATAAAGGGGACAGATTTCTTGCGTATCGGCATAATTATATCAAAATAATGTGCAAGTAAGTGAGGTAAAATGCAGTATGGGATTAGGAAACTTGCAGCAGTTGATGAGGTGGCATTAATGGCCCAGTTAAACATATCAACATAATTATTGAGCCAATGTGATTAGTGCAGAAAAAATAAGTTTACATGTGCCAACAATGAGAATATTAAATTACATGTACAATAATGTAGAAGATAGAAATGCTGGAATAACTCAGCGGGACAGGCAGCATCTTTGAATAGAAGGAATGGGTGACATTTTGGGTCGAGACCCTTCTTCAGACATCTCGTTACTGGACCCGCTGAGTTACCTCCAGCATTTTGTGTTTATCTTCAGTGTAAACCAGCATCTGCAGTTCCTCCCTACACAACAATGCAGAGTAAGTGAGACTGTGTTGATATACTGGAGAGGAAAAATTACACCAGGATGAGAGTTCTGAAGGATGAAACAAGAGGAACATCATGTAAATGGTGTTCTTTCTATTTTTATTCTGAGATAAGTAAAAACCCAGAGATTAGCTGACATCAAAGGGTAGCTGATAAAAGTTCTGCATACAAGAAATCCATTTTATCTGCATCTGCAAAATATATTGAGGTTCAATATTTAGCAGGTTGATGGCAGAATGTACGTCTTTTAAGAATCCAGTTGGGTAGGAGTATTATATTGAGTCAAGAAACAGATTGTTTATAAATATAAAAACATTAAAAAACAATGGACGTTGCAAATCTGAAATAAGAGCAGAAATGCTGGAAATACTTAATAGGTCAGGCAGCATATATCTGAAGTGAAACAACAAATTTCACATCAGTGATTTTTTATCAGAGTTTGCTGAAAGGTCATCAACGAAAGATTAGCTTTCTGTAATGGCCTTTGACCTGCTAAGGGTTTTAGAAGGTTTATTAGGTGAAATCCTCATTTCACTCTTTGCATTTGAAGGTTGTACAGTTGCTCCAGATCCATTTGTGCATCTTCAGATTTTCCAGCCTGTGGGATTATGTGAAAATATGTCTGAAAGAAGCTCAAGGAATTGAGCGTCAGCAGGACAAGTGATCCAGGTGTGCATCCAGGAAGACCAAAATGCACGAAAGAGGTGCAAGCAAGACCTGTGATTAGCATGTCTTGTGTAATTTTTAAACTCGTGTACTCAGCCTACACTTTTGAAGCATGTCTTGACTGGTGAAGTAGTTTCTGCATTAAGTCTAGAAGAACATTTTGTTCTCGGTTGAGCCAATCTTTAATTTAGCTTGGAGTTTAGAAATACAGCGTGGAAGCAGCCCTTCGGCCCAATGAGTCCTCGCCGACCAATGATCACCCCTACACTAGTTCTATCCAACACACTAGGGACGTGTTGATAAAAGCCAATTAACCTACAAACCTGCATGTCATTTGGAATGTGGGAGGAAACTGGGCATCCAAAGAAAACTCACTCGGTCCCAGGGAGAACATCCAAACTCCATACAGACAGCGCCTGTAGTCAGGATTGAACCCAAGTCTCTGGCGTTGTAAGACAACAACTCTACCGTTGTGCAACTGCATCGCCCAACAACTTTCTCCAGTAACTATCATGTAACCATCTATATTAACACCATTTACCCACACTTGATCCGTGATCTACAATGCTTTGACCATTTGAGTACTCGGATATTGTTATGGTACCTGCCAGAGGAGATCGTTGAAGCATGTACTATAATAACATTTAAAAGATATTTGGACAGGCGCATGGATAGGAAAGGTTTCTGGATTAAGGGCCAAATGTAGGTCAGCATGGGCAAATTGGGCCAAAGGGAGTGTTTCCATGCTACACAACTCCATGATGGAGAGAAGACATTCCAGTAGGAATATAGTTTCTGTGAATGGTTTTTTTTGTCAGAGATGGTAAACAATGTTATTTTGTACTGTGACCAATGAAAAGCATAGAATATAGAAAAGTATAGCACAGGAACAGGCCCTTTGACCTACAATATCTGTGCTGAACATACCACAATAACTAATCTCATCTGCCTCCATGTGATCAATTTCCCTCTACCTCCTGAATATACAAACATCTATCTAAAATCTTCTTAAACTCCACTAACGGCTTTCCTCCACCAACACCTCGGGCCGGGTGTTGCAGGCACCCAAGCTTTTTTATCTCCTTTAAACTTTGTGTGTTTCACCTTAAAGCTACACCGTCTCGTCCTTGGCATTCCCACTCTGGGAAACAGGTTCTGACTGTCTACCCTCTATTTATCTCATAATTTAATATACTTCTCTTAGGCCTCCCCTTAGCTTCTGATGCCCCATAACAATCCAACTTGAAGAACCCCTCTATAATAACTAATACCCTTTGATTCAAACAGCATCTGGGAAACCTCTTCTGCACCTCTCCAAACCCTCCACATCCTTCCTGTAATGGGGAGACCAGAACTCTATGCAATATTCCAAATATAGCCTGTTCTGTAAAGCTGCATCATAACTTCTTGACTCTTATAATCAACACTCCAAGCAATGAAGAAAGCATACAATACACCTTATTTACCATTCTATCTACTTGTGTTGCAACTTTCAGGGAGCTATGGACTTGTACCCTAAGATCACTCTGTACATTAATACTGTTAATGGCTTATAGGAAAGGTACATTCCTCTCATTTCAGGAACTACAACAAATTTATGGGCTTCACTCAAATGACTACTTTAGATACCTACAAAGTAGAGACTATGCTAAATCAAATACACAGGACTATAGAAATAGAAAGACAGAAATTCTTGATGAATGTTTGAATAAACACCCTAATACAGAAACATTGATATCTTATATTTATAATATTCTATTAGATAATGATGCACCCATGATGGAAATACATAGGCAATCATGGGAAAATGAACTAGGCCAAACGATAAGGCTAGAAATATGGGACGAAAGCTTACAACATATACATCACTGTTCGTTAAATGCTAGACATTCTTTAATACAATTTAAAGTATTACATAGATTGCACTATCAAAAACAAAATTAAATAGAATCTTCCCATGCATATCTCCTATTTGTGAAAAATGTCAACACTCAGAGGCTAACTTAATGCACACATTTGTAAGTTGTATAAAAATTAATAATTTATGGACGGAAATCTTTAAGATAATTTCGGAAGTTGTCAATACCCAATTGGACCCTGATTCAAAATTAATAATATTAGGAATACTAGAACAAAATCAATTATTTACAACAAACAAAATAAACTTTATCGATTATAGTTTAATAACTGGGAAAAAATGAATATTAAGATTTTGGGAAGACCCTATAACCCCCACAATTAAAATGTGGACTATGGCAATGTCGGAGACCCTACATTTGGAAAGATTAAGATTTGTCTTAATGGACAAAGAACTATTTACTAGAATATGGTCTCCATTCATTGAATATTTGAAGGGGCAAACCGGTTCGGCACGAGAACCTGATTGAAACCCGAATCAAGGATTAGATGAAGAATTACATTTTATAATCCACGGACATATCTCCAATGATGCATAATTAGCTGATTACTCCATTCTCTTTTAATTTTTTTGGTTTCTTTTCTTTCCCTCTCTATTATTTTCTATCTATATAAAAATTTAAAAAATATATAGTACAATTATTATACAAGTGTTAATACAAACAATATTAATAATGTATGACTACAACAAACAAAATGCTTTTTATTATGTATTTAAAAATTATTTTTTAAAAAAAGGAATTAATTATATATTTTCTACTTGCCTTCGACCTCCCAAAGTGAATGTTGTCAGGTGCTCAGATTAAAGTCCATCTGTCACTTCTCAGTCCGTTTCTCTAGTTGATCTTTATCCTGTGTATACTTATCATGGAATTGTCTTCAATTGTCTTCGTAAAATTAACTTAGACAACATTCACTACCCAACCCTAATTGATCATCTTTGTCACCGCCTCAAAATACATGATAAAGTTAGTAAGACATGAACTGCCACTGGCAAAGCCAAGATTTTTGTCCCCTAATTAGCCCATTCTCTTCCGAATGGGAGGAAATCTTATCCTGAAGAATCCTCTCCAATATTTTCCCTACTACTGACATGAGACTAGCCAGCCTATAACTCCCACGATTCTCTCTACCTCTTAAACAAAGGACCAATATTGGCTACTCTCTGGTCTTCTAGAACCTTGTCAGCCACGAGTGAAGATGCAACGATCTTCACCTAGGCTCCTGCAAATTCCTCTCTTGCCTCTCTTAATAACCAGGGAGAGATCCCATCTGTTACTGGGGATCTATCAACCTTATATAAGATGTTTGAAAACTGTTGTCTTCTTTAAAGAAACTTTTCTTCCTAAAGAAATACATCTTCATTCTGGTAACTCTGCGCTGGAATAGCTGCATCATTTATTACTATCTTGATCTCAGGGAAGTTTGCACATCTAAGTGGCATATTGGCATATGGTTATATCTGTGCTGAATCCGACTGTCTGACAAGAGACGCAGATTTTGATTTTACAGATATGTATTTCTATGTATTTTGAGAAGAAATCCTATATCAAGAGAGAATGTTGTAAAAGCAGAACTATAATGGAGACTTTACTTATTCTTAATTTCATGCATTTGGCTGACCAATCTGATTGATGTGTGATGAGTTAAGTGTCTCTGGTGTGGATCACCTAGAATGTAGCTATCTGTAATCTACAAATGATGAATTGGTACAAGTAAACAGGACACTATGTCACCAGTAAATGGCCACGAATGCCTTGGTGGCATATGTTCTGCTATGAATAAAAAATGTAGCATTTATATCAGCCGTTAAGGTTTAATTAGTTTTAGCCTTTTCCTTATTTGGTATTCAGTCTGACTATGAAAGGAGCCATTAGGCAATTCCTTGAGCATTTATCCTCAAGCATTATGTTAGTAATTGGCAGCTTTTGCTGAGACAATTATAAACCCTTGCTTAAATTTCTTTCTGCACATTTATAATGACCTTTTATTTCAGGTGCTCCATTTTATTTTTCTAGCTACAAATATTTGGGGAAGATGTTTTTGGCAGGCAGAATGCTAATATGGTGGTGTCTTGTATAAGTATTTGCCTTAAGGATAAAATCTAGCTTTAACATTGTTTTGTATGGTATGTGGAACACTGAAACAGGTCACGTTGCATAGCCTGTCCATTTTAACCCCTTCCAAGTGTAAACAAACTACCAGTGTATGTTGTATTCTAATTAAAAGAATAATGCTTCTTCCAAAGGAGGACATAAAGTGCTGAAGCAATTCAGCGGGTCAGGCAGCATCTCTGGAGAACATGGATAGGCGACGTTTCGGGTTGGGACCCTTCTTCAGCCTCGTGTAAGGGGGGGGGGGGAGAGAAATTGGGGGAAAGAGCAGAGGCAGGACAAAGGGTGGCAGGTAACAGGTGCACACAGGTGAAGGGGAGTGCTGATAGGTAGATGGTTTGAACAAAGGCCAGATATTAAAACAGAAGGTATGAGATAAAAGATTGAAGAGCTGCGAATTGTGTTTCTCCCCATATTGTACTAACGACATCTTGTACCAAGCAGTATATATATTATTTTGCTTTTAAGCCAAGTACCTCATGTCATTCTACTGATTTTGCAATATTTCAAAGGAGGTACTTGAAGATCTGAAGAATCATTATAGTCATTTTCATGTTATCTGTAAATGTGAAGAGTACTCCTGCATTTTCCCCTAACATCAAGACCAAAGCAAGGTCTTTGCATACAGAAAAGCAATCGTATCTACTGCAATTTCACATAGCAGCCAGTCAGGTTGAATTTTATACACATATAACTTCAAAACTGCGTTACCAAGATGGAACATAGAAAGTAGAATTTAGAACAGTGCAACACAAGAACTACAGTATGTTTGTGCCGAACATGATGCCAAGTTAAACTGATCTCATCTGCCTGTACATGATCCATAACCTTCTATTCCCTGCACTTCCATGTGCCTATGTAAAAGCCTCTTTGACACCACTATCATATCTGCCACCAGCCCTGGCAATGCGTTCCAGACTCCCACTACTCTCTGTAAATAAAAACTTGCTAAGGACTGCATTAATCTTACCACCTCTCACCTTATAGCCCTGCCCTCTGCCCTCCAAGTGTTGGACATTTCCACCCTGGGAAAAAGGTTCTGATTCTTACCCTATACAGTATATGCCCCAGCATTTGATATATTTCTACAAGTCTCCCCTCAAACTGTTTAATAACCAATGATGTGCATCAAGTAAATTACACAGCATGGTGGTGCCTTACAGTAGGAATGTTACAACATTTTGAGATTTTAAAAATCAAGCCTGTAATTTATCCCATCAGATAAAGCATAAAAATAACTTTAATTTGATACCTAATTCACTTTCAAATCTTCAGTATTAAAAAAGTTATGGCCATTTTCATACTCGGAAATTAGCATCTTGTTCCCTATTGCTTTTCCATTGACTTAACACAAAAGCTGTGATCGAGGACAGTCAAAGGCCAATAACTTTCTTAAAAATGAAGAGAAATGAATACAATTTTCAGTTATTAGAGATTGAAGAATTCTAAAACAAATATGAAACATCTTACTTGGATGACTTGAAATTAAAGCATATAATTAGTTAGTTACCTAATTGTAGCTAATTACAAAATTGGCCGTTGTACAGAAATAGTAATAAACACTGTGACTGCCTTGAAAATTCAAAAATGTGATATTAAACCGGAATAGAAGCCCAAACTATTTTTCTTCATCCTCTCCGACAATCAATACAAACCTGCATTTTAATCCCGCTCCCCCCTCCCCAAAACCTCCGGAATCACACGCACAGGCAGTGGCAGATCTGTAGCGCCGCTGATGGTAGGTTTTGTAACAACGCCACTTACAGCACCAGAGACCCCAGTTCCATCCTGATTACGGGTGCTGTCTGCATGGAGTTCTCAATGTTCTCCCCCGTTCTCCTTGTGACCGTATGGCTTTTCTCTGGTTGCTCCAGTTTCCTCCAACATTCCAAAGACACACAGGTTTGTAGGCAATTGGCTTCAGTAAAACTCGTAAATTGCCCTTAGTGTGTGGGATAGTGGTAGTGTGTGTGGGGATTACTGGTCGGCGTGGACTCGGTGGGCAAAGGGCCTGTTTCCGCGCTGTATCTCTAAACTAAACTAAAGTTATTTAGTGACCTGTCCCTTTTTTTTGTCCCCTCTAGATTCAAACTCTAAATGAACAGGAATGGGAATGCGCTCAACCAGCGAATGTTCTGACAAGCACTCCGCACGCTTTTGAAAGTGACCCAGAAATGTCTGACATCGACGACGAGGAATCAGAGACGATGTTTAGCTCGGCCGATCTGCTTTCACCCAGTGGGCATTCTGATGCTCAGACGCTGGCCATGATGTTGCAGGAACAACTGGATGCCATCAACAAAGAAATCAGGTAGCGGGAAACATTGTGCTTCGAAGCCTCTTCACACCTATCTGGGGATGGTGTTATAACTTAAGCAAGCCGACCAATGGCTTGCTCACTAAAACAAATTTCCATCATTAACATCAGGGTGGCAGAGTGGTGCAGCGGTATAGTTGCTACCTCACAGCGCTAGATACCTGGGTTCAATCCTGACCATGGGATCCGTCTAGACAGAGTTTGTATGTTGTCCCTGTGGCTGCCTGGGTTTTCACCGGGTGCTCCCATTTTTTCCCACAACCTAAAGACGTGCAGGTTTGTAGGTTAATTGGCTCTTTAAATTGTCCCTCGTGTGTAGGACAGAACTGGTGTATGCATGATCGATGGTCGGCGTGGACTCGGTGGGCCGAAGGGCCTGTTTCCACGCTGTATCTCTAAACTACACTAAATTTCTTTCAATGTGCTTTGTAACTAGTTTTTCTATTATAACTTATTACAATTTACATAAAGTTGCTCTTGCAATAATTAAAGCAAGATCTTACTTTCATTCTAATATTTAACTATATTCAGTTTGTGTGTATGTAGTATATAGCCGCGTTGTGTTTTTTGGTGAAGTAACTCTGTAGTACGTGAAGAATCATTCAGCTGCTAAGACTAATATGACCAAGTCTGTTCCATGCCAGGATGATCCAGGAGGAGAAGGAGTCCACTGAGCAACGTGCTGAGGAGATTGAGTGCCGTGTGGGGAGTGGGAGCATGGACGGACTGAACTTAACGCGCACCCGGACAGGGACCTCCATTCCAACGTCTCTCACTGCCCTGTCTCTCACCAGTTCTTCTCCGCCTGTCAGTGGGCGCTCCACGCCTAAGCTCACTCCTCGCAGTTCCTCCCATGACTTGGACCGTATGGGCATCATGACACTGGTGAGTGTCACACTGAATGGGAAAAGGGGACCTGTGTTTTTTTTTGGATGGGTGTAAAAACAAACAAACTTGCTCTTAAACTGGGCTGAACTGGAGTTGAATATGATCCCAGTGCTCACAAAAATCAACTTGGTACTTTGCAGGAGTTGTTTAGTTTAGTTTGAGTTCAGTTTAATTTAGTTTAGTTTAGAGATACAGCGTGGAAACAGGCCCTTTGGCCCATCGAGTCCGCACAGCCCAGCGATCACCCATACACTGGTCCTGTCCTACACACTAGGGACAATTTACAGAGGCCAATTAACCTACAAACCTGCATATCTTTGGAATGTGGGAGGAAATCGGAGCAGCGGAGAAAACCCACGCAGATAATGGGGAGAACATACAAACTCCATACAGACTATCCTACACACTAGGGACAATTTACAATTAAACCAAGCCAATTAACCGACAGACCTATCAGTCTTGGGAGTGTGGGAGGAAACGGGAGGACCCGGAGAAAATCCACGCAGGTCATGGGGTGAACGTACAAACTCAGTACAGACAGCACCCATTGACAGGATTGAACCTGGGTCTATGGGTCTGTAAGGCAGCCACTCTACCGCTATGCTACCATGCCGCCCAACCAATAACTCGAGTATTGTAGAAGGCATTTTCATATTTCAGATTAACTTTTGAAATGGGAAGTAGAAAATGGTTAACTCTTTTTTTCCTTTGGATTTGGAACCCAGCAATTTAATTTCACAAGGGGGGACTCCCCGTGAAGAAATCTAGTTGCTGCGTAATCAAATGTAAACAAAATAAGCAAATAACAAACTACTTTCAATTTTGAAGCTTAATCAGAAATGAGAAAACACGTTTATCATATTCACAGAAATTGATGCAGTCATACAAGGAAGCTATCAGATTGCACTGATGTACAAATTTCCATACAATTTTTGGATCATTTTTCATCTGTTAAATACGCATAGAGTCATACAGCGTGAAAACAGGCCCTCAAGCCCAACTTGCCCACACCAACAGACATATCCCATCAACTGTATATTAGTCCCGCCTGCCTGTGTTTGGCCCATATCCCTCTAAACCTGTAGTTTCCATGTACCTGTCTAAATGTTTCTTCAATGTTGCGATTGTACCAGCCTCAACTACCTCCTCTGGGAGCTTGTTACATACATGAAAAAGTTACCCCTCAGATTCCTATTTAATCTTTCTCCCCTCATCTTAAACCTATGTCCTCTGGTCCTCAATTCCCCTAATCTGGGCAAGAGACTCTGTGTACCTAATGCACCACAACCTAAATATTTTGAATTGTGTAATTTTAAAAGGTAATCCAACTGTTAGGGGTCCACATGAAGCCAAAAGACGGTTCATTGTAGCTGAACCTCATATTTGCTCATTGATGAGCAACAAATGTTATACCTGTTTCACATGCTCTGCTACTAAATCCAGAGTAGGTTAGTTTATCCTGCCCATGATTGGATGTGTCCAAGTCAATTTTCTTCCTGATATGATGAACACTTCACTGCTTGTAAAAGAAAAAAATGTAAAAGTACTCCAACTACATCACAAAAGCAACTTGTCAATAATTTTTAATCAAAAGCCAGACGCTTAAAACACTTGCTTTAAGATTTAGAACTTCCCTTTCGTACCCCACGTTTTATATTACAGAGGTCAACAACTGAAACATTCAACAATCACCATTGATTTGAGCACCATTGAGCAACGTTACAGGTTGAAAAATGTCTGACTGAGGTGATTTTGATGTATCCACTATAATTGATTCCCTGAGCACTGTGGCACTTTGTGACATTATTTCCAACCTGCTTGCTGGGAGCCCTCAGGTTATGGAGCTATTGTGCTAAATGAGCCGATGTTCTGGTGCGATTTGTCTCCCTGCCCTTATTGATTGTCTTTCTCTCTTTCCCGCAACCGATGTTCAGCCTAGTGACTTAAGGAAGCACCGTCGGAAGGTAAATAGAACATGAATATTAGCAGTGATATTTTTTAAATGATACCTTCATGATTTACTTCTACTTTGCTACACTCATTTCCCAGTTATCTCTGCTGTGGTGATGCTTTTGCAGAAATCCCCAGTAACTTGTAGATTACCCAAGTGTTGATGAATGAAAGACAATGCTGGATCCCCATCCTCAACCAGCACCATACATTCTCAGAGGCAATAGCCTATAATTACACATGAGATCTCGAGCTAATGTTCCTGCCTTTGCTCAGCCTGGAGATCCTACTGCCAGTTGCAGTATCCCATGGCGACGCTGGCTGAGATGAGTGATCTCAGGTCAGTCAACAGATAATAAATATGAATTTGCCCAGGCTCTCTTCCTAACCAGGTGAAGCTAACTGCTTATGCTACACTTAGGAAGGGAATTCTCCCATCTCACGCTCGCCTTATTTTGTTTTGGTTTAGTGCCATCCTTTTCTTTAGAAAAGCAATAGTCTTTGGTTAATTTGGTATAGAGAGACAATGTGAAAAAATGCCCTTCTGGATCATCGGGTCCGCACCAATCAGCGATCCCTGCACACAAACTCTATCCTACACGTTAGGGACAGTTTTTACTTTTACCACTCTAATCAACCTATAAACTTGTATGTCTTTGGAGTGTGGGATAAAAGAGCAGCTCCCGGAGAAAACCCACGCAGGTCACGGGGAGAAGATACAAATCCGTACAGAGTGTCTCTGTAGTCAGGATCGAACTGGGGTCTCTGGCACTGTAAGGCAGCAACTCTACTGCTGCGCCACCGTGCCGCCCTTCTTTTTCCAAATGTTCTTTCTTTCTTCAAATGTTCAAGGCTCGGTAAGTGTCCTCTGTGTGCAGTCACCACGAAGCTCGAGAGACGAAGTTACATTGATATAGTTAGGGCATTGCCTGAGTTACGGTGTGACAAGTCATTCCTTTTTTTCTAATCACTCTCATTCTCCAAATTAATTCCCTTTATTGTTTGCATCTTGGTATCAAGTTAATAGGCAGAGCTCTCTGGAAACTATTGCCGAGCATTAGCCTGGATTATTGTGGTTGAATAAGAGGTCATGAGTTGTTCAGAGCTCCCTGTAAATGGATGGCATAACCTGGGGTTTAGTAAACAAATCATTTTAACCTGTCTCTTTCGTGAAATTTCTCATCCTGTGTCTCATTGTTTTACGAAATAAAGGGATTGCTATCCCATTCTTTATGCAATAGTGCCCTTATCCTCTCTTAAAATCTTTACGTAATCACATAAGCATTATGTCGAACAGGGGGCTGAAGCTTGAGGGAAACCTATTATTATTTTCCATCTGTTTCTGCTACTGAAATGTACAAATTAATCCGAATAGGATCATGTCTTCCATTTTTTTGTGCTATGCCACTTACACGATCGATGCTTTAAGTGTACAGTATACATCACCTTAACAGCACAGTTGGCTTCAATAATAACTCTGATTGTTCGTAACTGCACAGAGGCATGGTTATATTATGATATTGTTTGCTGGTGCAACAAAAATAGTAACTTTGGAATAGATATCCCTAAATCTGTTCACAGCTGAACGTTCATGCTGATATGTATTTGCAATGTACAAATGTATACTCAAATTATTTTGTTTAAATTTTTCAGATGGCTTTCTAAAACTTGCAGATATCGTCTGTTGTAATTACATCTGAAGGTTTCAATGTTTTATTTTTCAGATGCATTTCTAAACATGTGGGGAGCAACTGCAGATGCTGGTTTACACTGAAGATAGACAAAAAATGCTGGAGTAACTCAGCGGGACAGGCAGCATATCTGGTCAAGACCAGAGACCAGCATCTCTGGTAACGTTTCGGGACGAGACCCTTCTTGAGACGGTCTAAAGATGGGACTCGAACCGAAACGTCGCCCGTTCCTTCTATCCAGAGATGCTGCCTGTGCCGCTGAGATACTCCAGCATTTTGTGTCTATCTTCTGCATTTCCAAACATTCTCATTACAAGCCCATTCTCATTAGAAATGCCCAATATTTGTAACTTTCTTTCACTGTAAGTTATGCAGCAACAAATACTGTTTAAAAGAACAAGCTTACAAATTGTTGAAATCTTTGCCTTTATGACCCTATCATCTGACAATCTTGTATCAAATTCATTTCTGTTGGTAATTCTTCCCTACCTGTCAGAGCCAGTTTGCTCATCACTATATTACGACTTAAGGATACTATTTGCACTTAAGTATTCCATCCAGAGAATTTTGCATTTGTAATGACGGTGAAATTATCAGAATCCATCAGCTTTTATTAGTTTTTTGAAGAAGCAGCCAAGAAGGTGGTTGAGGGCGGGGTGATAGACATAATATTTTTGGAGCAAGGAAGATCTTTGATAAGATTTCTCATTATTGGCTGCTTTGGATGGTTAGACGGGATCCAGAGAGTGTTAGTTAATTGGATACAGAATTGGTTTGATAGAAGGTAGCAGAGGTCGGTGGTGGAAGGCATTTCAGACAAGAGGCTTGCAACTAGTCAGGTGCCTCAGGGGTCAATGCCACTGAGAGGACAATGAGGGTGGGGGGGTGGGAGAGGGGGTCACGGAAAATGAATTGGGACCAATGGGACTACATTGAAGACTTTGTAACTTTGCCGGCTCCCTAGACGTGGCAACTCTTTGCATACTTTGTGTATGGCACGCAAAACAAAACATGTCATTGTGATATGTCACATGTGATTATAAAGTTTCATTCATTCATTCATCCATTCATCTATATCAATGATTTGGATGAGAATCTATGAGGCATGGTTTGTTAGTTTGCAGGTTGCACTGAAATAGGTGACAATGTATATACTGCGAAGGATGTTATCACGGTTTACAGCAGGGTCTTGATCAGATGGGTAAGAGGGCTGAGGAATGGCAAATGGAGTTTAATTTGGATAAGTATAAGATGTTGCATTTTGGGAAGACAGATCAAGGCTGACTTGATGACAATTACAGATATTTATGAATGAATCTTGCAGTAAAATAATCTGGGATTGTTACATTTTACTGTCTGTGGCTAAAATGTATTTTTTTAATGTTTCTAAAGCAAAAAATATTGCTTAAATCTCTGGTCCGAAACATTTTCAAAATGCAAGATCTTATTTATTTTAAAGCATTTAAATTATTAGGTAGAAATTATGTCTTTTTTTAACTCCCTGGTTTGCTGACTGAGAATCTTTTGGCATAATTAGCTGCTCAGCCAATTTAGTTTAAGTACACAAGATCATAAATAGAGGCAGGAATCAACCATTCACCTTCTCGTGCTTGCTCTGATCTTGGCTGATCTTTCACTGTTGCTCTACATTCTTACACTAATCCGATGTCCCGTGGTTCCTTTAACATAAAAAAATCAATCACTCCCTGATCTTGACAATTGCACAGCTGCAGGGAAACAGGGACAGTGTGAATGTGATTCGTGACAGTGAGTGGCAAATGAAAAGTGATAGTCAACACCTCTGAGATCCCCACATCTTTATGGACAGCTTTCTTTCTACAAGGTCATTTACCTTGCTGGCCATCAAGCCTAACTATGTCGTTCTTCATTTGTGAGCCTTATAGCCCCATACAGTCATGGAGCACAAAAATATGCTCATCAGCCAACTCATCCATGCCGACAAAGATACTCCATCTAAGCTAGTCCCATTTGCCCATAACCTTCCTAACCTATCCTGTCCATGTTCCTGTCCAAATGTATTTTAAATGCTGTTCTAGTACCTGCGTCAACTACCTCCTCTGGCAGCTCCATTCATATACCTACCACCCTTGGAAATTTTTGTTTATTTATTTATTTGTTTGTTTATTTGTTCCGAACAAGTAAAGACGTAAATAGGAATAAAAAACAACAACAAAATCGAAATAGTCAAACAATTGGACATTCCAGGCAATATTTGCAAAGCAATGAAAAGCATAAAGCAAAATTTAAATGTCCAACACTTTTTCTTTACAAGCTCGAAAAGGAGTGAGAAGAAGAATAACTTATTTAATCTCACCCCTTCTCCCTAAACCCTTCTTCCATATTTAATAATTAATTAATTATTAATAATAATCATCACCATTATTAATAACATTGCTTATAATAATGATAATGTATCAATAGTAATGTAATATGTAACACAATATACAATATATAATCTACAATAGCTAATTATTCATTTGAGATACAATTTAACCATAGAAGTACCCCAGACCATTTTAAGAGATGCATACAGACATATATATACGTACAACTGATAAACACATACAAGTAATATGTATGAAGTAACCAAAAAACATAAATAAATAATAAATAAAGTAAAGAAATCAATATTAACCCGTTTGTCAACCATCCCCTTCATCCCTGTACCTTGTGAAAAAAAGTTTTTTGTATGTCATGAATACATGTATGAATGAAAAAGTTGCACATAGATTCCTATTAAATCCTGCCCCTCCCACCTTAAACCTATGTCCTCTGGTTTATAATTCCTCTACCCTGGGTTAAAAACTCTTTTGTGCATTCACCCTGTCTATTCCTCGAATACTGGGAGAGCTGTCCCAATGTTGTGGACCACACAGTTGAGTCCTTGTTGCACCCAGGCAGTGTGAGGTGATGCAGCTTACCAGCAAATGTGATTGGAGTCATTGGTAAGATTTTTAAAAACTTTTCCTTAGTGTTGCACAGATGCTGAGACCACTTCTGGCTGAAACTGTAAATCAGTGCTGGACTTTATTGGGGCTGATCAACTCATTGTTTAATCTTGTTGGCCGCAGGAATAGAAAATTAAATTGTGAGGGATAATTTCTCTTCCACATCTTTCCTCTACCATCAAGTTTTCAAATTACCACTGAGTTAGATTGAGAAGATAGGAGCCATTCAATACTGTATGTCGTAGCATAAATTCTGTTCAGTATTGTGCCACACTCTCCTCTTCATACATCTCCATCTCCTTCCAGGTCTCTTCACTCACACAGGATTGGAGAGAATGTGACGCTGGTTGCTATTGACTCCGCCTTCTATGAGAATATTACCTAATCTTCATTATCTCCAAATTTGTCCCATACATCTTCATTAGCATCCTCAACCCATACTCCAACTCGTAAGCTCTACCGCCACTTTACCACATAATTTGTATTTGAATTCCATCTGTACTGGCTCCAATTAAATTCCTTCCCATATTGCTTTATTGGTCTCATTACAGGTTATAAATCTCTTCTTGTTCTCTCCCACTCGTGGCCCTTCCAGCACTTCCATGTTTTAGTTTAGCATGGAAACAAGCCCTTCGGCCTACCGGGTCTGTGCCAACAAGCGATCCCTGCAAACTAACACATCCTTACCCACACTAGGGGCAATTTACAATTTTACCAAGCCATTAGCCTACTGTAGAAACCTGTACGTCCTGTGGGAGGAAACTGGAGCACCTGGAGAAGACCCACATAGGTCACGGGGAGAATGTACAAACTCCATACAGGCAGCACCGGTAGTCAGGATTGAACCTGGGTTTCTGGTGCTGTAAGGCAGCAGCTCTACCACTGTGCCACCGTGCCTCCCCTTAGTACCGCACAAGGTTGGCTCTAATTTATTCTCTTGTCCTAGGCATCTGTCTCCTAGATTTAGCTACTCTGTTGTGTTGGTCCCTCTCCTTTTCACGTATGATCTCACCTTGATACTTTTATCCTTGTTTCTACTGCGTGTGCACCTCTCCTGAGGTTTCAACCAGGCAATGTGGTTTGAGGTGTGTTCTATTTAAAAATTGCTTTCAAGATACAAGTTATTGTTTTCTTGGCAACTTCTCAGAAGCCCCTCATGACAGGATTCAACTCTGTGCATTGGGAGAAGATAAAACAAGGCTGCTTTTAAAAGAGTTTTAATTGTAGTTGATGTTGATTCATTTTCTTCCGACAGTATAACAATTCTACCCGTGCACTTTATTCACTCTGCCACGTGTGCTTTAGTCTCCAGTCGCAAGGGATGACAACCGTGAAGATAAAACGACAATCAGATGTGAAACATCACCTCCTTCATCTCCGCGCTCCATGAGACTGGAAAAACTCGCCCACTCCCTGCAGTCAACGAGTCAAGAAGAAGGGCGAGGGTGAGAAGAATTTCATGCTTTTTGAATATGGTTTACATTTTGTTACTGTTACTGATTTCTATCAATTAGAATTGTTACGGGTCATGTTATTAAGGTAAATAATACAGAAGTGACGAGAAATTAAACCAATAGGTTTTGGTTTATTCTGAAGATAGACAACAAAATGATGGAGTAACTCAGCGGGTCAGGCAGCATTTCTGGAGAGAAAGAATAGGTGACGTTTCGGGTCGAGACCCTTGTTCAGACCTTTCTCCCAGGTTGGAAATATCATATCAGGGGGAAACTAAAGGTATGAAATGGTACAGACATATTTTGTGTCTATCTTCAGTGTAAACTTGCATCTGCAGTTCCTTCCTATACAGGAATAATTCCTGTTCATTATTGTCACGTGTACCGAGGCACCGTGAAAAGCTTTGTTTTGCATGTTATCCAGTCAAATCATGTAATAATATACATAAATACAATCAAAACACACTCGGGTACAATAGGTAGAGCAACATTTTAAAAATACAGTTTGTCGAATATAGTTCTTAGTATTGTAGAGAACCATTCCAGAAAGTATAAAGAATGGGTCACGACCCAAATCGTCACCCATTCCTTCTCTCCAGAGATGCTGCCTGTCCCGCTGAGTTAATCCAGCATTTTGTGTCTATCTTCAGTCCAGAAACAAAGTCCAATGTCCATAATGGGGTAGAGGTGAATCCGACAGTAATCAGACAATAATGTAGACTTAAAGATTTGGTAAATACAGTTCAGATTCTTTAGTAGAGGATTAGTCGTAGAGGAATAAGGCACAGAAAGAGGCCCTTTGGTCCAACACATCCATGCCGAACGGGAAGCCCATCCACCCAAGTGTGCCCATCTTTGACCCATATCTCTCCACACCATTCTTATCCATGTATCTATTCAAATGCATTTTTTGTCTACCAGTATCCCAATAAGACATCTCTAAGTTAAATTATCATTCATTCTTATTACTTGGAGAAATATTGATTCCATTTTACAAATGTGATTAGCTTACCGTTCAAAAAGGCTTGAGTTATTAGGAGAGATGTCTTTTTTCCCCACAATGTAGGAAGTTGAGTGGTGACATTTTTAGAGGCATATAAAATCATGAGGAACTAAGTAAGGTGGATGGTCACAGTCTTTTTCTGGTTTTAAAGTAGATGACATCGATTTAGGGTACAAGGAAATAGTTGAAGAAGTGGGGGGTGGAATATTTTTACTCTGGAAATGGTAGATATATGGAAGTAGTTGCTTTGGGAAACTGGAGACTCTGATGCAATAACTATGTTTAAAAGATAGTTATTTGGCCAGGCACATGAATAGAAAATGTTTAGAGGGGGACTGGGCCAAACGCAGGCAAATGGGATTAGCTTACATAGTCATCTTGGTTGGCATAGATAGTTTGGGCCAGTTTTTCTCTAGTGCAACTTTAGGACTTGAAAGAAATAACTCACCTGTGTAACGTGGTGTGAGAACAGGTAATTTTTTTTCCCTTCAGTTAGCATCAGGAACTGTTTCTGCATGTTAAAGTGGTGTTATTCACAATTTGTCACGAGTTATCTGGACTTATTTGTACCACAAATACGTTTTAAGATAGGTATTTTAAAAATAAAGTGCCCATAACAACTTGCACCTTTAACATAGACAAAACATCATAGGGCCTTTAAGAGAGAAGTTTTAGATTTCGCATTAAACGCTGAGGTTTAATCGAGTTGCAAAAGAATAATAATTTCTAACAAGCTATTCAAATACAAATAACGCCTTTGGACAATATTGATTGAATTTAATGTTGCATGTGTTATGTGTGAAACACTATGAAACATTATGTGACGGCTATTTTGAATTGACATCTTATTAATGTGAAACTTGCTCTCCCTGACCTCCTGTGTTGGTTTAATTCCCAGTATAGAATTGCACAACTTTTTAGTCCTTATTTGTTTTTGCCAAAACCCAACAACAGTAGCAGCCATTCTCTTGAAGATAGCAGGGAATTGAATTCAATGTTGCCTGGCTGAGAACGATATGGAAATTGGAAGGAAGCACAATTTGTCACAGCAAAGCAGAAGCACAGGAGTTCGACCATTTAGCCAGAATTAATTTATTAATTGACACAATCTCAATTATCTTTGGATTTTTCCTATACCCATGTGTGAAGAAATGATTCCCAATTCACCTGGGAACTGCCGAGCCCCAATTCTAATGTTTAATAGTTCAAAAGTGTTTCATTGCTAATTTCATTGTTCTCATGTAACCGGATACAGTGAAATGCTTTGTTTTGCATCCAATCTAGTAAAGACAATCAAATTATAGATGAGCACAATTATACATGTAAAAGAGTTCAATGATAGTGGTGTAAATAAATAGTAAATTTCTTCTGAGGCAGTACACAAAGAGCTATTACATTTCTGGTGCCATCTTGTAGCTTTCAAGTATTAAGTTCTTAAAAATATCGAGTCTTATCTTGACCTTAAAGGTGGTGGCACTGGATCAGGGATATAGGGGTCGTCTTAGCCTCGCCTTTGTTCTAATCTTCTACTATCTGCACCATCAAATCCTATACTTTCAACTTGAAAAGTTAATTCACTTCTTATGCTTCTACATTCAATGCATTATGTGACTGCTCAATTCAATCTGTCCTTAGAATTTCATTATTTTAGCGTCTTTGTAATGATTTTCCTCTTTGCCTTCAAAGCCAATCAATCTTTCTTAAAGTGTGATATTGATTCCCAGTGACTTGCTGTGTTTACTGAAGCTGGCACCTAACGTATCAACTGGTCTCTTTAAAATAAAGACGATTTAAAGCATCTTCTATATCCATCGGATTCTGATAATGATATTGCATGTTTAGAATTAATATAACAGAATTCATATTACTTAATGGTAAACTGATGGATGTATAATTTACTGAAATTGAAGCAGATTATTAATGATTGATTGCAGGGTCTTTTAGATGCATTGACTGATCACTTGTGATTAACTTGCTTTGTTTGATTGCTATTGCAATGGTTGTCTTTCAGCACAATGACAGCCGAGGAGCTAGCGAGCAATCCCAGCAGCAACAACAGCAGCCAGGACTCGCTGCACAAAGGTTCAAAGAAGAAAGGCATCAAATCATCTATAGGCCGTCTGTTTGGCAAAAAAGAGAAGGCGCGCCTGGGCCAGCTGAGCAAGGAAATGGCTTCCGTTCATGGTACGTGCAGCTAGCTTCCAAAAATCAAATTAACTCTCAAGTTTAGTGTCACAAAGCCCAGGAATGAGTAGGTTAACCTATGATGAGCGTTTGTCGGCACTGGGCCTATACTCGCTGGAGTTTAGAAGAGTGAGGGGGGAACTCATTGAAATGTGCCAAATAGTGAAAGGCTTGGACAGAGTGGATGTGGAAAGGATGTTTCCACTAGTGGTAGAGTCTAGGACTACAGGTCATAGCCTCAAAAATAAAAGACGTTCTTTTAGGAAGGAGATGAGGGGAATTTTTTTTAGCCAGAGGGTGGTGAATCTGCGGAATTCTTTGCCACAGAAGGCTGTGGAGGCCAAGTCAGGTGTCAGAGAATATGGGGAGAAGGCAGGAGAATTGAGTTAGGAGAGAGAGATAGATCAGCCGTGATTGAATGGTGGAGTAGACTTGATAGGCCAAATGGCCTTATTATACTCCTATCACTTATGACCTTGTGACTTTGAGATTAAATCCAAGCCAGCAAGGTGGCAGTGGTGTTCTGACAGTCACTCAGGGTAAGGAAGGGAAAGCCAGGCAGCCGAGCTTTGTGCTTCTGTTGGAAATGTTTCCAAGCTGTCAGGTTTTGTTAGTAGGGCAAAGCCTGCCAATACTCAAGGTTCACAAGTGAAATGTGGCCATTTGGGGAATGGGGCAATAGTGCGGCCAGAAATGTAAACCCCCTGCTTTTGGAGGGAGAATTTATACAGATACAAGCATGTATGTCTAAATTCACCAATGGCACACCGGTAGAGTTGCTGCCTTACAGAACTAGAGATCCGGGTTCGATCTTGACTGTGGGTGCTGCCTGTATGGAGTTTGTACGTTATCCCCGTGACCTGCGTGGGTTTTCTCCAGGTGCACAGGTTTCCTCCCACACTCCAAAGGTGTACAGGTTTGTAGGTTACTTGTCTTGGTATAATTGTAAAGTGTCCCTAGTGTGAAGATAGAGCTGGTGTATGGGGACTGCTGGTCGGCACAGACTCAGTGGGTCGAAAAGGACTGTTTCCGTGCTGCATCTCTAAATTAAACACGCATTGTTAATCTTCGGTTTAAACCAGCATCTGCAGTAGTTTCTTCCTACACATTGTTAATAATCTTAATGGTTATGCAGACGGGCTTGTTTGCACCATGCTTTCTGATGCAATAACGTTAGAAATCTAAGGTCAGTTAAATGAACTCTCATCCTTCCAGTTAATCCACTAATATATAAACCACAATGTATAACCTTTGTCAAGCCAGCGTGCAACAAGAAAAGAAATGAAGGATGACTGATTATTTCCTCGTGTTTCCTATTTAATTAATAAAAGCTAGCTAGAAATCCTAAATGATAAATTCCATGAACACCAATAAAATGAGGGAAAATAGAAACCCTGAGAACTCAGCATGGATGAACTTTACCCACAGAGCCATGAATGAACTTTAGCAGCTAACCAAATCATTAATCAAATTGTACGGCAAACTAACTCAACTTTGCATTTTATCCTCTACCAATAATAAGCTACGTTTTTGGGTTTGACATCCTTAAACAATTTTTAGTCTTTCCATTTGATCATTGGTAACAAAATTACAGAAATATAACAAATAAGTTTAATGATTATGTCATTCACTGACTTATGGTGACTTACGATCTGAGAATGGAGCTGGATTAAAGTGCTTTGGGTACCTGTGACAGGGAACATGGAGATCCCACCTAACTGGTCAAATTAAACATGGATATGTGAAACAAAAACATGTTTTTTTTAAATACGACTGGTGTTTTTTTAGGATGTAACCAGTAGATTTGATAAGGGAGAACCACTGGATATGGGGTATCTGGGTTTCCATAAGGCCTTTGATGAAATCCCAAAGATGAGGTTTATGTTATACGAGCAGAATTAGGCGATTCGCCCTTTCAAGTTTTGTCCACCATTCAATCATGGCTGATCTATCTTTCCCTCTCAACCCCAGTCTCCTGCCTTTTCCCCATAACCTCTGATTCACGGGATAATCATGAATCTGTCAATCTCCAACTTAAAAATATCCATTGACTTGGCCGTCACAGCCTGTGTGGCAATGAATTCCACATTCACCAATATGTTGATATTTAGTTTAGTTTAGAGATACAGCGTAGAAACAGGCCCTTCAGCCCACCAAATCCGTGCCGACCAATGATCGCCCATGCCCTGGTTCTATGTTATTCCAATTTTGCATCCTACGCACTAGGGACAATTTACAGAAGCTTATTAACCTATAACCTGCATGTCTTTGGAGTGTGGGAGGAAACCGGGGCACCCAGAGAAAACAGGGAGAATATACAAACTCCATACAAACAGCACCCGTAGCCAGGATCAAACTCGGGTGTCGGGCACTGTAAGGCAGCAACTCTACTGTTACACCACGATCAGTAGAGCATCAAAAGAAGTAACGCTTGTCGCTGAATACATTTAAGAAGGACCTGGATACAAAAAGACATCAAGGGTAGGGGAAAAGGGGGGGATATGGTATCGAAGTAGAGGAGCAGCTGTGATGTATTGAGTGGGGAAGCAAGCTCAAGCCTAAATGGCCTTCTCTTATTCCTGTCTCTCTATATTTACATATTTCCATGTTGGACCGTCCGACTGAACATTAAAGTGGCAGATGTGGGTTGTTGTGGAAGGTCGAGGTCATGGGCCTGATGGACTGTTTAGATTGGAACAACGGTGGCTTTTCACCACGTTTATGTTAAATTGTTCACAGTTTAAATCTTTGCCCCTCGTGGGATGTACGACACTTGTGCATTTCTACACCTATTCTGTGCTGCCAGGGAAACAGACCGTGATTGGATTTATATGTGGGTGGAGGTGGGGGTTAATACATTTAAATTAACTTGCCTTTTATCCTATTCAGAGTTGAAGCTTTGAGTTGTCAAAATAAATGCATAAGCGAATTGCGTCATTGAGTTCACTACTGGACAAAGGATTATGATCTTTGATCTTTGCCTGCTATGACTCGAATGTTACAGGATGAGAATTGTCAGCTTGTTCTCATTGTGTAAATGATCTGATTCTTGCCCAAGTCATGCTCTGAATTCACAATGTAATATTTCTAATCCCCAAATGCATTACACATCACTCACTGATCGCGATTATTTGGAAAACCTGTGCACATGGGAGATGTTGGAAACATAGAAACATAGAAAAATAGTGCAGGATTAGGCCATTCGGCCCTTCGAGCCAGCACCGCCATTCAATATGATCATGGCTGATCATCTAAAATCAGTGTCCCGTTCCTGCATTTTCCCCATATCCCTTGATTCTGTTAGCCCTAAGAGCTAAATCTAACTCTTTTGAAAACATCCAGTGAATTGGCCTCCACTGCCATCTGTGGCAGAAAATTCAACAGAATCACAACTCTTTGGATGAAGAGGTTTTTCCACATCTCAGTCCTGAATAGCCTACCCCTTATTCTTAAACTGTGACTCCTGGTTCTGGACTCCCCCAACATCAGGAACATTTTTCCTGTCCAATCCTTTAAGATTTTTTTAGGATTTGATATCTTTCACAGTGGATTGGCTAAGCAGGGGGGTGGGAGATTGCAACCTTCACGTGGTCCGCCCTGTTTCAACGAACGAAATCAACCTGGCGTGCACAATCAAATAAGATCAAATAGCACAAATTGCCCTACAACTTTAGGCTGTGCACGCCATACGCAAGAAGAAGGCTCAGCAGGACTCAAAGAACAAACCCCCTCTCAGATTACCGTTAAAAGTTTGTAAATAACAGTGCAATATATTGTGCAGTAAGCGAGAGGCACATTTCAGAGATAGAGAAAAGAAAATTATTGGGGAAATTGTAAAGTGGTGTTCTGGTATGCATTTTTGCCCATCTAGCTGCTAATCTACTGCTGGTAATATTTACCAAAGTATTTTTTAAATGAATTGTTTATGTTGCATACAAATAAACCCGTATATTGTTTATTTCTCTCACTTCACACAGGATACGGATATTTTGGTAAGTCATGGCAATTTAATCATCCTATGTTTTTCCAGCGTTTTCTGGGTGTTAATTACTCAAATGCTAAACATCCCATGGACAGGAGAGGGAGGTTTTCAATTGAACTTTATATTGAGTTTCCCCTTCTGGAACAGATGGATAAAAATAAAGTGGGATTGCATAAAACTTCATGAAAAGCATTCTTTTTATAATGGGGTATAGCATAATCAATTTACTGGAATTAAACAGTCCTGTAAAAGTAAGTTATAGTGGGGAAAATGCAACTGTGATTTCACATCCAGTTAATCATTGTTTTGGGCCATGAATTCATTCTTTCTTTGCCCCGGTGTTCTACTTTTCTTATAGTCTTCCTCCTAACTTTGTACATCAAAGTGTGGAAAAATCCACCCAGCCCTGTACTGGATCGCTGCCAATGTTGCTCTAGACTTATTTGGAAGTGGTTGAAATGGGCCACATTTGGGTCAAGGCATCTTATTTTGCGTTCTGACCACAGCTCGCCACTTGCACTAACAACATGAGCAGGAAAGGGAACAGGCCAAGTGAAAGTTGTGGGAGTGCATCACCATCTTGTCAAAGAGCCATTGGTGCATCAGTATCTCAGACTGCTGCAGTCCTTGAGCTTTGGTAACATCCTATATCTGGCTGCAGAGATAACCTGCTTCAAGCCGCTAATAGATTTAGGAGTCCCAATTCCATTTTGTATCCAACGATAGGGACTTGGATTAAAATGACAGTAAATCTTTGTCAATGTACACTTATTGTTAATCAGGTGGCATATTGGATGCAGAAATGACTATGCAGGACTCCCTTACTCTTGGAAAACTTGGAACACAAGCAGAGCGAGACCGAAGGTTAAAGAAAAAGTAAGTTATGAGAAAAAATATTGTTAGCTTAAGGTTGCTTCAAATAAAAATTGTATGATACTTATTTTCAGTAAAGGCAAAGCAGCTCCTGCTTGGTTATGAGTGTTCCTGTCTAAATCCACCTCACTAAATTCTACATCTAACAGGGTAATCAAATATCCAGCTCTTCCATCTGAGCTAATGCCTATTATCAAGATGCTAGAGTTCTCAGCATCCCTGCTAATGCTCCAGCCCATTGTCTTCCACCAATGCCCCTTTGATCCAAGTGCTTTTTTTTTACACAGTTAGGAACCAACTGTTTATCTTTGTAGCCAGTGAAATGGCTACTTCAAATCATTTTTCCATTGGCTAGTGCCTCAAGTATATCATGACTGAGGAATGCAGGGGCAGGGGTGGGACTTTCAGCCCCCTGGGCCCATTGAACTATTCATTCATTGTAGAGATTAGTTTGAGTTGTCAGTTAACCCAGAACCAGTTGCCACTAATTGAAGTAAATTTCAGATTTTCATATCATCGGGTGGCACGGCGTTACAGCGATAGAATTGCTGCCTTACAGCACCAGAGACCTGGATTGAATCCCGACTACGGGAGCTGTCTGTACGGAATTTGTACTTTCTCCCGTGACCACACTGGTTTTCTTTGAGATCTTTGGTTTCCTCCCACACTCCAAAGACATACAGGTATTGTAGGTTAATTGTCTTGGTATAATATGTAAATTCACCCTAATGTGTGTAGATAGGGTTAATGTGCGAGGATCGCTGGCAGGTGCGGACTCAGTGGGCCGAAGGGCCTGTTTTTGTGTTATATCTCGAACCTAAACTAAACTAAATCTTTTATTTCCTAACTTTACCTCTGTAGGCCTGCCTTTAAATTCTAGACTATTTGATTCTCACTTTGGTAGGTGTTCTTTTTTAAATTCTTCCTATATTCCCCACACACATTGTAAATATTACAATGGAAACATTCCACCCAGCCTGGTGCAGAATCACCGCCAATGCCCCTCTGGAATCATCTGGAGTGAAGTCCCATGGGTCCTATGCTACAGCCATCGGACTTTGTTTTCTGACCACATCGAGCACAGATAACATGATCACAATAGGTCAGGTTGCAGTGGAATTTAATCGACACTAAAATGTAAGTGGGACCTTTGAACAACTCTTTTTCATCATTTTTGATACAAAGTTAGTTCCAAACACCACATTTTGGTTTCAATTTTGCCTTTAATTTTAAGTTCTGGCCTGGTATTCAGTTTGATGCAGGTTATTGACTGCTTTTCATTACTCTGCACCTAAGATGCAGACTCAAGATGCGGACCATAATCAATAAAAAGTGAGAAGCATGGATGCTGAAATGTTCTAATCCAGATTTCTAATAAAGCTGCACTTGCTTTGACCATATGAGCTGGTTGTCCAAGCTCGCCTATTGATACGTTTATTTTATATAATTCCCTCTTCATTCTTCCTTTTCCATAGATGACCAGTTCCTGGAAATCCTCTTCACCATTTACATTTGTATTGGTACTTTGTTTTAGTTCATGATGGTGAAATGTTGATGTTGGTGAAGTGCGGTTTTTCTTTCATTTAATATATATATATATATAAACTGAGATATAATCAAGGCACAGCTATAGAATTATTTCTGCTCAGAGAGTGATTCACATTGGAGACACTGTATGACAGGTTAATTTCCTCCAAACTGCAAAGATTCTGTACTCGTGTCTTCATTACATTTCTCAGTTTATATAATGCCCCACACAAATCAAATATGCTGCATGTTTAACCTCATTGAATTAGGTGCTCAGTATGACGTGCATTCCCTATTTTAAATGACCTATGAATATGAATACCAATATTTATCAGAGTAGGAAGGAACTGCAGGTGCTGTTTCACCCTGAAGATGGACACAAAATGCTGGAGTAACTCATTGGGCAGGCAACATCTCTGGGTAGAAGGAATGGGTGATGTTTCAGGTCAAGGCCCTTCTACAGACTGAATTCTACATTTTTCTTGATCTTTGTTCCCTTTGATATCTCGTTTTCAAACCTTACCCTTCCATATCTCTGTGTCTCCCACACCCCTGACTCTCAATCTGAAGAGGGATCTTGACCTGATCTCGACTCGGACAGAGATGCTGCCTGGTTTGCTGAGTTGCTCCAGCATTTTGTGTCTATCTACTTTATCGTAGAATAATTTGGTCCAGTGCTATATTCGTAAAACTGAACTCAGACACAATATATACACACAACACATATTAACATATACAAAGAGAAAACAAAGTGGTCATCATTACCAGTATGAATCAGTATTAGGAAGATAAAGTAACTAGAATGACAACTTCTCTTTTCTTCAATGATACCAGCCTATGCCAAAGGCAGTTACTTCACTTACCAAACCTTACCTTGTCCTCAAATCTCTTTGTATCTTTGAATAGCACAAGGGTTTTGGTTTTTGCAAACACATCGCCTCTCGACAGTTTGACATTTCATTTGAAAATTAAATCTGAGCTCCGTTTGGATTTGCAAGTACGTAAATCTGGTGCTTCTATAAAGAACATCAAAATATTGAACAGGGGCATTGTCATTGTACCATTTATATAAGGTGTAAGAATCACGCAACTGAAATTTGATATTTTTAGTTCTGCACCTTCAGCAGTTGATGACAGGAAGCAGCAGGCTGCCAGAGGCTGACTCCTTGTCATTTGAATATCATTTGCATACAAAATATAATGTGAGTGGGAAACACGACCTCTATTGCTGCAAGGCACACATGCGTGAATTTTAACTGGGTCTCAGGTGAATGGATTATGCTGACAAATTTGAGTCTTTAAAGGTACAGCGTGGAAACATCGTGGAGTCTGCGCCGACCAGCGATCACCCCGTACAGGTGTGGGGACAGATGTTGCATCTTCTGTGGTTGCTGGGGAAGATACCTGGGGAGGGGGTAGTTTGGGTGGGAAGGAATGAGTTAACCAGGGAGTTGCGGAGTTTCAGCGGAGAGCGGAAAGGGGTGGAGATGGGAAAATGTGGCTAGTGGTGGGATCCTGTTGGAATTGACGGAAATTTCCTGAGGATTATGTGTTGTATGAGACGGCTGATGGGGTAGAAGGTAAGGACTAGGAGGACTCTGTCTCTATTCCGACTAGGGTGAGTGGGAGCAAGGGCGGAGCTGCAGGGTACTGAGGAGACATGAGTGAGGGCCTCATCTACTCCCTAGTTAACTCATCTCTTCCCACCCAAACTACCCCCTCCTCAGATACCTTCCCCAGCAACCACAGAAGATGCAACGCCTGTCCCAATACCTCCTCCCTCGACTCTGTCACTTTGTACAAAGAAGCTGCATGCATTTCACATCGGCAGCTAATCCATAGATCTCCAAGCCCATGCATTGCAGAGTGAAAGTACAGAGCATCCTGGAGGTTCAATGAAGTTGCATTTGTTAGGTCATCCATGCTAGATAATCGTTTAATCTAAAGCTATTCTGTAACTTTGAACTGAGAAGCTGCGTGCATTTCCCATCTGGCCTTTTCAATTTACATCGCCATATATCTAGCACCATCCCATTCATTTATAATCATAAAGCATAACATATAACATCATAACATAAATCATGGCATAAATTATAAATCATACCATTCTAATCATAACATCATTAGACCATTCGACCCATCGAGTCTGCGCCACCATTTAGTCATAGATTTATACCGCATGGAAACAGGCCCTTCGGCCCAACTTGCCCACACCGGCCAACATGTCCCAGCTACACTAATCCCCCATTTAGTACAATAGAGTCATAGAGTGATTTATTGTGGCTGAACTATTTTCCCTATCAATCCTATTCTCCTGCCTTCTCCCCGTAACCTTTGACGTTTGCAAAAAAGATTTATTTTGTTTATTTTCCTTGATTTAATTTTATATCTACGCATTAATGAATTAAAATAAATTCAATTACTTTGTTGAGAGTTGATGCATTCACGAAACTTTACTGCTGGCGTGAGGTGCGGGAGCAGGTAATTAATACACTTGGGCATTACCAGCTCCTTTTCTGGAAGGATAGTCCAAAAACCAAAACCGAGTTTTCCCATTAGAAATAAGTTATTAACACATTTTAATTCTGTTCAGATATTTTCAGCCTGAATTAAATTCATCAGGTCAAGTGCACCGAGGCACAGTGAAAAGATGTGTTTTGCATGCTTTCCAGTCAAGTCGGATACTATACATCGATACAATCACTCCAAACTAAACTACACTAGGTAGGCCTACAGTGCAGAATAAAGTTCTTAGCATTGTAGCACAACAGTTTCAGAGACAAAGTTCAATGTCTGCAATGTGATAAAAGTTGCAAATGAGCTTAGGACAAGGACCATTCAGAAGCCTGATAACAGAGCTGCAGAAGTTGTTCCTGAGTCTGGTGGTGCGCCTTTTCAAGCTGCTGTATCGTCTGCCTGACGGGAATGAGACGTTTTACATTTGTTGAGGCATGATGCAAAGAAACTCAAACGTTGAACATAATTGTAATTACTTCCAGGCATGAATTACTGGAGAGCGCACGGCGGAAAGGCATGCCATTTGCACATTGGGATGGAGCAACAGTAGTGTCATGGCTTGAGGTAAATGCCAATAGAGTTTGGTCAACCGTGCACACAAAATCATCTGATGGTGACAATTAAGCAGATAAATGTGTGCTGCTTCATATTTGTTTTGTGTCTCTCAATCTTCACTTACTTAGCCTCTAGTTTTGCAGTAATAATTCTAACTATGCATGTGATACAAGTGGCACTGTCTACCATCCTGAAAACTATATTAGATTTTCGGAAGTTCATGTTAAATCCCTATTTTTTTTAAACCATTGGAAGATTTAGATATTTCCTGAAATATTTGTGGCCAGAATATCAATAGCAAGAACTACTCCTCCCACTTGCAAGCAATCCCTTTGTTTGCTTCAAGTATCTATCCTTGATATTTCCTCTTGCACATTTATACGTTGCTTCGTGTTGTCATAATCTGTGAACATGAAGACTCAAAGATATGTATGCAATTTTATCTTTCATCTCTCTTTGCACCTATTGTTTCCATTATCTCAGTTCATCTTTCAAACATTGCGTTTTGTATTACTATAATTTTCTTCAGCTAAACATCGGAAAGACTGTAGCCATAGCGTTCAATTCTCAGTACATTCACTGCACTCCTAATTAGACCTCATCTTCATCCCAGCCATATTCTTAGAGTGAAATCATACGGGTGTCAGAGGTTATGGGGAGAAGACAGGAGAATGGAGTTAGGAGGGAGAGATACATCAGCCATGAGTGATTGGTGGAGTAGACTTGATGGGCCGAATGACCTAATTCTGCTCCTATCATTATGATCTTATTGAGTTACTCAGTCAATGGTCAATGATTTATTTATTGGCACATGTGTCAGGTATAGTGAGATACATTTCTTGCATACAGCTCAGCAAGACTATCTCGAGCATAAGCTGAATCACCCTAGTTAGTACAGTATGTACAGAACAACCCACTAAATCCATATGCAAGAGGCACCATTTTGGCACCAATATACAGTACCAGCGGCAGATGGCCACAAAGGCCTGTTGCAACCGTCGACTCCATTTCAGTCGTCCCTAGATCCGAAGTCCCATAGCCCCAATGTTTATTTCTGACTCCATATACTTACAAAGTGCAATTCATTGTTATTCATCTGCATTCCATATTAGGCCGACCACCACTGATGCCATTAATCACCTTACACATTGTTCAATTATTCAAATGTTTTCCTTGTCAGCCAACTATCGTCCATGCTCCACAAACTTCCCTGAATGCTTGTTGTTTTCTACCCTCTGTACCTTCGTACCTGAGATTAATAATTGATATCCTTGTTTAAGTCCTTCAAAGAACGGCACCTTCCACCCTTGTAGCCGTCTCCTTCCCCAGCCGAATACAAATTCTGCTCTTCTCATTACTAACTTTACAATCTTAGATTCCAAATGCAAGATTCTAACAATTTTTGTATCATCCCCCCACGCCCTGCATTGACCATTGATCCCACATGCTGGAAATCCCTCCTAAGTATTCTCCATATCTCCACCTTATCTTTCTAGAAATCACTGCTCAAAACCAACTCATTGGCAACATTTTTGGTCAACCCACCTCTAATCAAAGAATCATAGAGTGATACAGTGTAGAAACAGGCCCTTCGGCCCAACTTGCCAACACCGACCAATATGTCCCAGCAACACTTGTTCCACCTGCCCGTGTTTGGTCCATATCCCTCCAAACCTATCTTATCCATGTACCTGTCTAACTGTCTCTAAAATGTTGGGATAATCCCTTCTTTAACTACCTCCCCTGGCAACTTGTTTCATACACCCACCACTCAACGTTACTCCTCAGATTCCTATTAAATCTTTTCCAATTCACCTTAAACCTATGTCCTCTAGTCCTCGATTCACCTACTCTGGGCAAGATTCTGTGCATCTAGCAAGAGACTGTGCATCTAATCCCTTATTTGCCATAAACCTCTCTGCACCTTCATGTTTATGTTTTCTGCAATACCATTGCATTGCAAAAGTAAACTGCAATTTTTGTGATTTGCGTTGCTCATCAGAAATGTGAAGGCTGCAGCAGTCATTCCATTTTATAACGTGGCACTTCCGAATGTCTCAGTTTACATTGTATTGCTGGAGAGAGAACGTTTAAATTTAGAAGTAATTGATGACCATTACATTGTGGTAGAATGAAAGTGGATACGCCACTGTTTGCCTCGCTTAAAGTCATGTTCTGCAGACATAAGTTAGAACATGTATAAAGAAAAGTTCTCAAAACACAGCTGGAATTGTTAGGTTTCGTGTCCAACAAGGTTTCTCAATTTCCAGTTGGTTAACTAAACCCTGTGGGACTGCAGTTCACAAAAGAGCAACTTAGCACTGCACCAGAAACTCAACTAAACATAATTATTTGTACAGAAAGTCCCAGTGGGGAGTGCTGTTCTTGACAGCTGACCTCATGTAAATTGGTTTTACGCCCACATTTACCATGAGAATAATCTTGATCAAAGCCATCCACCAAGTTTTCATTGCTGGTTTGCAATAGAATAGAACAGGTTGATTAAAGAAAGTCAAGGGTGTTTTATTGTTATACGTCCCGAAATAGAACAATTACATTCTTCCCTGCATCAACAACACAACAGGTTGTAAATGCAGTACTCAATAAATAACAAAAATAGACAAACAAAAAGAAAAGTTGACTACACTTATAAAAAAACAACATGGTGGAAAATTAAAAGAAAAAGCCCAAGCCCTGAGTGCAACACAGGCAGTCCATGGTTTAGTTGGAGTTTGGAGTGTTCTATTGATTAGTACGGGTGTCTGAGGTTATGGGGAGAAGGCAGGAGAATGGGGTTAGGAGGGAGAGATAGATCAGCCATGATTGAATGGCATAGTAGACTTGTTGGGCCAAATGGCCTAATTCTGTTTCTATCACTTATGACCTTATGATCTATAGCAGGATAGTTGTTGGGAACAAGCTGTTCCTGAAACTGGACGTCACATATCTTCTTCCCAAAGGCAGGTGAAATGAGCGTGTGGCCAGGGTGGTGTGGGTCCTTGATGATGCTGGTTGCTTTTTTCAGAGGCAGCACCTCTGAAAGATCCTTTTGATGGTGGAGAGGTCAGTAGCCATGATGGACCAGGCAGTGTTCACCACTTTTTGTAATCTTCTTCATTCCTGGGCAATCAAGTCATCAAACCAGGCTATGATGCAACTGGTGGGTGTGCTCTCTACTGTGCACCTGTAGATGTTCAAGAGGGTTTCCATTGACGTACCGATGAAGGAAATATGCACCGCATTTATAAAGGTGAAGTAATTTTCATTTTCTGTGTTTGCTGTAATGCTGCCCAGCTGTGGGTGGGAATGCCAGCCTGGTATGTGGCAGCCTGCCGAGCCAATGTGAAGAGTGGTGCTATCATGTCGGCTTTGTCCGACACGGAGATACAGAGGGAGATCGGAATCAGCAATCCACTTCATCGACTGAAGCTGCGACTGGCCATACAAGAGATGGTGTCACTAACAAGTCCATCAGCGCCAACAACATCAAGAACGGTAAGATCATGGCGTTAAATGTGTTTTAAAAGTATTTGTGCAAAGTGTGCTTGGATAAAATGAGGTGGGTTTAATTAAAAACTTCCTCAAATGGACAGGGATGTTAGAATGTAATTAAAAATGTTTGAGCACAAGGGCATAAGGAGAAGCAGCAATAGGTGTGCTTTAAAGATTTGAAGATTTGTAATGGCCGACTGGAGGTTAACAAATCCAACTGCTGCCCGATAAAATTTAACTAGCATTCCGTATCCTCCCATTTAGTATTATTGAATTGCTAATCTTTAGTGGAAGTATGCCTTAGTAATTAACCACATGAGACTGGAAAGCAATATACTATGATGATGTGGAAATGGTAATGGTGAACTTTGCTGGGTTTCTCAATGAAGATTAAAAAATTATTATTAATTTTGAAATTATTAAACTTTATTTATCCATTAGGAACTTTGGATAACAGTGCTGAATAGAACTGCTTGCACTGGGTTAGTGACAGTGGAGAAATGAAGAAATTTGGTTGATAGAAAGTGAAGATACATTAATAGTGAACTCAAAGATGCCATGGATTTTTAGTTTGCCGTTACATAGAATTATTGAACATAATACAACGCAGTGTTATATGGCAACGTCAAATAGAGCAAATATTTAAATTGTCAAGGAAATAGTTTTTGCAACTGAGATAACAAAGGAATCTGAAAGGTCATGAAGCGAGTTTACCGATGACTTCGAAGGAGTGTTCAACTTTGCTGTCAGTTATGAATCAATCCAATGCAAGAACAAGAGGGTAACAATTAAATGAAAAATAATTATTTTAAAATATATGACAATGGAGTGACTTTAAATCTTCAACAATTTTGGAACTATATTCAAAATGCTTTAAGGAGACGTAAATGTTTCTCAATTATCGATATGTATAGAGCTAGAATAATCCAACATTATAAGATGGATTGGAAATAAAACTGAAAAACAATCCCAGTTGAAGTTTACAAATATAACAAAATGTTATTAGTGGATTAGTGTTATTAGAGATTAGTCGAATGATCTCCGAGCTACGTACACATCCTGGCAGGATGGTGTAAAGTGCTATATTAAGCTTGTGGTTCATGATCTCATCTTTCCATTGCATTGAATTTATAATGCACACAGGAGCTTAATATGCTTCTATTTGTAAGACATTCAAATTCTTTATCCCTGTGTATTAACACGTGAGAAGAAATATAAAGGATAGCTGATACTTGCAAATTAACAGGACATATTTGGACAGGTAAGTGGATAGGACAGGTTTAGAGAGATATGGGCCAAACACAGGCAGGTGGGGCTAGTATAGATGGGACATGTTGGTCAGTGTGGGGAAGTTGGGCCGAAGGGCCTACTTCCAGGCTGTATGACTTTATGACCAGTAGTTTTAAAGGAGTCCATCCATTCTAAGATAAATGCTGAGTTCTAAACTATGATTGAGTATCTAATCATCCTACTGTACTGTCTAATCAGATTATGTAGATAGAGGAATAGTTTTAAAGACCTAGGCATATGAGTCATATGGATGTGCTGCCAATACAGCGTCTCCGTGATCCATGGATTCTGAGGTCCACAATGGTGTAAGGTTTGCTCTTTGGACAAGTCTGTACTGCCGAGCCCAGCTGCCACAAGTAATGCAGGCATGTGGAACAGCATTTATTAGAGCATCGATCAACTGAAGCCTTTATGAGCCTAACTTTGAAAGTCACAGGTTATGGGGAGAAGGCAGGAGAATGGGGTTAGGAGGGAGAGAGAGATCAGCCATGATTGAATGGTGCAGTAAACTTGATGGGCCGAATGGCTTAATTCTACTCCTATCACTTATGATTATGATCTATATCAACTGAAGTAGGTGCATTTTTGAACTGGTTTGTGTTATCATTAGGTGGCACCTGTGCTAGACTATTATAGTTTCTTCTTAATGATTGGCTCAATTATTTATCACTTAGCGACCAGAAACACAAGTAAAAATAGTGTTTCCATTTGAAGGAAGGTGTGGTTCCATTTGAAGGAAGAAGTGTAAATAGATTTTATAAAAACTGACTGACTGTGTAGTCTTGCAGTCTAATTAAAGTTGAGAAAAGAAACAGACAGGAAAGGAGCAGCTTTCATGTACGGAGTGATATATCGGGAGAGAGGTGAAGGCAGGCTTCAAAGGGGGGAGCTTCAACTGATATTATGCTGTCTCTATTCAGTAATGTTGCAGAAAATGAAATTATTTTAAATCATTTTTGCAAAAAACAAACCTTATGGTACCCTCAAAGTAAGATCCAAGTTTTCTTTTCAATGCAGAAAGTTCTGACGGCATTTTAATCTGTTACACCTAGCTTTTTTGTGTGATTGATTAAGGTTTTCTCATTCCCGTCAATTTGGATGTACAAAACAAACCCCATAAATTGCTTATGATCTCTCTGAAGAAGGGTCTCGACCCGAAACGTCACCCATTCCTTCTCTCCAGAGATGCTGCCTGTCCAGCTGAGTTACTCCAGCATTTTGTGACCATCTTCAATTTAAACCAGCATCTGGATTTCTATCCTACACCCATAAATTACTTGTTTTACCAAATTGCTTCTGCTATGCTGCCGTGGTGGGTTTGGAGCTGTGGAGAAATGCTTTAGGGGGATAAAGTTGATGGATCTGAATGCATCATTCGAGGTCTGGGGAAAGTGCTTCTTCTCGGGTTAGATTGTGAAGGATTCTCAATGTTGAAATCTGCAGTCCAAATTCTCGATATTTGTGTCTAATTGCACAAGGGACATAGTGTGAATGGGTCCCCAAAATGCTTTATCTGCATAGTTGTGGTATTTATTATGGTAGTGACCACGTGTGGGAAGTGTGTTTTCAATTACCTATCTCTTGCTTTACTTCATCCTTTTATGTAATGCTTTTCTCCTCTAAACTGCTTACTGGACTGTCCTTGTGCTGTTTGGGCCTTTCACATAGTCCTCTGGAAATGTCTGGGTGACTCATGAGGAAATGGAAAACCTGGCGGCATCAGCAAAGACGGTTAGTCTATCCCTATCCAATCTCGATGCACCATGTTGAATATATGTGTCTCTGTGAACATTTTCATTTAATTCTATTTCAAACTCTTATCCTTTATCTAATTGACATATTAACACCAGCAAATAATGAATGAATGCTTCTTGCTAACAGGCACTTTAATTGTTTTATGATGATGCATCTTCTTCCATTTGTGAAGAACTTTGTGAGTGAATATCCTGATATTCATAGTGAGAGCATATTAACATATAACATATAACAATTACGGCACGGAAACAGGCCATCTCGGCCCTTCAAGTCCGTGCCAAACAACTTTTTTCCCTTAGTCCCACCTGCCTGCACTCATACCATAACCCTCCATACCCTTCTCATCCATATGCCTATCCAATTTATTTTTAAATGATACCAACGAACCTGCCGCCATCACTTCCACTGGAAGCTCATTCCACACCGCTACCACTCTCTGAGTAAAGAAGTTCCCCCTCATGTTACCCCCAAACTTCTGTCCCTTAATTCTAAAGTCATGTCCTCTTGTTTGAATCGTCCCTATTCTCAAAGGGAAAAGCTTGTCCACATCAACTCTGTCTATCCCTCTCATCATTTTAAAGACCTCTATCAAGTCCCCCCTTAACCTTCTGCGCTCCAGAGAATAAAGACCTAACTTATTCAACCTATCTCTGTAACTTAGCTGTTGAAACCCAGGCAACATTCTAGTAAATCTCCTTTCTACCCTCTCTAATTTGTTGACATCCTTCCTATAATTGGGCGACCAAAATTGTACACCATACTCCAGATTTGGTCTCACCAATTCCTTGTACAATTTTAACATTACATCGCAGCTTCTATACTCAATGCTCTGATTTATAAAGGCTAGCATACCAAAAGCTTTATTTACCACCCTATCTATATGAGATTTCACCTTCAAGGAACTATGCACAGTTATTCCCAGATCCCTCTGTTCAACTGTTTTCTTCAATTCCCTACCATTTACCATGTACGTCCTATTTTGATTTGACCTGCCAAGGTGTACCACCTCACATTTATCAGCATTAAACTCCATCTGCCATCTTTCAGCCCATTTTTCCAACTGGCCTAAATCACTCTGTAGACTTTGGAAATTGAATTTTAGAAACATAGAAAGCATCACTGATTGAATGAACATGTCTGCAAATAGTGTATTGATGGAGGTTTGTGTCGATGTGTGAAAGTCAAATGTTTTCCAAATGGAGTGAAACATTTTATAAAAAGCATCATCCATAATTATTGGTTGAGGAGTAGAGTTTGATGAAGCTAGAGAGATAGCCATCTGTCTTTTATCATGTAATGGTGCAGGAAACTGGTACAATATATAGAGAAATATTTAACACCTCCATAAGCAAACATCATTGAGTCAACTACATCTCCAGTTTGTCCATAAATAAAATGAATTGAATTGTTCAACATGAACATCTGCTTAATAATTATTTATATTAAGTTGCCAAACATATTGGGCACTATATATCTTTCACTTTACTGTTCAGATAATCCCAGTTACCCCTTTTGTGTTAATAGATAGCCAAGAATTTAGGAATGAATTTAGCCCTGGATAATGCCTTACAACATTACAATGAGTCACAGAGTTACACAACATGGTGAAAGGACATTTGGCCCGCCACAGTGGGCATTCATCCATATTAATCCTATCTTCCAGATCTTGGTCTGTAGGCTTCTGGACCAGGGTAGTACAATATGCTCATCTCGACAACTAAATGTTGTCAGTGACTGCTCCGATCACTCTCTCAGACTGTGTATTCCAGGAACTCATTCTCTGGATGAAAAAGGTCAAAGTCTCTTACCACTTACTCTGAATCTGTGTCCTCTAGTTTTATCTACCTCTTATTAGGGAAACGTAGTTTACAGTCTATCCCATCTATACCCTCATAATTTGTACATATCTCAATCATGTCTCCTCTTAACCTCCTCCACTCCAGTCTCTCCTCATAACTGAAAGACAACATCTTGGTGAATCTCCTCTGCATCCTCTCCTGTGCCACCACATCCATCCAATCTGCTCATTGCTGCTTCACTGTAAACCCCGATGATAGGCTGTCAGCCAGTTGCCTATCAGTCAAGGTGGGCAGGTATAGGAAACTGGATTGTTATGTTATAGATGCTTTTGTGAAATTAGGAGTTAAAGTGTTCATAAATTCATAACTGATAGGAGCAGAATCAGGCCATTCAAGTCTACTACACCATTCAATCTTGGCTGATATGTCGAAGATGGACACAAAATGCTAGAGTAACTCAGCGGGCAGGCAGCATCTCTGAATAGAAGGAATGGGTGATGTTTTGGGTCGAGACTCTTCTTCAGGTCTGAACCCATTCCTTCCTTCAGAAGGAACCCACTGCTTCTATCCAGAGATGCTTCCCTATTGTAATGTTGTAACCCATTGAGTTACTCCAGCATTTTGTGTCTATCTTCGGTGTAAACTAGCATCTGCAGTGCCTTCCTACACACGACTGATATATAGAATCCCTCTTAACCCCATTCGCCTGTTCTCCCCATAAGCCCTGACACCCGTACTAATCAAGTGTGTTGGAGTAGCAGGGTGAAAGAATGTGTACTCTGTACCAAACTCAAGCATCTATTTTAATTAGGTGTTATTGCTGACAACACCATTGATTGTTCTAGGTCATTACTTAAATAACCGCAATTAAATAATTTTAAATTATTTTTGTTCAAAACAAGATGGAAGTGGAACTTTTCACGACGGGCATTCTGTGCTTGTAACTTTTCATCATGGCTTTCTGCACAGCACTTAGTTCTTTGGAACTGTAATTTATTTTACTGTAATTGCATGTAATTGTACTACTTGCTCTGCATATTCATTTCCAGGCTTAGTGTTTTCTTGTAAATTAATGTTATAGATTAAAGATATGAAGGGGCATTTACAGTGAGTGATACTTTAAACAAAGTGTCTAATTTTTAACAATGCAGATTTCCATAACAGAAAGTCATTGAATATATTCAGGCAACATAACCTTTCATAGTTTTTGAGTTTCACACATATAACACATAGTATATCAAGCTTTTCAGACTGAAGGATCTCGATCCGAAAGGTCACCCATTCCTTCTGTCCTGCTGAGTTACCAGCATTTTGTGTCTAGCCTCTGCTTATGTTGCCTGAGTCAGGGTCTCTGTTATAAACCTGGCTGTGCTGCTGAATCAGATTACTCTTAACACTATAAATTTAACTGCAATTAAGTGAACTTCCTTTGAAATTATCAAATAACTTTTTAATAAGAGACTGTATAGAGTTAAATATTTTGTCCAGTTGAGTAGTTTTAAACTATGGAGATCTCGCTGTGGACAATTCCCGCTACTTTCTGTTCCTTACATCTTTTGTCATCCACTATTTTAACCCCACGTATTTTAGTTTTACAAAATTTGGACAAGTACATGGATAGGCTTGGTGTAGAGGAATATTGGCCAAACGCGGACTGGTGGGACTAGTGAAGATGGGGCATCTTGGTCGGCATTGGAAAGTTGGGCTGCGGGGCCCGTTTCCGTGCTGTATGACTCTATGACTAAATGTTGAACATTTAGTACTTTATCAGGGGCAACACACTGGTACAGTAGTGAAGGAAGCTGCCCTCAAAATCTATGCAGTTCCACTGATTGGCTTCATTTTGTTTCCCTTTAGTGAAATATAGACAATCATGTCTGTCCGTGTGAAATGCAGTTTCCGTCTGTTTGTATTACATTTGCCACACAATTGTAATTAATTGTAATTGTAATTAACGTATTAGCCAAGTATGTAAAAACATACAAAGAATTTGGTTTGCCAAAAAGTCATACCAAAAAAGCAACAAGACACACCACTACACTACATAAACATTAACATAGACATCACCATAGCGCACTGTGATGGAAGGCAACAACGTATCTTCTTCCCTCCTTTTCTCCCGCGATCAGGACAGTCGAACCCTCTACAGTCGGGGCGATGAAAGCTCCCGCAGCGGGCGATGGAAGCTCCCACATCGGGGTGATGGTAGCTCCCGCGATTGGGGCGGTCGTAGCTCCTGCGGTTCGAGCTCCCAAAGTCGATCCCTGTGCCAGCTCCATGATGTTAGGGCGCAGTACTGACGGAGATACGATACGGAAAAAGTTGCATCTCCGTCGAGGAAAGAGATTTTAAAAAGTTCCCCCCACATAGCACAAAACTAAGACAAACCAAAACACACATTTAACCACAGACTAAAAACAACAAAAGAAGAAAAGAACGAGACAGACTGTTGGCAAGGCTGCCATCGTACGGTGCCACCTGTACAACGCCATTGGATGCATGACAGTTTTTGGGTTGTCTTTCTTCCAGTCGCTGTCTACTATGTGTTCAGACGATGCACCTTCATTGTGATGAGATTTGAACACCTCGCATTCCTCGAAGGCTAGGTGATCTGTTAAGCAAAAAGTGCTGTAATAATGTTCTAACCTAGGTATTTTTGATTGAACTAATCGGATTCTTCTTTTCTGTTAATGCTTTTACTAACTTGCTAACCTATTAGGAGAATGAGGAGGGCAGTTGGGCTCAGGTGAGTGTACTGAATATATTTGAATAATTTCAAATTTCATTTGTAGCTATTATCTTGTATGAAAAACCTTCTTAGCTGTCGCTTTGTCCTTTCAGTATCCTGACAATGCCATCCCCTCATCACCCTCATCCCCAACTGCAAGATCCCAAACTCAGATCTTCTGAGCACCTACACCACCTACAACCTGGTGAATCTCAGGCTCTCCGGGTCTTGAAGTATTTAAATGCATGGAGCCCAAGTACACAGCACAATTTTGGAAGCCTTTCCAATTAATTTAATTTGCAAAATACAATTGTCAAACAAAGAGGGATAAAAAGAAAACCTCCTCAAATATAAGTGACTTTATACTTCATCATACCTCCTGTTTCCCTCTGCCCGCTCTCTCATTCTGAAGAAGGGTCTCGACCCGAAACGTCACCTATTTATTTTCTCCTTAGAAGCTGCCTGGTCCACAGGGTGGATTTTGTGTCAATCTTCTACGTAAACCAGCATCTGCAGTTCCTTCCTACACACTTATATTTATACTTGGCTTCTACTGGCTAATTAAGTTGTAAGGCTGACAAGGATGAAATATTACACTTTGATTGTAAATATATAGAACATCTTGCTGACAGTCGGTCAAACTTTAAAGATGAAGGAGGGTGATTGCGTTATTGTTTCCTCGCTACAATCTATGGATCAATCTTAAGAGAACACCTACAGCAGAATAAGAGATGCAGATGTAGCGTGTAACTCCCTCCCCCACTCTGCCGCACTCCCCCCTCTCTCACCCCCTCCTCTCTCTCCCTTTTCCCCCTCTCCTCTCTCTCCCCCTCCCCACCTCTGCCCCCCTCCACCCACCCTCTCACCCCTACTCCCCCTCCCCCCTGTGTGTGGGGGGGGGGGCGGTAGTGTGTGTGTGACGCCTTAGGCACTCCCCCCCCCCCCCCCCCCCCCGCAACCACGCATTGAGGGGACGGGACCCAATGGGTCCCCCTTGGTCCAGTGAAGATATAAAAGTAGAATAAGCAAACAAACAAACATACACATAAGCGCAAGCTTGCACGCACACACGTACATACACACAGATCACTGGAAGAACTCAACAGGTGAAGTAGTATTTTAAGGAGACAAAAGGTATAAATTGACATATTAGCTTGTCGAGAACCTGCATCTGCACTATGTTGTTCATAGTTCTGATATGTTGTTAGGTCTCAAACTAAAATATCAACTTACACCTTTTGCCTCTACAGATGCTACTTGACCCACTGAGTTCTTCCAGTGTTCAGTTTATCCAGATTCCAACATTTGCAGCTCTTTATGCCTTCATACATAGATCAAGTCTGTTACCAACAATTTCTGAATGTTTTGTATAGTGGTGCAGGGGCAACACAGTGGTAGAGTTGCTGCCTTACAGTGCCAGTGACCCGGGCTCATTGATGACTCTGGGTGCTGTCTGTACAAAGTTTGTATGTTCTCCCTGTGACCACGTGGGTTTTCTCTGCGTGCTCCAGTTTCCTTCCACACTCCAAAGACGTACTGGTTTGTAGGTTAATTGGCTTTGGTAAAAATTGTAAATTGTCCCTCTGTGTAGGATAGTGCTAGTATACGGACGGGGTTATCACTGGTCAGCACAGGCACGATGGGCCGAAGGGTTTCCACACTAAAGTACAACATTGCCTACTGTAACTATTGCACTAACATCTTAACTGAAGGAGCAAAGCTTCAAATGCTCGAGCCATTTACCTTAATAAAATGTTGCATGAAAACTTTGGAGGAAATCCAAGAAGATGAGAGCCTGGCTTTCAGGCTGAATTGATTTGCTCGCAGTGAGTCCTCTAATCTGCCTGTCTGATGCATTTAGATTTCATTTTTGACTAAAGCCAACAAACGTTACTGCACGTGAGTTACCATTGTCACGGCAGTGATTTTCAATTCTACAGAAATATTCACTTATTGCTTTCAATAAATTTAAAGGCATCCACATTTTTCCGAGAAGGCAAGCTGATCTCTATTTTTTGTTGGTGGTTTGAATCATAGTTGCAATTTTTAACCAATTAATTGCATGTAGATTTAGTCACAGCTCAAGCCCTCACGGTTCAAGTGTGTGTAGGTGGTCTTAATATGTCATCAAACGTTAGCGTTGTTAGGATAATCCTCCATATTGGCAAATGCTAAATGCTCCTATGTGCTTGCTCAAATAAAAGGTATATTTCTCATAAACATTTCCCAAGAAGATTTTTGAATTATGGTCATTTTATAGAAACGTGAGATATCTGAAAGCTGGCTGTTTCCAAAACCTGCTGCAAAAGGATACTTAAACCAGAATCCTCCCTGGATTTGATTAGTTTTTTATGTCTTGTATTGAATAATTTGATAATATGAATTGTGTTGGTGAGTGAGAGGAGTCAGCCACCAATATCGGTTGCAAGGCCCAATATAACTGTGCCATATGTGACCGCCACTGTACTACGTCTCTTCCCAGACTCTGGCTTATGGAGATATGAACCACGAGTG